>CM030841.1:6229228-6614228 GCA_018105865.1 Metaphire vulgaris
AAAACCCCCTTGGCTCGCTGCCGATTGAAAAATTTTTAAGTGCTATAGAAAATAGAAAAAATTAGAAAGAATATGAAGATGACGACAGTAGCGTCATTTCACACTTTTCTTGGGGGGGCGAGATAATATTTTGCCAAATTTTTGCAAATTGTAGGCAATTTTTGCAAATTTTTTGCAATTTTTGCAAATTTTTTGCAATTTTTGCAATTTTGGGCCAATTTTTGGGCCAATTTTTGCAAATTTGCATTTTTTAAATATTTTTTGGCAATTTTTGCAATATTTTGCACATTAATACATTATAGATTTTTTTTTCATTTCCTTGGGGATGCCACGCCAGCCCTCCAAATGACGCCCCTGGATGACGACCTTTTTGCTTGTCAGCTGTGACTGGCAAAAGACGGGCCTGAGTCTGGTAAATTACGCGTGTGTGAAAGCCACTATAGGGGCGCAAACGGGGCTTGAACCCACTGTCAGCCTACCGCTACGGCGCGTAAACCCTCTGCCATATTCCGTCCCGCCAAAATAACTGTAAAATGATATCATACACTGTAGACCTACAGTCACTACTGTACAGCATAGTGTCAGTTAAGATTTTATACTTATGATACTGTCACTCACGGTGTGTTCCTAATTTTTGGCGTAAAAATGCCTCAGCATGAAAAATTAATTATTAGTTTATGATTATTAATGCAATCATAAAGTTGAATTGCAGTGTTTATTCTAGCCACCATGACATTGGGTGGGGGATTTTGAGATATTTGGGGACAAGGTTTGAGTCTCCACACTTTTGGGAGAAAGTTTTTATCCCCCAGCCAACATATAAATTTTTGGGGGGATTTTAAAACTTGGGGGAGGGTGAATTCCACCCCAGAGAAAGCCTAGAATAAACACTGGTTGAATTGCAATCGATTTGGTTACAGGTGGTAGCCGCCTCAGCTATAACCGCCCCAGTTATGACCGCCCCGGTTATGACCGCCCCAGTTATGACCGCCCCGGTTATGACCGCCCCGGTTACTCTAGGGGTTTTGACGAAAAGCAGTGTATTGCACCCGTACGTGTGAATAATAAACCCACACCATAAACCAGACACGAAACACTATCCCTAACGATACTCACGGCAGCCATAGCTGGGGCGGTCATAACGGGGGCGGTCATAGCTGGGGCGGATGCCATTTTGGGCGGTCATAACTGGGGCGGTCATAGCTGGGGCGGCTATAATGTAATACCAAAAATTTCTATAGTAGGGTTCGCCCAGTGGCCCTGGCAAACAATTTCAGGCCCTGCCTCAGTTCACAACCTGGTGCCGCCACTGGCGCTATAGCACGCTACTAGTTAGGCCTATTGATGTCAATGTACAGTGTTTATTCTAGCGGTTTTGGTCGATGGCTATGTTACGGTGCTTCACAAATTGTCGAATAATAATAATAATAATAATAATAATAATAATAATAAAATTATTAATATTGTTATAGAGTGTCAAAAAGGCTCCAATTCAAATAAGTCTATTGATTCCTTAATTATCACCCCAATACCCTGATAAAAATTGCTTATCAGTTTTGCACAAATCCCACAACTGGTCCCAGTCAAAATAGGATGCTCTGGCTCCCTCATGGCTATAATAATAATAATAATAATAATAATAATAATAATAATGATGATGATATTAACAATAATAATAATAATAATGTGATTTAAAGTGGTTTTGGAGGCTAAGTAAGCCTGTGTGAAAACTACTGTTGTAACTCTCCACATTCAATAACCTAGTTTTCTGAGATAGCCTTTAAATCTGTTTACTGTTTCAACTGTCAATCTGTTCCATTTGTCCACAACCTTTGCACTAAAAATATTTTCTTTCTTGGACCCACCCTCTGCTCAAACAATTTGATTTTGTGGCCTCTTGTGCTGCTATAGTGCCAATGTAAGGAATCGATCGTAAGGCACATCCATGCTAATGGCAATCACTAATAGCAAAAGCTAATAGCAATTTACTTGTGGAAATCTTCACTGGATTGCAGTGCATTGATCTCATCAGAAAGCCTAATTTTTTGCATTTGTGTTAAGCAAATCATGGAGACTCAAGTGATTTGAATGTCATCTCTCAAAGCCTTTACCTTTGCCTTCTTATATGTTCATAAGTAATGCACTGTACAAATTGGCATGCTAATAGTAATGATGTTCGTAAATAATGACATAACGATATACAAACTTTTAAACTAATTGTATACCATGCAATTGAATATCACATGTTTTTTTTTGGCATTCTGCCCAAATAAGTTTTCGTTTTCATTTCAGAACTTTGATTATCTCAGTCAGTACTGACCAGAGCCAAAGAAGCACATGTGATTCATTGTACTGCAGTGTCATCATAATTACTAAATATTCTATTCTAATAATATTGAAAACAACTAAATCATAGTGAATTTTCAACTGTTTGAGTGTGTAGTGTCCATGCTGCTACTCACTTTTTTGTCTCAATTTGCAGTGATTATTTACACGGTAACATAGCTATTGATGGCTTTAATAGCAAGTGAAGGTTTTATATCAGCTACAATTTCACACACTGAAATACAAGTCTGTTTCGGTTACTAACATGAATAGTAATTTTGATATGTTTGATGTGATTATTTTTTGCATTCAAGTGTTAGCAAGGGTGTCTAACACAGAATGAGAATACTGCAAACTGCATCATCAGAAAATTATGGGGGGGGGGGGGAATCGGCAGTGTTCTATGAAGTACTCAGTTTGAGTACTCAAGTAAAAGTAAAAGTATTATGTCATTTATTTACTTAAGTAAAAGTAAACAGTACCTATGAAAATAGTTACTCAAGTAAAAGTAAAAAAGTACTCTCCAAAAAGTTACTTTTTAAGTAAAAAGTACCGCGATAGACGGAATCGTCAACAGCTCCACATTATCATGTTAATTAAATCACATTTTTATTAGGGCCTAACCTTTTAAACAACATGCAGTAGCCTCAACAGTCAACATGCACATATATCTGGGCTGAAAACGTGGTTTTAAAAACCTAGGTTTTTAGGGTTTGAAAAAACAACTGAAAAAGTCAAAATTTAGGCTTTTAGGGTTTTGTTCTATAAAAAGAAAAATGAAAACTCATATTTAATGTGGTACGCGGACTATTGACCACAGGACGATTGACCATAGGACGATTGACCATAGGACGATTGACCACTGGACGATTGACCACAGCGGACTTTTGACCACTGGACGATTGACCACAGCCGTGAGTATCAGGCTTAGCACGCTGTCTGCTGCATGCAAGCATGCACGCATACGAAAAACAGGAAACCAAATGCTATTGTCTATATATATATATATATATACAATAGCATTTGTATATATATATGTATATGTATATATATGTATATATGTGTATATATATGTATATATATATGTATATATATGTATGTATATATATGTATATATATGTATATACATGTATGTATATATATATGTATATATATGTATATATATATATGTATATATATAAATATATAAATATTTATATAATATATATATAATATATATATCAACTCACTATTGTCCTTTTCATCATTCCCAGCATTTGGTTTCCTGTTTTTCGTATGCGTGCATGCATGCATGCAGCAGACAGCGTGCTAAGCCTGATACTCACGGCTGTGGTCAATCGTCCAGTGGTCAAAAGTCCGCTGTGGTCAATCGTCCAGTGGTCAATCGTCCTATGGTCAATCGTCCTGTGGTCAATAGTCCTAGAACCATTTAATGTCTTTAAAGTTTTTTACTCTCTGCAGACAGAGAAACATACGTGTGGCACGAATTTAGAGAAGGTTTATACTTTATGGGTTTTGACATGTGATAAGAGTATAGCAAATGGTTAACCTAAAAATCTAAATTTTATCTGTATAAACCTAGTTTTTTCCAGCCTTGACACATAGGCCCTATACACCATTAACTTCTACATTAGCAGCGTCAAAAGTAGCCAGAGCTTGTTGTTCATTCTAACAACCTTGCTTTGTGACTAAGTAAGTACGGGAAGCTGGGAATAATTAAACACCGTGTTTGAACAGCAACACAAGTAATTGCAATGAAAGTTCGCGATGAAAAATTTTACTTGTAACGAGACGTGAAAGACATAATGTAACAAAGTAAAAGTACTAATATTTGAATAAAAACTTACTTCATTACAAGTAAAAAGTACTTTGCAAATTGTGTACTTCGTTACAGTGCGAAGTACTCAGAATTGTACTTAAGTATTGTAACGCGTTACTTCTACTTCGTTACCGCGCAACACTGGGAATCGGGTATCAACCAACACAACAGGCTAATGCACCCAAGACTCTTTTGCTCATCAGTCATCATGTCTGCACATATATCACACATCTGCACATTGTTCGCAAAATTGAAAGAGAAATAGAAACTGGTAAATGTCTGGCAGAATTCAGCAAAACTTTCTGGAAAACTTGGTGATGGCAGTTTTGTTTTCGGGGAGGAGTTTGCATGGTTGTCATATATGCCTTAAGCATTAGTCTCTTGAAAATGTTTTTAATGCTCATATATACACAAGATGCATAAATTAAACCATTTTTTTCTCTTTTATTAGCAACTACAACATTAATCACCCAAATGAGAAAAAGGTAGACACTAATAGCTTAATGTTCTTGCAGGCTTCAATATATTTCTCTCCTGAAATAATACTGATTCATACTTTTCACGCAATGACAATCTGCACTTATTCTGATTGCAAACAAGACTGCATAATAACTGCATACATGTTAAATAATTATTTTAATTAGCCAATAAAATATCAAACCATTCCCACACAATAAGTATAGATTAATGTACTAACAGTAATTCTATATCAATAAATTGTATATAAAACTTAAGAAAATCCAAACTTTTGAGACTAAAAATGGCCTACTAAAAATTTTGATAGTTACATATGAAATGATGCAAGAAGAGAAATCAAGCACAGGCTAAATCAGGGGCAGGCAACATACGGTCCCCAGGCCAGATGCGGCCCACAAGTGGCTTTGGAGTGGCCAGCCAAGGAGTTATGCACGTGTAAATTTAGCACGCTAATAACTCATAATGTACATAACAAAAATAACAATAGGCCTACATACTAATTTTCAATCGTTATGTTGCTTACAAGGCCCTTCCTTGGTAAAAAGTATAGCAGCTAGTCCGTATCTGCTGTACTTAGTCCGTCCTCGTGCTGGAAGCACTTCGGGCAACACAGAATGTTCTCCATCTACAGTTCTACACAGGCCTATCTACTGTATGATTTATAAATGCCATATATAAATCTATGCGTCTGAAGGACATATTTAATAGAACCGAATGCATTGGCAAGTTCTATGGATCACTAAATGAAACCAAGTTTCCCAATCTCAGAGGCATGGCAATGAAGCTACAGGTGTACTTGTGATGTTCAGTTCAACGTATATTTGTGAGCAGACTTTTCAACTATGAATTTAAATAAGCTGAAACTGCGTCAAAACTTGACTGACGTTCACCTGCAGTCTATTATAAGAATTTCTACTTCAGAATTGCACCCCAATTTCAGACAATTAGAGAACAATTTCAGTAGACCGCAGCAGTCACATTGAACACGAATGCGCGTGAATAATATGGAGAGAGATTATGAGTTTGTTTTATAGCATGTAATATGAAATATGTAACATGTCTACAAGAGTTTTGTCATAACGAGCATGGCTGATAAGGTTTCATGCATTTGCTGCCCATCAGAAAGCTTGAGGCACCTAATTTGGTTTGTCCAGCCCAGTGCAAATTTCTTGACATGTGACCTGCTGATGAAAGAAGTTGCCCACCCCTGGGCTAAATGCTTGAACGAAACAGCAGCAATACAAAAGATACAGAGCTGCCATCACATAGCCAAAAACCATAAAAGCATATTTACTGGTATTTTTGCAATAAATGGAGTGTTTTTAGTTATGGTCTCATCTTTACGTAAAATCAATGAAGTCAGGACAACAACATGAAACACTGCACAGCTTTGTTCCAAGACAAGATTATGAAAGTAAAAAATCATGAAATCATCAATTTTTTGCTAAGAAAGGAAAACGTAAGCATAAAGCAATTACGAGATGGACATGCACATAACAAATAAAGTAGTGAATAAATTTATTTTGGTCTTTTTTGGAATGACCGACTAAGCACAGTCAGACTGTACCCTAACTCTTGTGAATTCATCCCTCAGTACACTGTACAATACTTCTACCAACAAAGCTTATAAGACAAAACAGTAAAAAAATTCTACTGAAAATCAACATTATATATATATATATATATATATATATATATATATATATATATATATATATACTGTGAGTTAGAATAAAACATTACCTAATTATATAAATAATATTATGTATGGTAACGTTTTTTTGTACTCACCGTATATATATATATATATATATATATATATATATATATATATATATATATATATATATATATAAACCAAAAATCAGAATGCAGTAACCAAAATACATAACTACTTTTAATTGAGCAGTCATTTTCTATTTGTGCTCCAATGCAGATATGTCTGGATACATTCTGAATCAGCAGAGGGCAAACAATTAAGTAAGACAGGCTGATAAACTATAACAGTTCCATTTGCATAATATATAGAAGCAGAGTAAAAACAGTAACATGATAAATAAATATGTCTGCATTTAATTGCTATCGACTGTTTAACCATTAAAGCAACCAGGCTATTCTGCAATTGAATTTTGCAGTTTTGATGTGAAAACACTGAAGATCATTCAACCAAATGTGAATAATGCCAATAACCTTCATAAAATGTCATTACAAAAATATGCCTGGCATAGAAAGGAGTCCTAATCAGCTTCTAAAGCAAAATGTCTGGCATAACACGACACTGAAATATGCTTGAATATTTAATAGTAGACAATCTGTAATGCAGTAAACATGTCTGTTTCATGTAGCTGCATATAAGTGCATAATAGTATGTCAAAATTCAGTATATGCTGACATCAAAACAGAAAAAATGGAAAAACATCACAAATCACTAGCATGAAAAGAACTCCTAGATTACTAAAATACACAATAACTAGAATACATTAGATATAAACACACTAGGTCAGGTTACCAAATATAACCGCGGTTTTCAAAAATAATTCATACACCCTAACAATCTCGAAATACACTAACAATTGTATCCACAAATTCACTTCTGGAAAGATGAAGTGCATAGGCATATGCTGAAACACCAATGAAAATGAAACCAAACAATGAATTTGCCTTTATCAAAATAACAGCAACATTTCTTATGATCCACATAGCAGAAAATATCTGGCAAAAAACACAAATTTTAAACACATGATAACTATGTCAAACTATTTTTTCCCTTGTAACTTATTGGTCAATTTCAGTAAACCTGAATAAGGACACATAATGGTAATGCAGCTCTAGAGTTCAAAAGAAGTCAAATTACCATATTACCTCGCGTATAAGATTCACTTTTTCCCTTAAAAAATCAGTATAAGACGTGGGTGCGTATTATACATAGAAATAAATTCTATGTGCATACAATTTTAAGTACATAACATACTTAATTTTAATTTAGCTGTATTTTTGGCATATAACATGCACGTTAAGCAGGTTTTTACCTACGTGGCCTGTGGGGGAGAAAAACTTTGTTTGCACGTCAATTTTCAAAAAGAATTTGCCAGAAAATTGTTATTGTTTAGGTTACTCAATATACATTCTGTCATTGATAGCTTAAAAATGATGTAGGTTATTGTTTAATGGCATAATGACAGCCGCCGGCAAGGGGGGGAACTGTCTACTGCTCCAATTTTAAGCAGAATTTGAAAGAAAAGTGTGATTATCCAGGTTAATTAATAGAGATTCTCAGAGGAAACTTTTAGTGTGTATTATACATAGGTATTAACATTTTTACATTATGATAACTCTAGAAACTAAGGGTGCGTATTATACATAGGTGTGCATTATACTCGAGATAATAGGGTAGTCTGATTGGAATACAGAAGTTTCACTACTGAACCTTAGAGTAGTAATTGAATTGACCCAAAATCTGAAACAAATTTCAAATTGCAATTTCATTCAAATTTGACGAAGCAAAATATGCAATTCACAAAGTCGGCTTTTAGCTTACCTTTAATGCTATTTCTTTTACACTGTCTTAAACTGCAACATACTATTAACATCACTGGATTATATACAATCACATGTCCAGATCAAAGATTCAATAATAATTATGCAGAATCATAACAATAAGAAAAACTGCATTCATTCACTCAAAATTCAGCAATTTTATAATTCATTATAAGAAATAAGCATAGTGAGACTATGAGACATAATGTTACCATTGAAACACATCTATTCTAACATTTGCACAATTTCTCATGATCTGAATACCATTACACAAACCGTTTTGAAACATTTAAGAAATTTCATGACTGCTAAGATGTGGTGTCTTTTAGCACAAGAAGGCGATTCACATTTCACGAAAGAAGAGACACACAGAACTGTTCAGTGCACACATAAAGAAACATGTGCTGAAATACACCACCTTTTATTGCCATGAAAATTAGTGCATCATAAAGTTTGAAAAACACTACACCGCCTAAACATAGACAATGGACTAGTCACATAAGCTACGTTAACACAGCATATTTACTAAAGCAAGCCGTAAGACATCTATACCTAAAGCAGAAATGCAATTGCCGTACAAGGCACTTTAGAGTGTGTTTCTTGAATTCTGGTTAATGTCTGTACTTTGCTTATTGCTACAAAAGTCAGAATTTATGGAAATACCTCAGTAACAGTTCTATAAAATATCTAACTGTGTCATTTTGAAACATCGCAACTTGCCGACTGTTGTTTTCATCCATAGAATTTATCATTGATCACAGAACTGAAAAAGTTCCTTCTATCTTACTCCTGAGGTTGATATTGTCCTTCAGAATTTGTAGCAAAATCGTCGAAAAAGTCTTTGAGAAAGGCAAATGTAGGACGTTTATCAGGTTGCTTGTCCCAACACTGTAACATTATATTATACATTGTCTGTGGGCAATCAATGCCGGGGCCAGAAGGACGAGGCATGCGATATCCAGCCTGCAACTTCTGGAGAGTTGTGCTATTGTCCATGCCTAAAAACATTTTGTAATGCATTATTATTTCACTCTCACCCAAAAATGGAAAAGTTTCCAAAGATGAATTACAATGTGATAATTCTAGAACTCTAGATTTAAAAAGGTAACTGTAGTTCAATACTTGAATTTGGATATCAAGTTCAATACTTGAATTTGAACATCAGGGCCAACAGGGATTTATTGGCACACCCTGTATACTGACTTGCATAAATCAAGTGAGCACTTTGACTATGTAGTCAAAGTGCTCACTTGATTTATGCAAGTCGAAGCCTCTGATATTTGCAACAGATATCTATATAACAGAAACGAATTGTGCAACACACCTGGATATGGCACTCTACCAAATGTTATCATTTCATAGAGGAGTATTCCGAATGACCAAACATCTGACTTTGTACTAAATCGACGGTGAAAAGCAGCCTCTGGTGACGTCCATTTAATTGGAAACTTTGTATCTATGTGCAATAACAGAATCCGAAATATAAATCACTGCCTGAATTTACCATCATAAACAAAGTAAACAAAATGTAACAAATGATTAAATTAAATGTTTTAAATTCAGTTCACAGAGTCTTTGAATTTCAAAATTCCACTTGAGGCAATGAATAAACGATGCAAAACTTATGAAAATAGTTTACCAACCTTCTTTCGCATTGTACACATCAGAATCATCCGGTCCATTGCTTCCTTCCAGAATACGTGCAAGGCCAAAATCTGCAACTTTTGCTGTATTGTTTTCTCCAACGAGGATATTAGCAGCTCTCAGGTCACGATGAATATAGTTCTGTGCTTCCAAATAGGCCATTCCATCCGCTATCTAAGCAAACAGAAAACAGCATTCTATAGCATCATGGTAATAATATTCTTTTTTAATAAAAAAATCAACCATTCAAGACAGTTCAACAATATTATTGTAATACCTGTAGGCTTTACTTTCATTTAAAGACTAATTCAGACAATTTTTCCAACCTTTAAATGCCAGCAGCAATTAGATTTATATTTCTTATGGCTAGTTCACATTTGAATTCCAATTAGATTAAGAAAAATAGCTAAATGAAATTCAGTTAATGTAATTCCCTGGATAATTCATATTTCCAAAATACTTATGTAATCCGACTTTAAACATCCAGCTCTTGATTTATTCATAAAGACCAAAAACTACGTGGCACCGTCAAAACCAAAATCTAAATTTTTGCCTAAATTCATTCCTCTGACAACAAATTCTCTTTCAGCAAATCAAATAAATGTGAAGCAAATCATTGATCTCTCTCAATATTATGGTTCAGTACAAACTGTCTGACCTTTAATTCAGCAAATCCGAAAGTGCTCAGAGCAGTTTATTAAACATAACACTATTGAGCAAAAGAACAGCACATCGTCTAAGTCTAAAGACCATCAAGATGGGAGAAAGGTCGTTCACGCGGGGAAACCCTACACTGTGGAACACTCTGCTGGACAACGTGACCAGCACAGACTCTGCCGGACTTTTTATTAAGAACTTAAAAACTCGCTTATTTAGAGTGAGCTACTTGTGATTATTATGTGTGAAGTGCTCTTGGCGTGGGCCTTAGCAAGTTAACCCTGCTACTGCGCTTAAAAAATTGGCCGAGAATAAATAAATAAATCATCACCTCTAATCAAAAAAAAATATTTATAAAATTTGCTGATCCTGAGATCTCAAATCACTAAACAAAATATATGGCACATGGCCTGTCATATCAATAATCTAGCTCACAAATAGATAAACATTCATATTTTTTGATTTTAAGAAATAAATGAAAAAATTCAAAATCAACGTTGACCTAAAGTTCAAATCCTCATATCTAAACCACAATGGCAAAGGAAATACCAATAAAGTCTCTGGTACCATTAAAATAACAAGCTGGATAAAAAAACGATCCACAGGTCTGGACTGGTTTACCACTGGCCATTCAACTCTCACCATCACTAAATGCATTTAAGAAGCGCTTAAAGACCTGGCTATTTCGAACTAGTTATGACTCTGTTTTGATATTGTAATGTGTTCACGAAGTCTTTATGGATTATTTACCACAGTAATCTTAACTTTAATAATAATAATAATAAAAACTAAACACTTTACCAAAATAAGATTAACTTTGAATCAATGATACGACAAGAAAAAATGGCAAACAACCTGCGCTGCCATGTCAATGAGGTGTGGAACATGAACGGTGCGACCACCCTCCTTATGAAGATACTCGAGCAGTGATCCATTGACCATCAGCTCAGTGATTATATACATCGGCTCAGTTTTCGTACAGACGCCCATAAGCTGCACCAATTTACGGTGTCGCAGTTTGTGCATGATCTTTGCCTCCTCAAGAAATGCTTCGGCCGTCATCGTACCGGGTTTCAAGGTCTTGACTGCGACGTCCACCATTCGACGCCATTTGCCTTGATCATACATAACACATACCTTTCATTTTACAGCATCAGACAAACTTGTCATTATTTCTGATGTGGCTATTATTATTATTACTATTATTATTATTATTTTACTTCTAAATGTATAGAACTAAGGCTAAAAAAGTATTGCAAAAGTGCTGTACACAACAAGGTTCTTAAAAGCAAAAAAAAACAGAAATTATATATAATTCCTCTCTTGATGCAAATTATCAGTCGATTAATGCACAACTATTCATGAAGTAATAATATAATTGTTAATTATAGCAGAAAATAAAAGTATTAAGGAAACAGTGCAACAGAAACACATAAAAGTTAAAGTTGAGTGTTGATTGCCTTCAACTCAAGCCACTTGTAAAAATTTCCACACAACACTTTCATTTAAACTGAGGACCATTTTTACTATTTCTTAAATGCCTAGCCACTGTGAAAGCAACATGAAACTACTGCTGAATAAAATTCGAGTGAAGGGAGGTTAAGTGGCCCATCAGCAGTGGCACATCTAGGATTTTGGACCAGGGTGGTCAAATTTCAGTAATGCAGGCCACAGCCACCAATACTTAATCACATTACAGTAGGCCAATATACTTTACATGAAATAATTGAAATTACTATGAACTCTGGAATTTGTGAAAGTAGAACTCTATGAACATTTTCAATGATTTAATTTTAAGTAAATTTATACTTTTTAAAGACTTATATACAAAACATTGAATAATACAGCAATTATCTATGGGTATTGGCACTGCTTAATTTTGCATATAAGCCTATTACACTAGGCCCTAACTGGAACTTTACGTCTATTCTTCATTTTAGCAAAAGTGTCAACTACACCAGAGGTTCCCACACTTTTTTGATCGCGGACCCCTATTTTGTTCCCAGCTTAGCTCGCGGACCACATCCTTCCTAAATGTAGTGACAAGCAAAAAAGTTCATCTGGGTTAGGGTTAGGCCTAACCCTAACCCTAGATATTGGGAGGCTCTCGCGGACCCCCGCCATATCCTCTGCAGACCCCCTTCGGTCCGCGGACCACAGTTTGGGAACCGCTGAACTACACTATTGAAATCTAAATTTTCAGAAAATTCCTTTTCAATGTTTAGCAATGAAAAGTCTGACTTTCGGATTTCATCCATAGCTGAGCATATCCAGCTTTTTATTTGCTTTAGTATGCTAAATCTCCGTTCAGCAGATGCACTGCTGATAGGCAAAATGTTTATATCCTGTAAAAGTTCGCTAAGTTTGGAAAAATCTCTCTCGTTTCACGAATTCCAATAAAATATAAAACATAACCGATTTTATGAACTTTTGAAATGACAGCATCTTTCAGCATCTGCTTGTACAATTGACAAAATGATTTAAACTCGGATAGCAAATCCGCTTTCTGTTTGTGTCTGATTCATGCATATCTGCCAGCTCAGATAATTAATGCTTCTTCACATTCATTAAAAGATTTCTGATAAGAATATTTCGAGTTTAGAAGTTTAAATCACTGCAAAACTGATGTGAAGTCTTTGAAACAGTCTTCTAGTTGATTTGAAAAGGTATCTAACAAAGTGTGAAATGTATCTATTTTAAATCTTAACATTGTTTCTTTAAGAATCGAATCACGGATCAATTCATCACGAAATATCTTTTTTCTGTTGAGGCCGCTTCTCAGCAAACATTTCAGACCCTTCACATTTGTTAGAAAGCTCGATAGCATCATGTTCAAGATTGTCAAAAATGATGCAGTCCTTCATTTCTAGTATTCCACTGTGGCAAGATTTTATCAAACCTTTTGCAGTTATTAGGTCTATTGAACTGTTTTGCAAATATTATGACAATTTATTTACAGAGTCTAAAACTTTTGTCCAGAATTGTAGAAACAATTTTATAGGTTATCTGTTAAGTATTATAAAAAGTGAACGTTTGATGCATATTTAACTCTTACGCGGCCATTGCTGTCGATTTTGACCGCACAAGAAATCGCACCCATTTCTAAATATAGACTGCTATAATTAGGATCTAGGGATATTCTAACGAAAGCTAACATGCTTTCGCTTCTAAAACATGTGAAAAAAATGTTTATTTCGCAAGTTTGACTGCGAAAATATGTCGATTGGTAGGCGAGATTTGCGGTCCTTCTGGCATTTAAATTTTAAATACCCTTCTACACACAGGGGCAGAAGTTTTAATCAACTAAGGAAGTTTGGGAAGCGATTGAAAATGGTAAGTTTGATGACATGGATATTTCCAAGTCCGATGACAACGAAAACGAACAAATTCTGCTGGACAGTACAAAAAAAACAATTTTTTGAACTTTTGTAACATGTGCAAAATATATGTATGTCACAATTGCTTCGACATCTTTCACACAAGATCCTTTCTAAACTAAAATATCACATTTTATATAATTTTTAATGTCTATTACATATGTGTACAAACTGTACATGTTTCAGATAGTTTGCTAATAATGTCTTGTTGCTGACAAAAATTTTTAGGAACTTTTGTGACAAAGTGCCAGAAATACATATGTCATAATTGCTTTGAGACCTTTCACACTAAATTCCCTGTAAACTAAAATATGACATTTTTACATCAATATATAAATTTTTTAATGTTTATTACATATGTGTACATATTTCAGATAGCTTAGGTACTTACACTGGCTTGCTGCTGACAACAATTTTAATGAACTTCAAAGTCGAATTTTAATTTTAATTTTTTTTCTTATTTTTAAATCTTATGAAATATGAAGAATGTCATTGCAAATGTTATATTTTTCTTTTCATATTCTTGTAGATAATCAAAAGCCTTTTCAATTGATATATACATTGTCATATTGTTATGATATTTGAATTAAAACATTTTGGGAAACTGTTGAGGGGTAAATTCTGTAAAACAACATGGCTGCCGAAGAGTTAAACGCATTGTTTACAATAGCTTTGCAAGACTGAAACCAGAGATTTAATATAGCTAGGCCTATAGGCAATAGACTGCTGCACTGCTAACATCGATCAATCAGGCCTAAAATCAAAGATAGCCAATACATGGTGAAAACTTGGCGTTTAGATCAGGCTGAGGGGAAAAACATAATACATTATTTTCGGAAAACAGGCCACTTTACTTAAAAAGTCAGGCCAAGGGGTCACCTGACCCCTCTGACCCCCCCTGTTAGATCCGCTTCTGCCCCTCAGTTAACTAACTATGCTGCAACCAGTGTCTACCCAGTGGCAGGAGAGAGATATGGTACTGGTGGCAGCTGCAGTATAATGTCGGTAACCCTTAGAGGTGGAGCCTGCCTACTGCGCTGATCCAACAGGTATAGCAGTGGAAGAGCTGGAGTGTCCATTAGGAGTGCATGCACCTGTTCCTATGGCTGAGACTGGCCAGTGACCTGAGGGAAGGTCCATCTGCCAGTCATTCACCAAACAAGGTCACTGCTGCCTGACCTCCTTTGACCAGTTGCAGTTAGCCAGAAGGCTCAAGGCTCTGATTACTGTTGTTGTTTGCCCCGATGAAGCACTGCAGTGGTCTTGCAAACAGCAGACGTTGTAACTAGTAGAGAAGGCATACACATTCTGCCCCCATTTTCACTGCAATGCAGCTTAGCTGTTGACACAGCAGCAAGAGATGGGCACTGTGTGTGGGTTAGTTGTTGCCTGTGACAAAGTCACCTCACCCAATGTAATTAATGATGTCAGATTGCCGCTTGTGAACAGGCCAAATCAAGCCTCTAGCCTGTAGGTTGGCAGAGCCTTATATATTCTCATTAAATGCATTTGCCTTACCAAAGAAACAATATATTAGTCATGAATCTTATCAATAAAACTAGCCTATGTTTTCAGTTTCCCATAACATTTATGCGTATACAAGAAAAATGATAAAACTGAATGCAGCAATTATCGTGTCATTAGTCTACTGTCCCATGTATACATGGGAAGATATACACAGGAATGATACAAAAGAGGCTTTAAAAGTATGTAGAAGAAATTGTCGCAGAAGAACAGTTTGGATTCAGAGCAAGCAGAGGGACAATAGATCAATTGTTCATGGTGAGACATCTAGCAGAGAAATTCTGTGAGAAAAACAGAACATTAAACAAAAACCTCCAATTTCTCTCTTGCACAACTGGTTGATACCAAAACAATGCACCAGTGATGCAGGGACTTATACCATTAATCTACAGTAATTTTTTTTGTTTTCTCCAAACCCAGCTTTCACCTTCACAACTTGATGCTGCAACCAATTTATTCACACCTAAGCGATGAACGGCTGGGTTGACCGTCGTCACCATGCCTTGATCTCAGTACAGTCACTTGTCTAAGTATCAGACCACACTCAATTCTGCTTAGCTCCAGTGTTCTATAGCAGGACACCCAGAAGGCCAGTAGCAAAGCCATTAAGGCAGAGAAATACTCGGAAAACAGCTCCCGATTGTCAAGAGCTTTTAGTCTACCAGAAATCATTTGTACTTTCAGGACTGCATAGAAGTAAGCAATTATTATCCATAGTAAGAAAATAATTCTGTGTGCTCACTAAGAATAATGTTGCTTAAGGACATAAGAGCATCCCTGCATAATGAAATAAGCATATGAGAAACTAAGATATGCAACTTACTGTCAGGAATCAACTTACCAACGAAAACTTCTCCAAACTGCCCAGCACCGAGTCGTTTTAGAGTCACAATTTCCGACCTGTTAACTTCCAGATCCTTGAAAGGAATAGCCTCTGGCTCCTTAGGACATGCCTTTGTTAATGCATGACACAGACCATCAGCAGATCCTATACAACATAGTCATAAATATAATTAATATCATTTCTAATATGTAAGATTCGAGACCTTATTTATTGAGACAACGACTTCCTCTTCTGTCATCTCTCAAGGCAAAAAAAAATTAAGATTTGCTGTTTCTGAGACAAAAAAAAGTTGTCACTAACTCACTGCATTTGTTCAGTGTCACCCAACATTTTTCCATGTTTACATAAATTACTGCTAATGGCACCATTTGAATTCATCTAAACATCAGGTTTTCTAAGATAATGAACTGAAAATCATGAATTGAAAACAATCAGAATCTTTGACAAACAGAAATCATTTAGATTTAGAATATTTCATTTTTGGTCCAAAACACATACCGGTATTTTGTTCGAGAAATAAACTTCAAAACTTATAAAATAAGTAAACATTTTAAACAACATAAAATAAGAATAATATATTTATTAAACTTTTGAACATTCGCTCTATAAATTTCTGCAATTGAATTTATGAAAGCCTATATGTAACAAAGACCACATTTTTGTAGAATCTTAAGACTTATATCAGCTGACTGACTGTTGCTTACGTCTGTAATGATCGACAAGATCCAATAAATTTGAAAAAATTCTTCGTGGACTAATGTACACTCTTCCATCATCCATTTTACGAATCCGATAATGCTTGATTGTTACTTCACGTGTTTCATTGTTAAAATCTCGAATCGATAAAGCATAGGATCGATTATCTGATAAAAACACAATATAAATTCAACTTATGCAAATGAATTGATGCTACATCAATTTAATTTCAAGGTACAGTAATTAAAACATGTGCAAAAACTCCTATCTGAGGAAGTAAAAAGTAAACCAAATCAATAATATATAGAGTTTTAAATATTTCAAAACAATTAATGACATATAGTCTGGGTAGGAATACATGTACTATGGATAGTTTTTCATTTCTAAAGAATGCAACACCTTGACTGTTTCGTATAAGAAACGTCCCACGAGGATTTCCGGGGAGCATCAATTGCTTGTCGGCCTCGCGTCGATCAATTGACATCCACCAACTGCAAAACAAATTAGGTTCTCAAGGATAACTAGAATCACTGCTGGATGGCAAACATCTCATAATGTTATGACAAAGGAAGTGCGACAATCCAGGAGGTTTTTCATAACAGTGCCTTTCATCACGAGGCATTAACAGTCACATGTCTGGTGAACTTGACGCCATCTGACTGCATGTTATTCATCACAGAAGAAATATGACTGCTGAAATTATACATTCATATAGTAACCTGATTTCCTGTTTGTATATGACTAACATAGCTTATTATTATTATTATTATTATTATTATTATTATTATTAGCTAGACGATTTCTATAGCGCAATAAGCATGGCAAAAATGGCCAAAGACAAGAGTGCTTTACAATAGTACATATACCCGATGGTGAATAATGATAGTGAAGTCTTAAGATTACGTAGAAAAATTCCAAGAGAGTCAGAGTTTGTGACAAAGTCCGGTAGTGAGTTTCACAGTTCTGGGTTGCCCCGTGTAACCGACCTGTCCCCAAACTCAGCCGTTTTAGACGGGGGAGGCACTAGCAGTTTGGCTCGATTGCCAGATCTGAGCAGCCAACATCGCTCCAGTGTCATGGTCCGCTGTAGAAGGGAGGCGATGTAGTGTGGACAAGTAGGAACGTGTAGCGCTCGGTATGTTAACGGGCATCGCTTGTAGACAATCTGCTCCTGTATTGGTAGCCAATGGAGTTTATCACGAAGCAGCAGCGTGACATGCATGTTCCATCGAGCTCCAAAGATCAGTCGCGCCGAGACGGTGACCATGGATTGCAGTTTGTCGAGCAGGTTGGTGGGAAGGCCCAACAGCACACTGTTACAATAGTCAATCTGGCTCAGGACTAGCACCCGGACTAGCAGTATCGTAGCCGACGCCGTGAGATATCGGCGCATCGCTTTGATCACCCGCAGCTGGTGGTAGCATGAGTGGGTGATGTTGGCAATGTGCTCACTGAACGACAGAGTCTTGTCAAGAGTCACCCTGAGCAGCCTGATGTCTCTGACCGGCTCAATATCGAAGTTCCCGAGAGCAAACGCAGCGCGATTGATCAAGCGGGTCCGACCCGGTGTCAAGAGCCAAAGAAACTCCGTATTGGCGGGGTTAAGTGCGAGCCAGTTTGTGGCCATCCATAATTCGACTGCCTGCAGGCACTCGATGACCTGCCTCCGTAGTTCGTCGGATTCAGATGGCCTACATGTCGAATAGACTTGGACATCATCAGCATAGCCATGTGCATGTAAGCCAATGGATCTGATCAGTTCGTGCACGTCTGCCACGTACAGAATGAACAGTAGAGGGCCCAAGTCGATCTATCTTAGTCAATTGAAAACCGAAATTAAATATTTCATATCAATTTCAATTTTCTAGAATTTCTTAGGTCAGCACTTTGCACCTGCCACTCCCAAACCCTAACTCCCATTCATATCCTGTCCATAATGCTGTACTGACAATCCGGTATCACGACAATTTGTCTACAGACTTTTGGTCTACCGATAATTATAGGTCTACTACAATATCTTGGCTAGGGTTAGGGGGTTAGGTTAAGGTTATTGTTAGGGTTATTGCTAGGGTTAGGGTTAGAGTTAGGTGTAGGGTTATGGTTAGAGTTAGGTTAGGGTATCGTTGTAAACCTACTGTCGGTAGACCAACAGTCTGTAGATGAATTGCTGTAGAAAAAAGTCTGTAGACGAATTGTCGTGGAACCTGACAATCCACATACATATTAAATTTGCTCACATCCAAATCTAAAAAATGCCGAATATTTTAAATTATCTACTAGGACTTTTCAGTAATTCTGATGTAATTTTACCGGTTTCTGTAAACTGTGTCACCTGAAATTTATTATAAAAATTCTTAGGAAGCAATTTTATAAAAAAACAATACAGAAAAATGTCTATTCTAACATTGCTTAAATCACAAATATCATTAGCAAATGTCTTTTGCAAATATATTTCTGAAAGTACATACTCCTGAGACTCTGGCCTGTTATCATCAGCAACAACGTAGTTGCTTGGTATGTAACCCATCTGGTTTGTTGTCACATGCTTTGCCATTAACCAATCTTCATTATCACTGAAACATTTAAAACAAACCAATCAGATTCTGACACAGACAACTGCTAACTTGCTTCCCCGTATTCTTCTTTGGAAATGTCGTCTGGATTTCTTGTCCAAATTGGTTTTGTCTTATTCAACTCTTTTTTGGAGCTACAGAAGCCACTGCAAATTGTTACATAGTCATATGTCACAGACAGTAAACAATGGATTATACAGGGGACCCCTGTTAGAGCGCGCCCCGTTTGAGCGCGGATTCGGTTATAGCGCGGACACGGGCTTGGATCCCAACTTAGAAGCTGAATTACAGTATAAGAAAATTGATATCACGCGAATGATCCAAAATTACCAACTGTTTATTCCCTTTTTGGGTTGTCTATACTGCATAAGCTTAGCTCCGCGATCTGTGCAGCTACACTAATCTTCGGGTGTCGTGGCCTCACGCTATCGGAAACTACCAGAGACGCCATTCTTACCATAAGGCTTTCAAAACTCATATTTTTAGATAATTGCTAGCCATCCAAAGATAAAGTCCCAGAAATATGACCCTAAATAATTCAGGGCGTGAGCGAAAGCTGCGATTCGGCCTCTGAGTGGAATATTTCAAGCAATATGACTGATTTTTGTCGAAGCTTATTAGCGCCCGACCGGAGTAACAGTTTGTGGAGACTTACTTAATGAATATTAATAAGTAACAGTTTCTAGCGACTTAATTAATGAATATTCATAAGTACAATGTTACTTATTAATATTCATCAAATAAGTCGCCACAAACTGTTACTTACTGTATTATCGACCGGGCTTCATCTGCACAAGCGCCATGCGACCATTTGCCGCTGTCAAAACACTTCGTTTGTGCACTAATTGGATATTTCTGAACAAATCCACCCTTATAGAACGATGCACCGACATTTATTCTGTGATCGTATACGTAAAGAAGATGTTTTCAAGGGTTTTCGATAATCGTGGTTGTTCCATTATGATCATGATGGCTAATAAAATTTATATAGCGCCGCATATGGTCCATTTCAGTACACCGCGGACCTCGTTATAACGCGAGTCTAGTTATGGACCCCAAAGTCCGCGTTATAACGGGGGTCCCCTGTAGTAACATCCAACACTTCACAACAACAACATGGCCATATTTATACAACAGATATAAAGATACATTTTCAACCTATATTGTCCAATGTTACATGAGGGTAAACAGCAATTCCCTGACGCAGATTTAAAAATCCCCACAAACATTTCGTATGCAACTAAACCCTTTATTCAGAATAAGAACTTTTACTGCATTCAGAGTCATTTACTTTGGTGATAGCAGATACATTCGATCGCCCTTTCTGAACCCTAGATCATCACTCTGTCTGGGGTCGTAATCATACAAGGCTCGAACGATTCTCTGGTTCGCTAGAATCAAAAGAAATGTAAATTATTTCAAAAGAGCAGGCAATCAACTTCTAATATAAATGGAGCCCGAGTGAAAGAGAAACCAGAGTCTGCATGTATCCTGGACAGACAGACCTCACTACATATTGAAAGTCAGTCTTGCCTGTCTAATTTATATGCAAATGCAGGCATATTATACACACAGTTTAGCAAGATTTTACTGCACTCAACTGAATTCAGTCTTCACAGTTGGCACTATATTATCAACAGTCAGCCTATATTGTAGGCGCTGTATCATACAAAATCATAAAATATAAAGAGAATCAGGAATTTTTAAAATGCAAAAATTGCCAGGAATAGTTTTTCTTTAAGGTTGTTAACGGTTAACCAGTCCTAAGAGCAAAGACCGGTCCTTTTAACTTTGACCGGTTAACCGTAATTTCACTTTGGAAACATCAAAACGCTTTGTTGTAGCTGCAGGACGCCGGCATTGGCGCCGACGACATCAAAGCGCTTTGATGTTGGCACGACACCAGACTGCTGCTAAGGTACAACCCATAGGCCATCGCGGGCCCGTCGGGAACCGAAGGGTTAGCGCAGTTTTACATGGCAACGGCTGAATGATGCCAGCCTTTCCTGCCGCCTTTCCTTCCACCCAGTTAACACCGATGTACTCATTCACAGCTGGCGCTTTGGGGCAGAAACAAGTTTCTGCCGCGGCCGGGATTTGAACCACGGACCTCGGGATTGGCAGACCAGTGCGCTAACCACTGCTCCACCTGCGCACCCTAGACTGCTGCTAACAAGCGGTTAACCGGTCTTTTTTTGAACGATTAACTGGTCCTTCAAAACCAGTGGTCTTAACAACCTTATTTTTACTAATAAACATAAGAAACCGTACGTGATGATGGAGGTGCAGGAACAGGGCCGGAACGACCCCCATCCACAGGCATCAAATGAACATCATTAGGACTGGAAGCAACCGCATTTCCATGAACTGAATTCTGTTGAGAGCTCCTGGGTCTCTCTTTTGACAAACAACTGCCCATTGGTATTACCTGCAAAAGCAAAGCCATGCACAATCATTATTCAATACTCAATCAGTACACTCTATTAATACAGATACAAAATAGGAAACATTTTGATATTATTGATATGTCTTAAACAAAAAAATATATGAAAAGATTAAAATAATGCTTGAAATTTAAAGCCATTAAATAAATTCATTAAATAAACTAGTGGAAATTGAATGCAGTTCTGCTGAATAACTACAAGTCAATTGGAAGCCGAATTTCGGCAAACTCATTTGCTTCCAAGTATTACCATAGTTCAATATTACAGATTACGGCAAAGATCTTGCTTTTCAAACTTTCCAGCAACTACTCAGTCTTGATGACCAAACACCAATTAAATATCCAAGATCCATTTCCAAATGCAATTACCTTGCTCTGACCAGAATATACTACACAGTATGTAAAATGAATATATGGACTCCTTAGTTTCATCGAGCTCAGAGCGTCAAATAACAAAATGCCCACCAGTCGTTCCCCAAACACAACATCAATCATACGATGCATGATAAAGCAAGCGGATTTAATCCTGTAATGATGAAATTATTTCAATAGTTGCCTTTTTGCAAATTAACAATTATATAACAGTTATATTTAGTTATTTAGTTTAAATGAAAGAAGTGCATAATCAAACAGCAAAAAATATTGCATTAGCTTACAGTCTAGTGCAAGTCATGATCTGTGGGTTCATGAAATAAAATACAGTTCTAATGTTGATCATATATCAACATTATATATATATATATATATGTATATATATAATGTTGATATGTTGATATGTTGTGTGTGTGTGTGTGTGTGTGTGTGTGTGTGTGTGTGTGTGTGTGTGTGTGTGTGTGTGTGATCAACATTAGAACTGTATTTTATGAATCTAAGCTATTCTTAAACCCAATATTAAACCCGATATTCCATAACATCTCTGTCTGATGTTCCTGTTGCAACATCCATAAATTTTATTAACAGCAAAGCAACTAATGGTGACCTCAGTGGCTAAACAAAAGATGATTTATCAATGGTCAATAAAAAATATACACAACCAACTTAAATTATTTACAATTTTAATATAATAGTAGCAACCAATCATTAGATCGAATACAAGAATACAATGAACTAGTCTCATACACATTTATTAATTCAAAAGTCAGAAGGATTTCACAAACCTACTGGAAAGATGACAATAGAAGAGAGAAATTATCTGCAGTCAGCGAATCATCGCACAGAACAATCGCCATTCAAGATCCTCCTATTTTCTATTTCACCTACGAGACGCCTGTAATGAAAGTAAGTTATATTTTATTTAAATAGCATAGTATATTAATGTGAATCAGTGCTATTATGTTTAATAGTGCAGAACTTTATCTATAGGGACAAGGAATAAATGTAATTAAATGTCGCTGGAAGGACCTGCTGCCTCAATGGTCATGTTTCACGATATTTCTACTAAATATGTACATAGACAAAAGAAAACTCAGATGCAGAGTTGGTGCCATTCTTGAGAATCCAATAGATCATAAAATACCAGTAAACAAATCATTAAAAATGGGATTTTAAAATTTGCTGATGTAGTAATAATCATTGCAGTAAAATCTAAATTCAATTGCAAATTACTTATTCTAATAAAAGTCAAAATTCCTGAACTGTGGCTCAAATACTAATCATAAGGCAGGTACTGTAATCCAAAACAATATCAGAAATGTAAAAAACTGATTTTCAACAATTTAAATAATTAATTGCAAAATGTCATCCATTCTTGGGCATTGACTAAGATATGACTGAATATGAGAAACACTAATTTGTTTGGTCACTTGATACTTCAAATATTGAACAAATTCTGTTTTCCTTATGAAAATAAACTGATAAACACCTGTCAGGCATAACCTATAGACTAAATTCCATGCATAACAAAAAATAAATAAAATAAACATGATTAAAATTAAGTCACTGCATCCAAATTAACTAATATCTCAAATAAAGTCACAGTCAAGCATAACAATTCAATGCAGATTAACAATAAAACATAGGTTTCTTTCTTTGAAATTTAGTGTCTCAATAACAATGCAATGAACATCATACTAAGATGGTGAAACAAAAATGGAATGGTCCTATTGCAGTGACCAGGAAGAAATCCGGATGCACAGCAAACATTGCTAGGAGTATATACTAAGAAAACCCACTAGCAATTGATAAATGTATGTATAAACAAGATTAACAAATGTTTTTCTATGAACATCAGGGTTTGTCTGGATTTACCAAATAGTTACAGAACTTATATATTGTGTGCAACACTACCTGCTGTGATTAGAAAGTCAGAATTGCATTTACTGTGAATATATTTAAATGGAAGACATGAACAATATGACAATAATGAATGCAAAATAACCATCTAACTAATGCTGTAATATATTGTGCACTCCAATGTTATCTATGAGGGGAGGGAATCTGTAGATAAGTTGCAGGAAAACTTACTTATAGCAAGTAATCAAAGCAATAAATAACTGCTCACTACCCCTACAAAGGCACAGCATTCCTCATGCTGCAAAAAGATTACATAACAAATAAAGAACTACGGGAATTAAAAATATGCAGACACTGCATAACACAAGCATAAGAGAGATGCCAATTCTGATGCATCAGCATTTCCTAAAGATCAAAAATTTTCTGATCATCAAAGACCATTTTCCTTTTGTGCAGTCAAACACTAGAAGCACATGACATGTAATAGGAAGACTGCTGATACAATTGCTCCTTCCATAACCCATACACATACGAGCGTTCGCTGTGACACTGAAATATTTGTTATGCTAAAACATCCTCTCTACTTAACAGCAATTATAATTTAAACTGCAGTGCTCATGTCCGGCAGCTAAACGCCATTATGCTCATCTTATTACACAATCACCAGTAACCACAAGTTTCAAGTTTGTTGAAGCTGTTCAGTTACTTCAATCCAAACTACAAGTTCAATTTCAATTTTACTAAAAATTTCTGCCTAAAATAAGCAATATCGTAAAACTATAAATTTGGCAGAATGCAAGGGATCGTGAGTCAGTCAAATGTCTTTTCCTACACAAATGAAACACATTTCTAAAGTCACCAGTTTCAACTTGCTTGTCACAGTCAAATATCAACTAACTAACTAAAACTAACAGGCCCATACAAAGTGGGGGTGCAGGGGGTGCAGCTGCACCCTCTGGAAAAAAGTAGGGGGTGCAGCGCATTCCCTGGAAGACGAGGCTGGGGGTGCAGATCTGCACCCCTTGAAATTTTTGACTCAAAAATATATAAGAAATGACCTTTTTTGCTTGTCGACTCAAAAATATATAGGAAATGATCTTTTTTGGCTTGTCCACTGAAAAATGTGACAGCCAAACACCTCGCCTCAGAAAATCTGCACCCCCTGCTAAAAATTCATTCCGATGTGCCTGAAAACTAACTAAAAGCAATTTTAGTTAGTTAGTTGATGGTACCCGACATTTGCGCCTCAACTATGCACTAACATAAAATCAACAAATGCGCGCCGACAAAAGCACGTATTATATCAATGAACATCGCACAAATGACGCGCAAATGTTGGCTCGCATATGTTGGCGCACAAATGTCGGCCGCGCATTTGATGGGTCACGTTAGTTGATATTTGACTGTAATGAGCAAGTTGAAGCTGGTAACTTTAGAAACTTAACTCATTAGCCTCCAACTTAGACTCACAAGTACACAAGAGTCCCAAGTCAAAGACCCCAAATCACAAAACCAATAGCAATATAGAGTCAACACCAAACAACACCAAACTCTCACAAAGAGTAACAGCATTATGACATCATATACCACATTATCATACAAATGCATAAGCAGCCTTCTGCCATTTGTTATTGAATCACTGCCAACTTTTCACATGCTGCAGAAAAAATATAGTATCTAAGGCAATTAATTGTATGTCATGGCATAAATGTATGCTGTCTTTAACATTCAGTAAAAGGCAAGGGCTACAATACAACAGTGTACTGCTAAATAATAAGATACCAGTAAACAATTGGCAACCTACAATTTATCAATCCCAGAAAACCAACTGAGAGAACAACTTTTAGCCCAAATGGCCTCAGCTGTCTATCATGGCTAAATGCCCATTTGATACTTACATAACACAAAGCATCAATTACGTACTGAAACATAAAACTGCTAGGAAAAACCACTCCCAAAACTTCAGTGCCTATAATCTACTTATCACTTCACAGTACTGTTGTAATTTCACTGAATTCTACTGGCAAAGCCTACCAGTTATCAGCAAGACATCAGCGCATACACCAATAATTTCCAAGAGCTAAAAATACTGGTTCAAAATATAAATGAAGCACCTCCAGCTGGTATACATAACATCTGCTGCATCAACAGCACCACAGTAATCTATCAATTATTTATAATCTTGACATGGAAGATTATCTGACAAAATACTTATGTTCATTATATGCATTTAATACACTGATGCGCAACTTTTCATAGCAACAGACCATTAACCGATTTCTTGAAACTTCTGTGTATCAGTAGCGGCACCAGGAATTTTGTTGAAGTGGGAGGGTCTAAGTGTGATGTCTATACATTGGTATGGCCCTAACATTAAACTGAAATACGTGCAATAAAATACAAAACAATGAAGTAAAAAAATTCTAAGTTTAAAATATAATTCAGCAATTTTGCTTCTGCTGTGTAAATTGTTTAATACCCTAAAGCTGACAGACACAGAACATCTTCAACATATCTCCATTGATCCAGCGCTTACAGTCTAATGCAAGTCGTGATCTGTCTGTAACCTCTGCATCTAGAGTTCTGTACGTCTGAATTTAGCAGAGTCTGAATCCACAACAGTTCATGCTTGTCAGCCAACAAACACTGTGAACCATTATACGATTCTTTTTTAAACCAAGAGGACAGAAAAAATCATTCTGTCCCAAAGGATCATGTTCTAGATCAGGGGCACTCAAACTGCAGCCCACAGCCCAGGCCACAAGAATGGTTCTTTTGGATTGCTGCAGCTCTTTGAATGTGTGTGAAAATTTTTCAACCTGAATTTAAATGACTTTCAATACAAGAAAACCCTTATTAAACCACTTAAAATCCAGTTATAATTATTAGTATTAGCTAACTCACTTACTGTTGTCACTGCAATCATACGTTGATGCATTTCTCTTTCCGCCTTCGTACTGTTCCTGCTTTATTACAGCATATGGTTACTCAGTAATAAATCATAATTAGTCTTTAAAGTATGCACCAGAGTTCACCATCAATTTCTAACATTAATCTAAAATTCTGCAACTGGGGCTCCATCCCAGACCCCACTACAAGAATTGATAACCTTGAAAACATTTTCCAGGTGGGGATTGCCAATATCCTGTCATGAAGTCTAAAATTTATTTTTGCAAAATTTGATGATTTTGTCATTTTTATATGTTAACTTGGTGCACTTATAACAGTCTGTTAAGAGGACCCGTAGTCAGTGGCAGTTCCAGAAATTCTTGGTGGGGGGGATGAAAAAAATTTATAGGAAGTTGGTGTTGGGATGCAAAGTGAAGAAAAAAACAAAAGAAAAGAGAGAAAAAACCATTGTTTGCCCACTAAATGTTAATAAACCTTGCAAAAATGGTTGACAAGCTAAAAAAAAGAAGGCAATTTGCAGTATTTTTCACTAAATTTAAAAACAACTCACCGGAAAATAGGTTGACAAGCAAAAAAAGGTCATCCGGAACCCTGGTGGGGATGCATCCGCAGTCGTAGTTACTCGTATTTAATTACTACACCCTAGTAGTCATAGGAATAATAGGACTTCCTTGTAACTAACTAACTGATCCTCAAGAACAATGGAAGATGGAATGTGGACTGGCTTCAAAAACTTTGAGTACCCCTGTTCTAGAACATTGATTAACCTCAATTTTTTTTTATTAAAATATCAAAATCAAGCATATAGTAGCAGGCTTTGTTGAGTTCAAACTCCATATGAAAACATGCAGGCAGATCTTACAACATATTGCTGATTTTCAACATCCACACACACACAGGCCAACTCTTTCATGACTCATGGACGAACAGGATCTAATGAAATCGTTCTCATGGCCATAACAACTTTAAAATATCATTCTTACTTGCACAAATGTACTGGTGATAAGTTAACGCTGATTAGATTTTATGTCATTTTAAACATCATCTACTGAATAAAAATATATAAAAGTGCAAATATGAGTAACAAATTATGGCAAAATTAGTGATACTCCGATAAACAGTTCCTTGAAGCAAGATTAGCATAACTGCTGAACTCGTATAATTAAAACATCCAGACAGGCACACACTGTGATATAATGTCCCACTCATAGACATACAGCACAAAGACCTCCATCATTACGCACTAGTATTCAACCACCCAAGGCCAACTCCTTGTCCGAAATCCTAACATTTAGACGTTACGTCTTAAGACTGTCATGACCAAAAGTGTCGAACTCTAATTCTCGTTCGCCTTTTGACCAACATTTCCACCATAAAATAAATATTTTACAACGCGGAATTCTTTATCTTCTCAGCGAAAGACGGTCGAACTATTCGGATCCGTAAAAAATCCGATAATGCTCGATAACTCCTTAAAAGTCGTTAAAAACCATTAAGCTCGAGATTTACGCGTCCAAATCGTCACTTACAATTCCAACCGGCGACAAAACAGCAATACTTGGATCACTGACCACCAAAAAAAGTAATCCACCCTCAACGATCGTCTTCACTTCGCATTCAGACCAGGAAGTACACGCACTGACGTATGGGGGCATAACGCTAAAAGTGCCCCGGACGCAGCGCCACCTGCCGATTGTATCGCCACTCACACCATAGACTTTAATATCAAAAGATAGAGTCTATGTATCCATTGATGGTATCAGAAAGTGAGGCCAGTTCATAGACTTTAATATCACAAGACAGAGTCTATGATATCAGAAAGTGAGGCCAGTTTGAATTGGGTGTGCGTCAAGAAATGCAGATTCTGCAGACCCTGCAGATTCTTGAACATTTTGGTACACTGTTGGCATGGATTGGATACCGTTTAGCCGTTTAACTTATTTAATGTGGACTAGTTGTGTAAATATTGTGTTTATATTATAATTGATCGTCTGATTTATGCGAACTACCGCGACGTTGCGCAGTCGCTGCCTTCGAAAATTACATAGACATATATAGTAACATAGGCTTATAGTCGTATAAATCAGCACTGCACAAAGCGGCTTCGAACTCAACTAATAATCGACCTAAAAATCTACTTTTACGATACGATTATAATATTTATATTCGGGAATTAATTGGCACGAATAAGAATTGCGGAAAAGATGAGTAAAGGATCAAACGGAACACATTTAAAGCAACTATGGTACACGATATTAAAGCGGTGACGTCGTCCATATCTAAGTAGACGCTGCATTCAAATAAATATGATAGCGCTAAAGAATTATGAGGTCTTTAAGATATCTGCGAGGTAAACATTTCTTGACACACACGCACACAAACACACACACACACACTGGCTTCAACTTTGGCCTGACTTTGCCATAGATAGACGGCATCTAGTGTATTATAGTAAATCTATGACTCACGCCGACTCTCAAAGACCTTATAATAAAATTTTTCTATAGCGCTACTATTTGGCACTAGATAATTCGAAAGTTCTGAATCCAAGTTAAATTCATTATCTGTAATCCGTAGTCTATGGTTGTATGTCCAGATCATTGACGTCTATTAATAATTTAATAGCCTAGACTGGTCATGGCCTATAGTAGGGGTGGGTCGATTAATCGAAATCGAAATCGAAATCGCGATTTTTGAAAAAATCGTAATCGTAATCGACACGATTATTAAATAAATCGAAATAATCGATAATCGTCGAAAAAATAATCGAAATCGCGATTATTTTTCGATTAAAGGTAAGTGGTATTATACAATATTTCCGATTCAAAGAAAGATCAATTTACCGTTGATAATAAGATTTTCATTGAAAATGGATTCAACAGCGTCTAAAGACAGGTAGGCTACCATCTCTCAAATTCTGGGTTTGACAGATTTCGATACGGTGTGTCAGGTGGGTTTAATGTACAAACTCTCGCTCAACTTGCCACCCTGGTTCTGTCAACTATGGAATTACTCATCTCTGACAGACGGTTCTGAGTTCACTGGGAGATGTCAGCTCCTGGAGACGTCGACGTTTGTTACCATAGGGTCAGTTCTAGACGTTATTCAATTTTAGGCGTTTAGGCCTACAACGACTTGCCTACCTGGTACCATCAGTAGGAAGTCGATACGCTGACGATATCGGTCTTGCCACCCAGGCTCGATCCTTTAAGGAGATTGAAGACCAGGGTTATTTCTAGGATTGTGAATTGGGGTGGGGTGTCGGGAAAATCTGGGGTGTGTTTATTTCTAGGATTGTAGGATTGTGAATTTGGGGTGTCGGGAAAATCTGGGAGGTGAAATTTGGAAGTCTCTACCGAAAAAGGCTGACAAGCAAAAAAACGTTATAGAGACTCACAAAAAGTCTGACAAGCAAAAAGTCATCCGAGGATAAAGACTGGGGTCTATCTCTTCATTTGGGGCAGGCCTCTTCAGAGGCTGAAGGAGGTCCAGGCCAGTTGGAATCTCGAGGCCTCTCCTAGCCTTCCCAACAATTAAAATTTTGACAAGCGAAAAAAGGTAATCACCAATTTTGGGACGTCAGAATACCTTCCTAGCCTTTCCAAAAATCCCAAAATTATCACAATCTAATGTTCACCAAATTTTGAGGCCCCTTCTAGTAGTAGCTATCTAGCGTTTAGCTCTCCCAGAATTCTAGACAAGGAAACAAAGGGACCCCAAAATGATGGAGGCCCGGGCTGAATGGCCTTTCTACTCTGAATGGGCCTGTTTGGGGTGTTCAGGGCTAATCACTCCTCCCTTAGAGATCGAGCCACTGGATCCGTGTTCCACAGCGCATTGTCTACAAGCGCTGTTGGCTTGTTTGACGATCCACCTGTCCTGATTATCTAACTGTGCTTGTACGAAGATCGACTGTGATCGAGAGGAGATCGGTTCTTATCCAGTCGGAGAGTGCAGTTGTTGGTCCCTCCCCGTCCAAGACCCCTAATTCGGGAAAGATCATTCGCCGGGGGAATCCAGCCCTGTGGAACTCTCTTCCAGACAATGTGACTGGAGCAGTCTCAGCTGGACTTTTCATTAGAAATTTGAAGACACATTTATTTAATATTGGATATGAACTGTGTTAAGTTCTTGTTGTAGGCCTTAAGCCTTGTCTACTGCGCTATCTTAATTGTCAATAAATAAATAAATATGCATTCTGTATGCATATCATTGTCACATCACCAAATTTTTAGGGGTGTCGACCTCAAATTGGGCCGTGTTAGGGGTGTAGAAATATCCCTGTTGAAGACCAATTGAACATCGATTGGGATTGGAATACTGTAAAATATGGCGGGAAAGCCAGTTTTAAAAGGTTTAAATAATCGAAATCGAAATCGCGATTATTTAAAAACCGTAATCGTAATCGAAATCGTAATCGTGAAAAAATAATCGAAAATAATCGTAATCGTAATCGGAAAAAATAATCGTAATCGACCCAGCTCTAGCCTATAGCCTGTAATCGCAGCAACTGATGTTAAAATTCCGCCATTTTGCGAAGCAAAGGAGTGTGTTAACTTATCGTTATAGATTCGTTAATGCTTTAATGTGGTAAATTCGTTGAAAATGCCGCCATGCACCGCGTACAACAGAACGGCCCTAATTCCTAAAATAATAGACCTAAAATTAATTCCCACTTCTATAATATAGCTTATATAATCAGGTATCTATATATACGAGTGAAAATCACCAAAAAGTAGAGCTGGGTCGATTACGATTATTTTTTCCGATTACGATTAATTATTTTCGATTATTTTTCACGATTACGATTTCGATTACGATTACGGTTTTTATATAATCGCGATTTCGATTTTTAACAGCAACTTTAGAAACTGGCTTTCCCGCCATATTTTAACAGTATTCGGGTGTATCGATGTTCAGTTGGTCTTCAACAGGATATTTCTACGCTAACACATTCAAATAAATTTGAGGTCGACAGCCCTAAAATTTGGTAATGTGACAATGGTATGCATACAGAAATATTGATTAGCCCTGAACACCTCAAACAGGCCCATTCAGAGGGGGCCAGGAGGGCCACGGACCTCCATCATTTGAGGGCACCCTTTGTTTCCTTGTCACATTCTGGGAAAGCTAGAAAGCTAGATAGCTACTACTAGAAGGTGCCTCACAATTTGGTGATGACTTTTTTTTGCTTTCGACAATTTTGGGATTTTGGGAAAGCTAGAAGGTATTCTATGTCCTCAAAATTCGATGACTTTTTTCTTGTCGACAATTTTGGAATTTTGGGAATGCTAGGAAGGTATTTAGTCCTCAAAATTGGTGATTACCTTTTTTTGTCAAAATTTTAATTGTTGGAAGGCTAGGGAGGCCTCGAAATCCAACTGGCCTGGGCCTCCTTCAGCCTCTGAAGGGGCCTGTCAAATGGAGAAATACACCCACAACTTTTATCCTCGGATGACTTTTTTGCTTGTAGACTTTTGTGAGTCTCTATAAGGTATTTTGCTTGTCAGCCTTTTTCGGTAGAGACTTCCAAATTTCGACACCCCCAGATTTTCCTGACACCCCCAAATTCACAATCATACAATCCTAGAAATAAACACCCCAGAATTTCTGACACCCCACCCCAATTCACAATTAGAAATAACCCTGGTCTTCAATCCTTAAAGGATCGAGCCTAGCTGCCTGGGTTGATATCGTCAGCGTATCAAACTTGACCTATGGTATCCGGTATTAGTCGTGTTTAAGGCCTATAAGCCTACAAATTGAATAACATAGGTGCTATAGAACTGAACACTGTGTTAGACCGTTTGCTGACGTCTCCAGGAGCTGACATCTGAACTAAGAACCATCTGTCAGAGATGAGTAATTCCACAAGTTGACAGAACCAGGGTGGCAAATTAGCGAGAGTTTGTACATTAAATGCATGCCACACCGCATCGAAAGCTGCTGTCAAATCCAGAAAGATGGTGCCTGTCTTTATACGCAGTTGAATCCATTTTCAATGAAAATCTGATAATCAACGGTAAATTGATCTTTCTTTGAATGGGAAATATTGTATAATAAAGCTTACGGAATAATCGAAAATAATCGCGATTTCGATTATTTTTCGACGATTATCGATTATTTCGATTTATTTAATAATCGTCTCGATTACGATTTCGGTTTTTTCAAAAATCGCGATTTCGATTACGATTTCGATTAATCGACCCACCTCTACCAAAAAGGAACTTAAATAGCAAAACGGATGTTTGAGTCGGCAATAGTGAGGTCGGCACTCGGCATTCATCTTGGGAGGTTGAGACCGTGGCCTCAGGCACTCCCTGCCTCAGGCTAACGACGAGGTTATGACCAGTCTAGGCTATTAATAGACGTCAATGGTCCAGATAAGTTAAGACCACTTAGAGCAGGCGTCTTTTTTCTGCAAAAAGGCAGAAGGTTATATGAATATTTATGAACCGCATGACGCTCTTAATGTGAATATTTCTAAAGCAAAGACAACTTTATGGGTTAGGTTAGAGTTAGGGTTAGGGTCAGGGTTGGTTAGGGTTAGATAAGTAACCATAACCCTAACCCCTAACCCTAAACCCTATGCAAAACCTTCTGCTTTTTTGCAGAAAAAAAGACGCGACCAGGCCTCCCTGGTTAAGACCATTGACGTTTATTAATAGTTAAGACGCTAGTAAGTACTTTGTTGGGAGATGATGAACTATAAGTCTGTAATACAAACCGAGGAAAATTTAAGGTAGCCGTTTTCGCTGTAGGAAGTCTGCAAAGAATTTATTTTACTTTAAAATAAAACCTGAATCACCATTTTTCAAATATTTTCATGACCCATATGGGTCAAAATCTATGAAAATTAAGTACCCCTGCCAGAGTCGTAGCGTCCCATTGGTCAGAGGTTCCAAAACTTTTTTGATCGCGGACCCCTATTTTGTTCCCAGATTAGCTCGCGGACCACATTATTTAACAAGTGAACAAGTGACAAGAAAAAGCTTATCATCAATATCATAATCCTTCTTAAATGCAGCGACAAGCAAAAAAATGTCATCTGGGTTAGGGTTAGGCCTAAATATTTTGGGAGGCTCTCGCGGACCCCGCCATATCCTCCGCGGACCCCCTCCGGTCCGCGGACCACAGTTTGGGAACCGCTGCCATTGGCTACTATGACTTTAGCCATGGGCGCCTTGGGCGGCCACATGATGGGGCGGCAAATTTTGGAAGCGACCTTTCTTGCTTGTCAGGTCGTCGAATTTTGTCGAAGGGACGGACAAATTTTGAAGGAGCCCCCTCGCTACGCCACTGTGCTCATACCCTCTAAGTCTATGGCATCCTTCTTAGCCTGTGTTTCTCAACCATCTTTGCCCTGCGGACCACCTTTGAAGTTCTTGCGGACCACCTGATAATTTGAGCAGTCATCCAGCTGCTCCTAAAAGCGGTGACCTTTTTTGCTTGTCAGACTTTTCACGTTGTAAATGCACAAGACACACTCAAAATGTGCCGATAACCTTTTTTGCGCTGATGACCTTGTTTTGCGCGTCGCACTTTTCAGATTTTTCATATGAAGAAAAACATTAATCCAAATATCCTGCCGATTGTTAGGCCTAGATATAAATAATAATAAACATTACAGTGGTTCTCACACAGGGCAGTCCCTACCAAACCACTTTAAACCTTGCTATATTATATTATACAATACACAGAGGCCAGGACCGCCGAGAGAAACAAGTTGAACTTTGTATAAAGACCCACGCACCTTCCAGATACCGGTGCCCGGACTTTCTCTTGGCGGTCTTGCACGTTACAGACGTGGAAAGATTGATTAGTCTGCATGTAATTTCTTTACACCGGCCAAGCCAAACTCATAACCACTTGCAGACCAAAATCTGTTATGGCATGCCCGATTTACACTGACTCATGCTCATAATTGTTGGATGTTTTACATCTTAAACTAAGACCAAGAATATTTTACACCACCCTAACACCCTCCAATCTGAGACTGACACCCCCAATCGAAGGATATTTTGACACCCCCCCCAATCTGAGCTAGAGAGGACCTTTTTCAGGCTTTTTGGGAGACTTGATAAAATTTTTCTGCTTGTCAGACGTTTTTGGAGCTTGATAGGGCCTAAAGGTTTTTTGCTTGTCAGACTTCAGAGACGTCATTTCACTGTTTTTCAGGGGGGAAACACTTTCGACCTGACAAGTTTGCTAAAAAGTTGACGACCTTTTTTTGCTTGTCAGTCCTTTTTTAACGATTAGTTACTTCAGATTACTCGACATCAAGCACTCCTTCACTCCTTTAGGGGCTGCTGACCTTTTTTGCTTTTGTTTACCTATTCAGCCAGCCAATTGGTATGTAAAAACTAAATAACACAAACATTGGCAAAAAATTTTTTCCCCTAAAAACCAGGGGGCAAATGCCCCCCTGCCCCCAAATGACGTCCCTGTCAGACTTTTTCCAAATTTTCCCGACACCCTCCAAATTCACAATCCTAGAAATAACTCTGACTAAGACACACACATTAACTAATTCTAAGTTTAGAAAACCAACTCTGCATTACAATGTAAACAGTAAATAACAGTAGTCAGAAGATTTATGATGTGTAAATCTTCCTTATACAGCCAGACACATATTTAAAGTCACACACTGCTTTAACTCCTGCAACAATGCAAATGCACCTACAGGTTTCTAAAGTAAGACAATAAGCCACAAGTTATCATGAGAGACATAATTTTTCATTTACAGTTGATCGCTCTCTTAAAAATTATGGAGAAGCAAGCACCATCACCAAAGAGCAGCTGAACAACATCAAAAGAAAATATCAAGAATACAATGCTATCTGTCTTGTTATTATTTACCATACACAATATTAAAATCAGAATTTATCCAAAAATGTTCTTTAGAACATCTACTTTGACAATAAATTCCTATTTGTCTTTCCTGTCATTTGCAGTTGCAATTTTTTCTTCTGATTTTTGATCCACTTTCTCAGGACTATCTTCATACCTAAAAGTAGTTGTCACCACGATCAACTAAACAAGTTGAAATATTCTTATAGTAAAATTCAGACTTCAAATTAAAGTCCAAAGCAATGAATACAATGTCAATTTTTGTCTGCATCTCACAAAATTACTATTTATCGATTAATAAAATATCAAGCCACATAATATACAAATAGTATACTTTAGAGTAGAGTCAATTACTGTTGAATAATTTTGACATAGTTATTGACTGCTAGTAAATTGCTTGTGATACTTAGAAACGGCTTTATAGAACTGTTCACAAATAACCTTATAGATCCCAATGAGAAAACAAGTTGAATTAAAATTCTCACTTGAACATAGGACCGATTTCACCTTTGATACAAGCTACTGCCAAAGGAATTCCAATGCAAGCAGGAACCAGATACAAAAGTGCAGGCTATAGCAACAACAAAAACCAGGCAGTCTATTGTCACAATAACATCTATTCAAATAATCCGGTACTCGATAGCACTTTCTTAAAAACTGCACATCACCAAGCCATTTACATAAATCCCAAAAGGTCAAGTCAAATTGCACACTGTCTTGAATCGGAAGTGCTATCACCAACTTTGTAGGATTTAAGCCATTCACCGTTACATTACAACAGCAGCAACCGTTCAACTTGCTTAGGTATTTAGTCTTGGGCACCGACTATTGCAATGGCATCCTTTATGATCTTCCAATTATTTAACTCAACTGCCTGCAATCATTTCTGATAGCCTTATTTTGACTGACCACAAACCATGTTATGCCGCTCCTTGTGATTAAAACTAGCCGAGACAGAGTCTCATTTGGGCATATTTACCCATGACATGATGCAAACACATCTACTAGTAAAAGTTGTCACAACAAGTAAAAAATGTACCTGGGCATGCTTGAAAATATGCATGACAATCATAGTTGCCACAAGCCCAAGAAAGTATGCCACAAAGCTTGAGTAGAAGTATGTCCGTCGATTCTGGTGAAGGCTGCAAGAAAATAAAAGCTAGCATTGTCTTAAATGAGGGCCATGCTAAAAAGCATTCTACCCACCTCAAGGAAACACTATAAAAAGCCCATAATGCTAGGGATCATGGAAAGACAGAGATGCAGAAGAAGACCAAGAACATTTTTGAAGAGATTTTTTCATTTTTGATCAGATCATTTTTGACCTGGACCGAACCGACCCTCCTCAGCTACAGTCTGCTCTGCCGATGAGCACTGTGGTTTGTGGTCTGAGGCGTCCCCGATGAACACCTATGTGTTTGAAACGGACGATAAAATTAAAATAATAATAATAATAATAACATCCTGGCATAAGAACATTGCAAAATGGACCTGTGCGACAGTAGAAGCACACCGAACCATACAAGACAGGACTTGGTGGAGGCAGTTAACCCAAGTCATTGCCCAGCACCGGTGTAGCAGGATGATGATCATCCACCATCCTTAAAATGCATAAATACAGGTCAGGTCTTTGTCCTCCAGCTGTGTCCAGTTATTGACTTCTCCATGACATCTCTCCAAAGTTCTGTCCTTTGCCATTTCTTCCAAAGTCATTCGGTGTCTTCCGTCAGTTTTTCCATTGAGATTCAGCCCTGCCAAGTGCAGAGCCTCTTCCAATCCATCCACCCATTGTCCATTATTATTATCTATTATTTTGTTTTGGTGAATTTTTGTCGAGTTTAACTTAACTAAGTCACAGTACTAGAACTGGAGCCATAAATAATTCATGGATGTCAGCTTGAGTCAATAAGCAAAGAACCACTTTGAGTTGACCTATATTACAAAAGCAAATTCATTTTGGCTGTTATTTTTGCAACCACAAAGCATGTTGATATAAATCTATAAATCAATAACAGCGATGACGCCAATCAGAAGATTACTATAAAAAGCAAATTGCAAATGAAAATCCATTAACATCAGTAGTCAATTTTGCCCAACAAGATGAGGAAGGGTCAGTAAAGACATTTGATCAGCTATGTTTTGACTTTGAATTCTATCTTGACACTAAATTTTTTACCATCAGCGAGAAAGCATCCTCAAATTTCACAAATGCATTGATACCCTCTTAGTATGATATCAGAATAGTTGGTAAGTTTCACTGATTTACCTGACATCAAATCTTAGAAGAAGAGCAATAAAGATGCCAGGTATAACAATATCACCAAGACCAAGCATTGCAAAATTATTAGCACTCAAGCCCTTCTCCAGAAGATCTTGTGGAAAGACCACTGCAGCAAAAAAATCAGTTTTACTATAAATGACACAAATATTGTTTATTTATACTAAGCAAGCTAATGAGTTGATTAGTGCTACAAAAATCATTAGATTAGAAAATAATTTCCGATGGTGACAAAAAGTTACTCTATGGTCTCTTTAACTGAGAATACCAGTCATCACAAACAAAAACCCATGACTATGAATCCAAGAAAACAGAATTTCAAAATTAGTTTTAGCAATTCAGTAAAGTATCAATTTCTAATGCAAGCCTTCTGAAAACACAGACATTTGTTTAAACTGAAACCACATGAAATAACAGATACAGTAAACTCCCATTAGCATGAATCCAGATACCACATCACCATGGATAACAGAGACAATTTTATATGGTTTGGCCAAGAGTCAATAGTTGTCTTCAGATTGACTAACACAGACTTTAGGTCAATATACCGGTAATCACTTTATTAGTTATATGAAGTCCCTGTAGCAGTGTCTTACTGTACTTCTTCATTTCAAATTTCTAACAAATAAGCAACATTATTACATGCTATGCATTGATATTTATCACTCTGAAAACGTCTTATGTCTTTGGTTAAATGACAACAATAGCATTTCAAAATATGAATAACGTACATTTAATTGGTGCTTCAAATGATTTGGCAACAGTTACCATCACGTTTGTACCAAAAACCTAAAAATGCCACAATGCAATAAATGGATCTGCCCTGGAAAGCAAGATTCATTTGATCACTGTGTCACACTGATACAAAATCTTTTTCTTCATAGATTCTTTGTATAAACAGACCAGGCTTGTTTCATTTTATGCCCTTTTATACTTATATCTACTCAATCACTGACTGACTAATTCGATATTAAAAATGAATTTTATTGTTGACAGACATTTAAAATTTTTAAAATGAGTTAATTACCATTATTATGAAGAATATTTGCCAAATGGAGCAATTAGCTTGAAAACTGATAAAATATTAAAAGAAGTTTGCCAAAACAAATTCCACTTTCATAGAGATGTCTCTGAAGCTTGATTTAATACTTAAAAGTTTTATCAATATAAATTAAATATATTATATAAATCGGGCAAGGCTCCAACCGCATGATAAATTTAATTAAATGAAACTATTTGTTCAACCTGCTCAGCAATACCTGTAGAGGTGAAACATAAGACAGTTGAAACACTATCTGTTCTGATTCACTTCAGCTCTATAAAAACCTTTCAACCCTATTTTCAGGGAACAAAAATGTAGACAGACTCTCAAAAATAAAACAAAACATCTGTCTTTCTGCATAATTTAGCAATATTACTTAAATAAACACGAAAACTATACTAACCCAGAATATGTCATACACAAACAAGCCACCAAGTAGAATACATCCAGTGCTGATACGATTCAACTGTAGAAACTCAACCCCATTCAGAGCAAATGCCAATCCAAACAAATTGTTTGCAATCCAGTGCTAAATATAAATATAAGTTACAGTAAGTGTGATGCTGAAATCAAAAATAATGCATCAATAATCAAGAAATCCTATTTGGCTCTCGACCTCTTGACATAAACTAAAACAAACATCGCATAAGCAGAACACTAAATCAGAATAGCTCAAAGAATGAAAATCAAAATATACCGGTATAATTTATTTCTGGTTTTATTATGAATAGAAAACTGAATAAATAATTCAATTACTCTTTTCCACAGATACCAGACACCAAATATCGTGCAACCACCAAGACATATTAGATCACGCTGATCAAACTCATAATTAGTCAGATCTACAATCAAAAACGCAATGCAGGATTCAGTGAAAAATAAGACTGTATGCACTCGCATATGATATTGTAAAATCTGCTTACAAATGTCATTAAACCTGCAATTGCAATCAAATTCAGTGTCACGATATAGCTCAGCTGGCTACAAAAATAATGATGCAACATTACAGTCATAACCAAAAATTGGCTTCTGCATATAACATAAATCAATCTTTTAGTTCAGAGCCAGTAAATCAGTTCAACAAATGGTTTGTTCAAACATATCCAGAAAATAGATAACTTTCTGAGATGGAATCTGAAGAATTTCATAAATCAAAATGAAGAGAAAAGTAAAATAAAGTCAGCAACAGTCATATTCTGCAATATTCTTTACTTCATCCTTATGATTATCAGGTAATCAAGATAAAAACATTTTCCCATTTTCTATTTCATACTAATGCTATATAAATTTATCTGAGAATTAGAAACATTCATATTACATGATGTCCAAGATTACCTGTCTTCTTATCACCTGTCCCTTTAGTCAAAATTAAATGATACTGTTCATTCGGCACCCATGATGGCACTAGCTTGTTCACTAGAGGGCTACAAACAACAAACGTAATTGGGCAAGCTAATTTCTGTGAAAAGAAATTCAGAAATAAACATATTAACATAACACTTTAATTCTAAAGCTAGATCAGTTAAAGGTTAATAGTAAAATACTGGTGGATGGAAACTAACTAAACAAGCGAACATTAAAACAGAGTGTTTACCTCAGAATATGAGCCAGGGCCAACACTCCCAAGAAGAAGAAATATACTGTCAGCAGCATATTGATGTATTCTTTTGAAAATACCTTTAAAGCAAGCATTGCTTTTAAGTTAAAGAGAGATCAAATGTATTACAAAAACCAAATCATTCTACTGCACATAAACAAAATTCTGTAAGCTATAAAAGCTCAAATTGCAAATTTTTAATATATAGCTAGATCCATTATCATGACACATTCCCTTTGCATCACAGATTTCATAACTGTTATATCATTGTCTAGATTTCAACTGTTTGCAAATCTCAGCATATTTCCGGTTCATACTGCAACGTGAGTTGATAGCTGTTTCACTATTTAACAGAAAACTGCCCACACAGAAACCAGTTATTTAGGCTTTTATCAAGATATTAAGGATTGGATACAAAGAACATATAAAAAATGAAGAAGTTAGAGAGAGAACACTGCAACCAAACATCATGGACACATACTCAGAATGGAAGAAATAAGAGACCCAAAATGAATTTTCAACTACAAGCCAGAGGGGAGAAGATCTAAAGGAAGACCGAAAAGACGATGGGTGGACAGACTGTAAGAGGATCTGCACATGGCAGGGCCGAATCTCAATGGAAAAACTGACAGAAGACACCCAGTGATTTTGGAAGAAATAGCAAAGGATTGAGAACTTTGGAGAGATGTCATGGATAAGTCGATAGCTGGACACAGCTGGAGGATGAAAACCTGACCTGAGCACTTTGAAATCATGCACTGGACATTAGTGTGAAGCACTCCACAGACATCATGACCATTCTGACCAAGACTAAAGCATCAAGTTCTTCAAGTGAAACAGATGAGATTTCATCTCCAAAACATTCACCTGCCTCTATTCTGTTCAACCTACTGAATATGACATTATGCCCTCTTCCATCAACAGATGGCATGCACTCAATATACTGTATTAAGTAAGGGATGCCAAATTACTCAATAAAGTTATATACCAAAAAAACCACTGTCAAGTGTGAACTTTCTTATTGCAGCAATTAATTGATGGGTTTAGAATGACCAATGCTGTCCCTTCCAATGGCAGCAAAAGTGCCATTCTTCTAGTGTTAGATATATCAGAGTTAAGCAATGAATAAAACAATAATGCAAAATAACGTAAGTCTGCAATCTGGCTGCAAAAGCCAATCATCATCATTATTTTATATTCATCAACATCGTCGACATTTTCTATCAAGTTGGCATCAATTCCTGGTGATACCATGAATATGCTTTTTTCAGTCTTTGCTGCTCTTCGCAGTTTCATTTAACTCATTCATATTCATACATGTTGCTTCATAAATTCCACTCAGCCATCTAATTCATTGTCTTCCTCCTCTTCTAGAATCCAGATGCTTCCACTTTTTACTATCGTCTCTGGTCTTCGTCATATGTCCAAAGTAGGGATCAAGCAGAAATCACATCAGACATTTGCCTATCGTGTTTTTGCAAGTATTCTCCTCAGCAAATACTTGGCGTGAAAATAATTGCCTATAGCAAAAGCGTAAAACAATTATCTGTATACTGTATAAGTCTAGTGATGCACTACCCATGCAGATTTCATTGTCTATATTCTAATGTATACTATCTATGTAATGAGTAGGTTCACCTTTGAAATGTGTTATTTTAAAACTTAAAAGCCTTAAATATTCCTTTGATATTACTATTCTAATATTGTTTATTAAACTGTCCACAACAGACTCAAATCCACAATTTATGTGATGCGTATTTTAATTCTTTTCAGTACAATGAATTGTAAATAATTAAGAATTAGAAAACTAATAAACATTAAAGTGGTATACCTGGTTCATACTCAGATCTACAAACAGTTCATCAAAATACTCGGATTTGGTACCCGGTGAAAAGTGTCTAGCTTAGGGGTGCCAAAATCTTGGCCCGCGGGCTGATTTTATTTGGCCCACGAAAATATTTAAGTTTTACAAATTTCCTACAAGTTTATGCTTGAAATTTGTTTGATGTAGAATCCTTTTGGGTTTTAAAAATTGCATTGATGTAGAATCGTAGATCATGTGTTTTGCTGGCGAAACAAATGGAAGAGCATAAATCATTTTTTTGGCTTTGAGTTTCGATGGTGATGTTGACTGAACCAGTAAATTGACACGCTACATCAACAGGGGGGAATTACTACCATTATATACTCGCCTAGCATACTTGTGCTAAAACCCTCAGCAAACTTGCGAGTAGCTTTGGCTGCAGATTTAAAACCAGACATTGCTAAACTAGTGAAAAAAATAAACAATGTCACGTCTCATCAGCTTCCACATCTACATCGACCGTCATCTAACTCGATATGTTTTCAATTTGATCTTCGGTTCTTCACCATTAACAGAGTTTGGTATTTAACTGTTTCTGTTAGACATGACTATAATACAGTGTGTCATAGCTCTACAACAATAGGTTGTAATCAATGTAAATAATGTAATGATTGAATGGCCTTTCATGGTTTCATCATTTTACTTTAGATTTTTAGATAGCTCAGATTTTGGAATATAATATTGACAAGCATTTTTGCATTTGGCCCGTCACCCAAAAAGTCTTGACACCCCTGGTCTACTTGGTTGACTCCTAGTCCAAAGTAACTCAATCTCTGCTTACTGTATTCATTTTGGCACCTGGAGATATTTCTGGTTTGATTTCTTCAATTAATGATTTATCAGTTCTTTTAACTGTCCATTGTATTTTTTCATTATTTTATTTTATATCAGTCAGGTCAGGTTTTCATCCTCCAGCTGTGTCCAGCTATCGACTTCTCCGTGACATCTCTCCAAAGTTCAGAGTTCTTTGCTATTTCTCCAAAGTCACTGGGTGCCTTCTGTCAGTTTTTCTGTTGAGATTCAGCTCTGCCATGTGCAGATCCTCTTCCAATCCATCCACCCATTGTCTTTTTGGTCTTCCTTTAGATCTTCTCCCTTCCAGTTTGTAGTTGAAAATTCGTTTTGGGTTTCTTATTTCTTCCATTCTGAGTATGTGTCTGGTTCATCTCATTCTTCTCTTTCTGATTACTTCCATGAAGCACGGTTGCAGTGTTCTCTCTCTAACTTCTTCATCTGATGTAGGTTCTTTGTATCCAATCATTTTTATTCTTCTAAGTCATTTATTTTCTGCTGCTATTATTTTTTCCAATTCTTTTTTTATGGTTCAAGATTCACATCCATATATTAGTATTGGTGTTACATACACAAGTGTTGAGAACTCTTATTTTTGTTTTCATCCCAATTTTATATTGCAGGTCACTAAATAATGATGCAAAACCAAAAGCCATAACTATGTTTCAGACTAATATAAATTTTATATACTCAACAGCACACAAGTTTAATAGTATATTCTATTTGTGAAAATATTAATTGAATTGTACCAGACTTAAGCAGCAGCCACTTTTAAAATACTGCCTATTCCAACACTCCAAGTATTGAAAATGTGCAAAAAGTAAAACATAAGCATGATGTTGTTACCTGGAAAAAAAGATAGAGGCCAAAGAGAGTGGCACTGGCAATCAGCGGAAACATGGCCGCATCTTTACTTGACATTGTTTCCGCCTGTTCACCAGACTCCTAAACAAAGAACAGATATATTCAGATCAAAATAGGGATTGCCCTCACATGAAACATCGCCAAACTCAAAGCATGAAACAACAAGTGGCAAATTATGCAAATTATCTGAATTTCAATACAACTGTACTGCAGGCATCATCTCCACAGGAAAGGGAAATTTTAAGTATAGAAAACATTAGGTGAAAGCTTAGATAACTGTATCATAGAACACATATGTCCTTTCTATGAGGCTGCTCTAAAGATAAGCTGTCAAAATCACAAAAATTCTGTATAAGATTCATTCTCTTCAAGCTGTTTGCATTAAAATCTCACTCTGAAGACTCTTACTTCAAACATGCTCCAGCAGGAACTGCATGTTTTTATCATCTATCAAGTGCTGAAAAATTATGAAAATTAAAAGTATCTGTTCATTTCTCATCCACAAGAACAATAAATATTTTACTTGATAATGATTTGTAACTTAGTCTAGAATGATGCAATTGAAATTTAACACTCAGAAATCCTCACAGGCAAACCTACATCTGATATAACATTGCCAGATTATAAGTCATCATTTAATCACTCAAGAATTACAAATTTCTATCGTGAATCAAATGCTCTACTGCGACATGTCTTTGCTAGTACCATTATCGTCTTAAACCAACGCTTGGAACTTAAAGATTTGGAACAATGAAACTGTTAAAACATAATATGAGTGGGTCAGTGCAAAAGTGAAGTAAGTACAATTTTATCAAATGCGAGAAAATGACAAAACAAGCTTGTATAAAGTGTGCAAATTAATAGTATGGAGTTTTCAAAATTAGCGAACGATACACAATCATAGATCTAATTAGGCACCAATTAATCACAAAATTCGGCATCCGTGGCATTATTCATACTGGGTAAAAAGTAATGGAAAATTCACTTACTCCACTATTGCATTATCAACTTGAACTTACTCCACTTTTGTATTAAACGACTAATTCATAAATACTTCAAACTGCAATGCTAGTTTAATGAATAATCACTGATAAGTTCAAAAGTAAGTACTTTTACATAGAACATCATCACATATAGTTTATGTCCGACTATGTTCAACTGAGTTTGTCATGTACCATCTAACAAAAATCGCCAGTCTTTTTCGGTAGTTATCATCGTCACGAATCTTGAATCCTCTTGCCTGAAATGTCAGCACTACTGTCAGGTTGCTCGTCTGTTTTCTTCTTTGTCAACTTTTTTGATCCTGTCTTAGTCTTGTTTCCCTTCTGCTTAGGCCTACTTCTGCTCTTACAAGCATTTATTCTCACTTTTGTTACACTTGTATCATCAGCAACTGTTTCATCCCTTTGCATCATCCTACTATCTTCGCTGCTTTCATCATCACTTTGTAAATCACTAATGCTTTCTGTTGCATCTGCTTCATCTGCTTCCGACCTTATTGCATTGTAAAAGTCGTGGTACACAGGTGGCACAAAACTAATAACTTCCTCAGATCGCATTTTACCTTACATTTCTTCAGTGCCCTTGGCTCACTGTACAACAATCGAGCTCAGGTAATACTCCTGATTTTCCCAAAAAATTTAGACAACGAAAAACATACTCAGAAATAAGCGTGTGCTTAAAAGACATTATGTATGGATTGTCACGCGAGAAACTCATCCATTTCAGATTTAACCATGCCACATTTTGCTCCGTCGTCTGCCTTTTTACGCACGTTGTCTGCATTTTAAATAATCCAAGTGACTTCATGTCCTTCTGTTCCATTTTAACCACTGTAAACTTTTTACTCGAACAAGCTACAAGATCCCGCCATCCTTCAGGATTCCATACATTTTGAGTGTGCCGCTTCTTTTTCTCGATTAATCCAAAATCTTGATCACAAACATTATAGGAGTGACCCGGCTCAAAAAACTTGTGATCGATCATTTCAATGGAATATTCAGGCGACTGAGCAATCTACATCCACGTTAGTGCAATGTTTTCATTCCTATTCTGCCCTCCACAGCAATCACTGTACGCCGTCAAATGCTTTACATTCTGTGGTAAAGTCTTACAATAGTGCAGTAAGCATGATGCTACTTCACTAGAACCGCGTGAAGCGACAGTTTCATCCCACATATACATCCATGCATGGTCGACTGTTGTGTCGTGAACAGCTAAGTTATAAGTCCAAAGCTGTCTCATTATCGCTCATCTTCGACACGTTAACTTCGCTCTCTAAATGCATTTAAATTCCGTTTAATATAACATCATTATTCGCTATATATTTATGTTTAGAACATAGTTATTGTTTCTTATACCATCGTTGTCGATTACTTCCATTATTATTAAAATTCTTAAGTATTATTCATCTTCTATGCTAAGGTAAACATTACCGGTAATCACTTACTCCAGTATTGCTCTAACAGTTAGCATTACTTGTTACTTACTTCATTGTGACATGCTAGATGGCACCTCTGCTGTTCAATATTGCACTTACTCCACTCTTGCATGACGTCAAGCACGCAATACAGGGTCATACTGGCCACTATACCCGGAACTTTAGAAAATGCTACTTACTCCATTATTGCACTGGCCCACTCATATAATCTAATGGAAACATATGTTCGCAAATGCCGGCAACGAACGAAAACACCAATCATTACGATCAACTGAATCGGCGTAAACGACGGAAACCCAGCTAGAAAAAGCGTCGTTTATGAATTTGCGATAGAAAATATGAAGTATTTCAGTATAAGTTGATAACTGAATATAGAACGCAATGGAGAATCATAGTCATGCCTTCTGTTCTCGGTGATACTTCACGGATCTGAACGCTCCGAAGAAGATAGGCAGCATGGCCATGACGACGAGGCTGCCGTATGCGACGGCCATTCCTTCGGGCGTCGCCGGGATCCGTTCGGTACCGTTTTTCCCGGCGGCTGCGTCCGCTGATTCGGCGATCGTCTCGTTCAACTGATCAGCCATCGACTCGTTCACTGATGCCGCCTCCATCTTTAAATTATCATTCACAGGGAATCTCCGGAAGTCATGTGCGATGACGACGACAAAAACACAGAAACCTCTGTCCTCTTCTAGAAGAAACTGGGAACCAGATTCTGGTTGGCCTCTTCTGAAAGATAAAAATCATTGGGGAGCTCCCAAATTCCGTGGTTCTCAACCCGTGGTCCGCGGACTACAAGTGGTCCGCGAGAGAGGGTCTAGTGGTCAGCGGCGAAGTCTGTAAAACGTAAATAAAAAGACATAGGGGCCTATATATTTTCCATGTGAAAAATCTGAAAAGTGAGAAGAGCAAAACAAGGTCATCAGAACAAAAAGGTTACCGGCACATTTTATGCATATTTTGTGCATTTTCAACGCTTTTTAGGAACAGTCGAATATAGATACTCCATTCCCGATGGACTTGTCTGGAGACATAGGGGCTGTCCATTAATTACGTCAACAATTTAGGGGAGGGGGTTTGAAAAGTTTGACAATTGTTGACAGAGGGAGGGGGAGGGGTCAAGAGAAGTTGACGTCAACAATTTCACTTTCTACAAATAATCAAAAAATAGGAAATTTCATGGAATACTACTTATTACAATGGAAAAAAGCATGGCAAAAAGGTCATCACCACCACATCTTGACACTCGATAAGCAAAACAATGAAAAAATGGTTATCACAGCAAAAAAATAATCAATCAATCATTTATTTCTCAACAACAACAACAAGTGGATACAGGCAGATTAATCTTATATGTATACATCACACGAAATCATGTTGTTTACAAAACAAGATAGGAAGGATTAATCTGAACAGTCTCTACTGCACTATGACACCAGAGTTACTATAGCTATTGATAGTATCAGTAGCGGCTCTAGGATTTGGCAAGTGGGGGGGGGCGTTGGGGTGGCAACTTCTAATCATGGGGGCAGCCATTTGTTGTTTAATGTATGTAGCATTAAGTATAGGGTCCCAACTGGAGGGGCCACCGGGGGCCAGGCTCTCAATAGGGGCACGGACCCCTCTGGCCCCCCGGTGGAGCCGCCACTGGATAGTATAGATATATTAAACTGATTGATAAACAACAAATTTGACCAGTGCCACAGTACATAAATAAAGATTATCTTTGAGAAAAGGGTTGACCTAAGGGAAATAGTTCCCGTAAGTTGGTCAACCTTAGATAATTAAGTAATTATTGAGATATGTAAATTGAATACTGCAAGTTGGATATAAGTTGGTACATGAATAATAGGTAGTAATATTGATAGAATTCAAATAAGATAACTGCAGAAGAAATTAAGCTTATATGCATTTAGTTAGTAAAAAGTTAGTAAAATATAAGGAAAATTTATTAAAAGGAATTATACATTTATTGAAATTTTGTTTATTTAGTTATCTGAAGGGAAGAAGCTAAGTTTGGAGTGTTAAAAGGTATTTTTAATGTGTATCTTAATGTAGCCAATTGATTTAAATTTCTAATTTCTAAAGGAAGACTATTCCAGAGCCTAGGTCCAGAAAATTTAACAGTAAATAATCTAGAATTAGTTGAAGCATATTGGAGATAGATATTTTCCTTGTTTCTGAGATTAAGATCACATTTATTATTTATTATTTCAAAAAATTTAGTTGCATAGAAAATAGGTGGTAACAGGTTAAGTCGATATTTGAAGATAAATAAAGCAGATTGTTGTTAATGTAAATTCTCAATTTTTAGAATGTTAAATTTATTGTATAGGTTAGTAGTATTGGTATAATCTAAATCTTTAAATAATAACCTTGTTATTGGGACCTGTCATTGATCTTAAAGGGGGGTCCAAAAGTTTTTGACGTCATTAGGGGTAACTGAAAGTTGACAATTGTTGACAAGAGGGGACGGGGTCAAAAATTGCCCCAAAATTGTTGACATGGACAGCCCCATATATATATTGTGTGTATCTGACTGATCTCTGCAATGACTTGGTCTTTTGCTGACGGTTTTGAAGTACCATCGATTGATACCCTTGGGTATTAGAAATGGTGCTATAGAAGTGCTTAATTATAATATATATACACTATATTTATATATATATATATATATATATATATATATATATATATATATATATATATATACACACTGTTTAGTGTCGTCCTTGGCTTCTTGCTTAGTTCCCGGGTCTTAATTGCAGAAAAAGCCTCGAGACGAAATTTTAAAAATATATGTAGCCCTACTGAGCTACTCCTAAATTGTAATAACTATATTTTGGTGTAGGCTAGCTATATGGGGCTGTCCATTAATTATGTCAAAACTTTTTGGGCAATTTTTGACCCCCTCCTCTTAGTCAACAACTGTCAACTTTCAGTTACCCCTATAATTACGTCAAAACTTTCCCCAAGATCAATGACAGGTCCCAATAACAAGGTTATTATTTTTTTGATGATGACCACTTTCCTATTTTTTTATTCATCCGAGTGTCAAACAACTGTCAAACTTTTTGGTGGTGATATTTTTTTTGCCATGCTTTTTTTCATTGTAGTAAGTAGTATTCCATGAAATTTCCTATTTTTGATTATTTGTAAAATGTGAAATTGTTGACGTCAACTTCTTTTGACCCCTCCCTCTGTCAACAACTGTCAAACTTTTTCAAACCCCTCCCCCTAAATTGTTGACGTAATTAATGGACAGCCCCCTGTGACAATTTCTGTCATAATATATTTTATTTAGAGACGCTTCTTTCCTTTCAAGAAAGCGGTTTAAATGTCAGAGGTATTAAACAGTCTCTATTATTCTAAATTTACACATGTTTATTGAAGCGAAACAGCACGAACACCAGTGTTTCGCTAGACTGGCTAGAGCGATCTTGAGTGCACGGCTGCATGCATATTGCTATCTGTTAAATTCGGTTTTACAGTGTGGAGGCAAATAGCCGAAGGCGATGACTGGACGTGCGAGACGAAGGACTTCTAGAAGTCTCCTACACACGGCAATAGTCACGGACGGCTTTCAGCTGTTTCAGGCCACAGCACGGCAGTCGACGCCCTATCTAGGCGTGTTGTACAATGCTAAGACCTGCATAAAACGGCCTGTTGTATCATGCAGGGCCTTTACATTTGTTCAATACACTAGGCAAAGACACTTACGTGTCACCAAAATATAGTACGGATTTTAAATGACGACTTGCGTCATGAGAATTTTGCTGCACAGTTCTAAATAAATTTGGATATTTATCACTTTGCTAGCATAGCATTTTTGGTTTGATTTTGATTTCAGGGCTTTTCAGCATCGATCTTCTCATATAGGTCATAGGCCCACCACTTTGACATGTCCAGCGAAACATTTGAAAAATTGGTAGGTTGGCAGTTAATAGCACTTGTTTTTCAAATTCTACATTCTTATTAATAACTTACAGAATTTCTTGTCTTTGGTTGGTTTTCGTGCATTTTGATAATTTGCATCGCCTTAGTAATAATTTGGAGTGTGTGAGAAACTCAGCTGATAGCAAAATAGTTTCCATTCTACTTTACTTATTATTTATAAACTTTATTTATTTACTTGTTGATGTGTTTTACTGTCAAATGAATACATTTTACTAAACTGGAGTTAAGAGCAGCTTGCCAATAGTAGCCTAAAGTATGCCATGCTATTTGAACTGAAATCCGGGGGAATTAATAGAGTTTGAAAACTTGATCAGTTAATTTAAAAAAATGAAATTATTAATATTTACGCAGGCATTCATATACATTTTGACACAGTTGTAATCATTTGACACAATGTAATCAATAACTTTTATCAACAGCCTATTTTTCTGCAATGGTCTTTAAAATATATTTAGAAGTTTTGAACTTCACTTATTTTTAACACTCATGACCTACGCGAATATTCAGATGTGGCTATTGTTGAGTTAACAGTTGAGTGTAAAACTAATTTATTGTATCATAATTCATAATCTTGAATGCATTCTACAGTTTAACGCAGAAAATATATTAAGCTTGTCTGAGTTATGCGGGAAGAGACTAAAAACTATAAGCAGGAGGGAGAAAACTCTAGGGGTCATCACACATAATTGCTTAAAGCCAGCTAGACAATATGCTGAGGCAGCTAAGAAGGCATATAGAATTCTGATCATGATCAAAAGAACTGTAGTGAGCAGAGAAAGGAATGTAATAATAAGACTCATGAGACAATGGTATGTCCACATTTAGAATGTTTCATTAAAGCATTATGTCCATTTCTGAAGAAAGACTTGAAGCTTATACCCAGTGGCGGCTCCACCAGGGGCCAGAGGGGCCCGTGCCCCCCTATTGAGTGCCTGGCTCCCCAGTGGCCCCCCAGTTGGGACCCTATACTTAATGCTACATACATTAAACAACAAATGGTTGGCCCCCTCATGATTAGAAGTTGCCACCCCAACGGCCCCCCACTTGCCAAATCCTAGAGCTGCCACTGCTTATACCCCTTTACCGGCCGTGACGCACATATGCGTCCATTTTGCATTACGTTACAAATAAATGGCCAGTAAAGGGTTAGCTAAGACAGAGTTCAATGGTTATGGTTCTGGACAACTTCTATAGCGCCGTAGCATGGCGAAGGCCAAAGTCAAAGGCGCTGTCAACAACGCTGACAAATCGACATGGAACGGAAGATTGTTTGTCTTGAGGGAAAGTCCGCTCAGATGGCAAAAAAAGAGTTCGCTGCCGTGTTGAAATCGGGCAGTGAACCCTTCAGTAGGCGGTCTTCCGCAAGAAGACGTTCCGTCAAGAGTCAGTGAAACGCAGAAAGGATGTTGAAGGACCGCATGGATGCTGGGAAAAATTCTCGGCGTGGCGAAAATCAGGCGGCGAATCCTTGAGGGCGGTCATCTGCGAGACAGTAATCCATCGCCGAACTTGACGGGAACCGACTGAAGATGGAATTCCGCGTACGAAACCGATGCAGTGCAACAAAGATGATCAATGTGTCAAAGATGAATTGCGTCAAAATGTATTATTTCAAAATTTTAGAAAATGCACAGAAAATGATTTCAGATTAAAATTTCAGCATCAAATATCAATTCTTGCCAAATTCTCTGAATTTTTAACCAACACATAGCATGACTGGTGATCCATAGAGCTGTAGCAATTGTCTTTTAAAATTTAATGTCAAATTTGCCTTTTATGTTTTGTTTTACACAGGTGTGCAGATATAGATTTTTGTCTCATTTATATGAACTAGCATATATTTTATTTTTAAAAAAATGCATTAGACTAAGACAGTGTGACAAATTTTCATTTTGATTATTTTATTTCTGTATGTCAACTGTATTAAACATGATAAGAGCTGTCATTTTGCAATGAGTTAACTGCTGCTGCTGCTGCAGTGCTTGTTACAATGTTAACGTCACTATCTTGATAGGATGTTGAGATGGGTGACTTTAAAGCAGAAATTTTCTCTGCTTGTGAGCTTGGTCAACTGGAGTCCATTGAAGCAATGCTTTGTGGTAACTTGGAGCGAGGTGTCATCTATGCCAGAAATAAGGTAATATTCATCCTATCTATACCAATTAAATAGCTGGACGATAGGGCATCCACTGTAGATGTTAATTAAACTCTAGCTATTCAATGGCAAATTGAGAGTTTAAGGGAGGCATCATTGGCAGTGGCATAGCAACGAGGAGAAGTATATAGGTATATATACCTCTCCAAAAATCACTCTACCTTAAAGATTTTTATGTTTTGTTCACATATGGGACATTGACCTATGCTTTGATTTTGAAATAGTAATGACTAGTTGAGATTTATGCCCCCCCCCAACCCCATCCCCCAATCAAGTTCATGGCTATGCCACTGATGATTCAATAGGTCATAGAAAAATTTTCAAATCTTATATTATTTAAAATTTAAAATCTAATTACACACTCAAGTGATTGATTGAATCAGAAATTGCAGACTGATAGACAGTTACTGTCTGTGCTTTTCTTTATGATTTGCTTTGGAATATAAGAAAAACCTGGAAGAATTTTGGTACTTAAGTGCCCAGGAATAAGGAGCTACATTGGTGCTGCTTTTGAAAATGCTATAGAAATTAACGAGATTTTACTTACTTACTTACTTACTTACTTACCCAATCAATGGTTAAATATGCATGTGTAAGCAACATTTGTATTCTTGCTGCAAAGGTTATGAATGGTGTCCTTTTCATCATAAGCAGTCAAGGAACATAAAATACAGACAATTTTTAAGAGGTCAAAGTTTATTGGTTGACAACCAGAGCTGAACACTTTTTAAATGTTTAAGTTATACATATAAAAATCATCACAGTGCCACTGCTTTTGAGTAAAATCTTTTGAGTCTATTCTATTAAATTATATTTGTTACATAAAAATCACATAATGACATTGCATCTATAGTAAGTAAGTAATACATTTCATTCATTCTACTATCTTGTTTCTTTGCAGTCTGATGATACACTTATTCATGTTGCAAGTGCCAATGGTCACTTAGATCTCGTTCGATTTCTGTTGGAGAATGGAGCTTCCCTATCTGCTTCAGGGCAGGTATGATCGTGACTCAGATAATGCATGATAATATGTAATATACAGGATGTGTCAATAAGACCCAGTCTATCTTGAAGCTCTACAACTTTCTTAATTAATGGTATATAAAGGAAATAACAACATCACACTGAAGTTTACTTACCAAAGAATGTCACAAATGTTAATTTTATTCAGATTTTTAAAATAAAACAGGAGAAAAATGGAATTAAACAGTTATGTGTAAAGATTACGCTGTCTAGCATTAGCACACAATGCATTATGTTGTCGCTCGATATGCTGTTTTAGTCCAAATGCTGTTCAATGTGTCCTCTTTTGACCCCAATCACCTATGAAATTCTGATCAGCCAATGGTTAATCACTTTGTCAGTCATGTCCTGCCCAATCTGTTCCCATCGTCTCCTTAGTGCATTTTCAGATTATCCCTGGTCATGAATATGTCATTGGTAGTTGCTGTAGTATATACTGAAGTATAAATTTGCCAGCAGTGACCACAGTGAGCGAATAGCAGAAAGCATCTCTTGCAGCAGCAGCAAGTCACGTAAAGACCTGACTCTCTCACCAGTGAAGAAGATAAAGTCAACTTCTGCTGACGAGAAGTTGTGTAAGAACTGTTTTGATCGCGTGAAACGAGGTAAGCAATAGGCTGCAGTCAACTCCGTCACACGGCACTTCTTCAGACACCTCAAATGCCGATCGTCACAAATAATTCACCGGGCAGAATTTTTCACAGTGGTACCATCGGTTGACCTACAAAATGACCGAATTTACGCTCCGATTGCAGTCAAGAGACGTGACAGTACAGCTGAGAGACTGCTTTACACACTCCCAATGTTTAAGAAGTAAGCAATGTTTTCCATTGCTGTATCCAAACTGGACTGCATCAGTCTCATCTTCATTTAGCCGGATATCAAAGTGAACAACCTCTGCTACCGTGATGTGCTGCTGCAGGAATTGATTCCTGCAATCCGATCATTATGCTGTTTCCGTCTGTGACCATTTGCCACTAACACTCTGGCCACTGCTGTCAAATTTATGTCATGTAAACGAATAATTACGATGTGCTTCGTTTCGTGAAATGCAGTTGCTAAAGATAAAACATGTGGCGAGCAACTTGTGCAACCAATGTGTTGAGGGTTCCTTAATCTGCATCATTAACAAGTTTTATCAAGATTGGTAAAATTTGACAAAGTTATAGCCAAAATAAAATGGACTTAGGAATTATTGACTCACAGTGTATATGCATATATGATACATACTGGTACTTGTGATTACCGGTATATAATAAGTGCAAGTCTGTATAGTGTCTATGACATCTTTATGTCAAAGCTTTGTATGAGTCTTGCACTGAATTTTAAGTGTTTTTATATTTTGTGTAGCATATGAAAAAAAGTGGCATAAAATTTGTTGCATAAGTAGGGTTGGTATTGTCAGTACTAGTGGCGGTTCCACGTGGGCACGTTGAGGATGAGTGGGGATGCATCTCCACCGGATTTGTTTTGCTTGTCAAATTGTTTTTGGGTAAAAGTCAAGTAAAGTGACAGGGAAAAAACTGCAGGTGACCTTTTTATGCTTGTCAACGTATTTTTCGGTAAAAGTCTAGTAAAATTCAGGAAAAATTGCCTTTTTTGCTTGTCAGCCTTTTTCTTTTTCAGCAAAGTTTATTGATTTTTTCCCTCTCTTTTCATCCCCTCCACCAACTTCCTATGAATTCATTTCATCTTCCCACCAAGAAATCCTGGAACCGCCACTGCCCAGTACATTCTTTAATTATGATTTTCATCTGTGAAATTGAGCTGATTATTTGCTCCATTTCATTCTTCCTTACATAAAGTTTCTAGTATGAAGAAAATGACAAACGTTTTGGTTACCAGTACTTCAGTGATGTTACCTGGTGCAACTTATGCCCCAGCACCCAATTCATCTAGCAAAATCAGTGCCACTGAGTAAAGGCTCTTAATATAATGTCCAATAAGTACTATGCATATTTGTAATACCTGGAGTGATGCATAATATCTTTCAAAAATTCTTGTTAGGCTGGGCCTTACATAACCTGAACAGTACGGTAATCTTTAAGAAAAACCAATTCTAAAATTTTATCTGGGAGTACCCAGAACCCACCCAACCAACAGCCATATCCAACCTGCAAAATTTTATCACGAATTACACACATTTTCCTTTTTGCTAGAAATTTGACCAACAAGCATTTTATTTTATAAACTTGGCACCAATTCAAAATGGAACTTGTAAGTAAGTAAAATCTCATGAAGTTAAAATATATAGCTCTTTTAAAAATAGTACTTCAGTAGCTACTTATTCTTAGATGCTTAATCTAAACTTGTGGATAAGTTTAGTTCTTATTCTGGTGTTTTTCATGTCAAAAATCTTGTCAGGAATTTTTCTTGTCCCTATTATTATGACACCATCGTGGTTGCCTATTTAACAGAATGGCGATACTCCTTTGCATTCTGCTGCTAGAAATGGTCATCTACAAGTTGTTACTTTCTTTAAAGACCAAGGTGCTGATATGAACTGTGCAAATGAGGTATGGTAGAAATTAATCTTTCTTTTTCAAAATATTATGATTGATTCATATCATTATTACAGATAAACATATTTTCTAATGTAATTAATTATATTATTTAGTACAATACACTATTTAGATCATATAAGATAACATAAAAAAGCTTGATTTTATGTTTTTATACTTCATTCATGGTATGTTGTCATTATTCTTCTTTATGTTTTGTGATTTGATTAACATAACTCATTCTTGCATCCTTTAAAGATCCTAAAAGATGTATGATTATAATTTGATAACTACTTCAAAACTAGTAGAGCATGAAGTATGAAGCATTAGTGTAGCCATGGAGGGGGAAGCCCCTTAGGCCTAGATTAGTTGTGAGATTCATGCAAAACCAATGAAAACATTTTATTTGGGGTAGGGTGATTGCCAATAAGATATCCAGCAAAATTGCTCCAAGGTTCAAGATTTTAATATGATATATTTTACCATAACTATTTTGCCTTTGAGATTTTGAGATTTGCCATAGACCCTGCCAAGGAAGTTCACTAAGCTCCTCAAAATTTCCTCTTTGGATCAGACCAAGTGTGTCTGTATAAGTGATATTGCTCCTATTCTTTAACCCTGACTGCACCACTGATATAAAGTTATCGATGTCATTGTCAGGTTCTATGTCAGCTACCTCTGTTGTTGCTTGTGTGACTTAATCTTTGTAGGCTGGTGAAACAGCTGTACATGTAGCCACAAGACAAGGTCATTTGCACGTTGTTGAGTTTCTTCGTTTGTCGGGAGCCGATGTCAACATTCAGAATTCAGTAAACCATTATTTCTGAACTGAACTTGAACTGCAGACATAAAGTTATGCAGTAATGATGCTCAATGGCTAGACAATGACAATGGAAAATGGAGGCTGATTGTGTTGCCCTAAACTCTATATTTCATTAACTTCGTCACTTCATAAAACCAGCACATTATTATCTTTTAGATCTAGTCTTAAGACATGCCTGTTTTGGGTTGTCTCTTAGATTTGCTCCCCACTGATCAGACTAATCTTTCTGACTTGACCTGGCTCTTATTCGGATTGGATTTGGTGTGCCATTGACTTATGCCCGAAGCATTATGATAGTGGCACCATAAAAGTTTTTTGATTGAGTGATTGATTTGCGAAAAATTAAAACCTTTTACATTTTATTCTTTTGAAAGCTTTTACAAATAATGGTATTATTTTGCTATTAGTTTTGGCCCACCATCCTGGGCTTCCCATTTGTGGGATCTGGATTATTCAGAATGTGATTTTGCTCGCTTGTGATACATGTTCCATAATTATAATTTGTAAGTTTTTCTTAAGGTCTCTCTAGGATTATAATAAATAGGTATTTGAAGCATCCACTAAGACATTCATTGATCTGTCCCCATATTCTGCTGAATATTTAGAATAAAATATTGCTCTGGAGAGGCAGATGGTTCACTGTTTTATGTGCTACTTTGGTTTATTTATTATGTTAAGTCATTAAGTCAGTGACTGTATTGACATTTGCTATGTTGATTTGTTGCTTTGTTGTTTTGAAATTGTACAGAGAGGAAGTACTGCACTGCACATTGCGTGTCAGACGCAAAATGCACCAATGGCACTAATGTTGTTGCACTTGGGTTGTTCACTGAATCTGGCGGACAAGGCAAGTGACCACAGGGCATTTAATAATTATTATTTTCTTACTTGAAAGGAATTTAGCATAAGTTCATGCGGGCATTTTCTATATTAAGTTTTTTGTTCAGCAAAGGTTTTCAGAAAAAAGTCTGCTGCAGTCAATGTGTCAAGTGTAATGTTAGGCTATATCTGTAATTAATTAGAATCTTGGGTAATTACTTGTTATTCTGGATTGTGTTATTGCCTCACAGATGGGTGAAATGGCGTTGCACGAAGCATGCCGTGATGGAATGTTGTCAGTTGTTCAAACTCTGTGCTCTTATGGATGCAAAGTTGACATTGACAATAAGGTACTAATTGTTGTGAATGTGTGCTCTAGTTGCTTATGTGTTTTGAATTTAATTTGATAATTTCCAGACATTTCATGCACATTCTCTGTCAGATATAAGTTTTTAATCAGAAAGATGTATGAAAAATATTTATGTGAAAAGATTCTAGAGGCCATTTGAAAAACCCTAACTGGCCAAATTAGGCTTGGTCAGTGTTTTTTACCCCTGCCCTACCCCACAGTACACTGGGCTAAATTATGTTCTTGACATTTATTAGGAGTGTGACTAAGTTATCCTATCCTACCTTGTGCAATGCAAGTGTCTTTTCCAACACAGTTCCAGCCACTCTGGACTTCATCTTTAACCCCTTAACTGGGTATTTAACTGTAACTCAATGTAAAATGGACGGATATATCCGGGGTCCCCAGTTAAAGGGTTAAGGTTATTTTCAATAGAAGTTCTTGATTATCTTGCATATTATACTGTGGATAGTTCTGCTTGTGAAATGGTCCAAGTAACACCACTTATGGCTTTGGTTTTTATTACATCTTTAGGCTGGTCTGTCGCCATTGCACGTAGCAGCAAAGACGGGCAATGCAGAGATGGTTCGATGCCTGCTGTTGTCTGGTGCAGACGTTGATAAATACAACGAAGTAAGTGCACACAGAGAGTTTAATCTTAGACTGCAATAATTTTCTGGCATTTATAAAGCATTGCAGAACTTTTGCAATTAAGTTTTGCTCAGCACTGTTGACTGCTCAGTATCAGTCACATTTAATTGCATTGGTAAAGCCAGGTGGGATACAGGGATACAGATAAACTCCAGATGTTTCAATTGTAGCAAAACTTGGAGTAAATAGCATATTGGATAAATCCTCATAATGTACCTCCAGCATGAACAGTTTTCTTTTTAAACATTCAAGACAGATTAAACTGGAAAGCTTCGGAAAATCAGACTTAACAGAAAGCAATAAAACTTCAACGGGATTCTCTAATACAAAAGTTTAAAAGTTTTTGCAAATTGTTCACCATTCCAGATAAGTTCTAGGCACACATGGCAAAGCTGAGTTATGTCATGTCATTTGCACTTTTGATGAAACATTGGCCCATCTTATGTACCAAAATTCTTAGTTTTAAATATGCAACAAATCTAAGCAAATGCATTCAGTATGGTTGAACAGAATAAGCACATTGCACTTTTCTCATATTGATCCAATGTGTTAACAAATGGATTTGGAACTCCATCAAATATATTTACTAGCAAATTGATGTCTTAGAAGGCTTTAATTATTTTGTAATAAATGATGTGGATTGAGTTGAGTTCTAGAGTGAAGAGTCTGGAAATTTCAAACACTGCTCTCTTTTCTAACAGCTAATTGCTATGAGCAGACCCTTTTAACATAAACGTGATTCAGGAATCAGGTGTATATTCCAACTACAAGTCACTCAGAGGATGACATAGACAAATTGTATGATGCTCTCGACAAGGCAAACAGTAACTGTAAATTACAGGAAGTGACAATTGTGATGGGGGATTTGAATGCCAAGGTAGGCAAGAGAAAAACAGGACTGTCACTTGGACCTGGAGGTCTGGGAGAGAAAGAAATGAAAGAGGGGATAGGTGGGTAGAATGGCGTGAAGAGCAGGAGATGATAATTACAAACACGTGGTTCAACAATCACCCTAGAAGACTTTGGACATGAAAGAGTTCTGGAGAAAAAACCAGACATCAATCAGATTGATTATATTGCAATTGATAGCAGGTTTCGGAATTCAATACTGAAGTCCAAAGTAGAGGAGTGCACGGTAATGGCTATCAGCGGTTTCACGCTGGTAATCATGGGCGGTAGCGGATTGAAATCTGTAATTTTGCGAAATATTAATGGGGACGGAAAAGTTATGACGGTAGTAATGTAGCGGATCTAGGCTGACGGTATTACGCGGATGCGGTTTGAAAAATTCTGTAAATACCGCAGGAATGGGGACGATTAATCTCGCAATTCAATAATAATGCGTTCGGCCGATTTTAGCATAGCTACTAACCATATAGGCCTACGTCTTTCAGTTTCGAATTAAAAGACCATTAAATTGGACTGTTAGGCCAGGCAAGATTGGTTTTGAATCTTTTGATCACTCGACACCATTGTTAGTTCGCAGTCGGTAGAGACCATAAAGCCATTTGAGAACTTGAGGGTAATTGATAAACACACCAGGGGAGAATCATCAGAGCCGGTTTCAGATTGTTGGGGGAGCCTATAGATGTACAGGACAACAAAAGATAATATAATTTAGAGGTGGGGCGGATTGCAGAGCACTTTGCACAGCTTTGTAATTTGAACGCCTAGTGCCCACTGCCAATTGCCCAGTCTCTCCTGTGCCCACCAACCACCATCACTATTTACCTTAGTGCCCCTGACTCAATCACCATCGATTCGGAGGTGGATTAAAAAAACTCCACTTAGCTTAGGCCTACTATATAAATTAAACATTTTATAAAGTTACAGAAAAATGGACAAGAAAAGAGAGCCAATTCATTTTTCAACGTGTTGCTCACTGCTGGCAGAATGGCATTGGTAGTAAAACCGGGAATGTCCGTTATCTTTTGGTTAGTTTCGGTATACACGTTGAAAAATGAATTGGCTGACGCTATGGTTATGATGTGCGCTAAAGATATCAGGTTAGTAATAGTGTCCCATTTTCATATATGATTATTGTATAGTTTAGAAGAAACTTTTGAAAAACTTTTTGAAAAGCTACTTCTCGTGTTGGGTAGTAACAGGGCGCAATTTGTAGGGGAAGGGGATTCTCCCCACTGCCCAAATGCATCCCCTACTGCTTCATCTCCCAACAACTACATCCCCCACTGCTACATTTCCCCACAACAACTACGCCCCAAGCTTAACAAATCCCCTCCTCCCACTGTACCAGGTCATAAAATCGCACACTGGGTACTAATAAATGAATAGTTGATATAAAACACCGCGGACGGAGACGGAGACCAAAATGCGGGTACGGGGACGGGATGGGTTCGAAATGCGGGGACGGGAATGGGGATGGGGACAGAGATTAGGGGATGGGGTGGGGATGGATTTTAAGTCAATGGGGACGGGGTGGGGATGGAGAAAAGCTTTGCGGGGACGGGAGGGGATGGGGACAACAGTCAGTCCCCGTGCACACCTCTAGTCCAAAGCATATCGTGGAGCAGAATGCAACAGCGACCACGTCCCGGTAATAGCTAATGTGAGGATGAAATTAGAAAGCTAGGAAAAAAGAAAGGATAGAAATATACGACTGGAAAGAAATTGAAATGGACTAATACAGGAATACCAAACAAGGCTAAATGACAGATTTCAGTTGCTCAGTGATGAATAAGATGTAATTAAAATATGGAAGATTTTATGGAGACTGTCACTTTGACAGCAAGCATAAAAGAACTGCTCACGAGGGCATAGCATAAAATAAAAGATACCGTATTTTCACGCCAAATCGCCACGCTTATAGATGATTTTACAAGATTTTGATGAGGCCTATAATATTTAGTACGTACACACCGAGGGAGGAAGGGTTTTGGGATTTAGGAGATTTTGAGTACGGGGAGGGGAAGAGGTCTCGACTAAGTGCGTACGTACGCACAAATTTATAAATAACCTACGTAACGATTAAAAAACCACTGGTGAATTCACACGAACATTAGATTTGAATACAATTACTTTCTCACGGTCAAACAAAGTCCTGACTCCCGAGTATTCCCAATTGGCCAGCAGACTTGGCAGAGGGAGAGCGTTTGTGGGGCGTGTGCAGAATGCTCATGCGTAGAGCGGCCTATTAAAATAGAACATGTATTAAAAGCGCGTTCTATTAAGCCATCTATAATATTAAGATCCTTGGTCTGTATGTCTGTTACCATCGAGCGTTCTGATTGGTTGGCTGTGTGAGCGTTCTGATTGGTTGCGTTCGAGCATTCTGATTGGTTGGCTGTGTGAGCGTTCTGATTGGTTGCGTTCGAGCATTCTGATTGTTTGGCTGTGTGAGCGTTCTGATTGGTTACCTTCAAGCGTTCTGATTGGTTGGCTGGGCGAGCATTCTGATTGGTCGTTCTGGAATATTCATTGCCTCGAGCGAAGCGAAGCTCGCAGCGAGCGAAGCTCGCCTCATTCAATGAAGCTCGCCTCATGCGAGCAAAGCGAGCGAAGCGAGCCTTCGAGTTCTAGTAAGGTATAAATAAGGTGAAACCGAGACATACAAATTGTGACATGCTAAAAATTAATTTTTAATGGGGGTGGGCAGCTATTTTGTACGTACGCATAGGGGGAGGGATCCCACAAATGTACGGTGTGCAACAGGCAGAGGGGTGTCAAAATATGCCATTTTTTGCATACATACTATATGGATGGGCCCTTAGCCCAGTGCGTACACTGGACGACCCTTTCTCCCTCACCCACTTCGCTGGCCGTGGTCGCTTGAAACATTGAGGGAGGGTTGCGAACCGGCCTCTCGGACTGTTTAATTAATCCAGCTACTAAGCAAGGTTAGACAGTAAATAATATAATTCGGATCATTCATTTAATGTATTTCTCACGCCCTGGGTTATAAAAATACTTGATATAAATTAAATTTCTTCTTTTGTCTTATGAATGCTGATAAGATAGAAGATTTATTTATGTTTAATATTTCTCTCCGTCTTATGTTTAATAACTCTGTCTCTCTCTCCCTCCGTCTCGTCTCTCCTTCCCTCGTTCCCTCTCTTCCTCCCTCCTCTCCCCTTCCTCTCTCCCTCCACGTCTCTCACTATCTCCGTTGGGAATAACTGCACGTGTAAATATAATGATACTGCAACATCAGGCCACGCGGCCTATATTTGTGTACGGCTTATCTATGAAAATATTTACATGCCACTGGATTTCTGCGGCCTGTCAACTTGGAGTGGCCTATAAACGTAAGCGGCAATTTGGCATGAAAATACGGTAAACTAAGTGAAGAGCAGTTTGGATTCAAAGAGGATTGTGGCTGTAGGAATGCAATTTTTATTCTGAGGATGCTGAGCGAAAGATGCATCAAAATTCAAAAAGACTTATGCTTCATTGACTACGAGAAAGCCTTCAATAAGCATGGAACCCCTGCCACCTCTCGTGCCCATTTCTGTTCTCCCTGGGTCCAAGGAGTCTAGATGAAACACTGGACATTGACACCCCCCTGCAATTATGGGACACCCTCCCCCAAATGCAAATTCTTGGGAAATAGCCTGGTAAAAGGTCAAGAGGAAAACAAAGATCAAAATACACAGGCAGGCAAAGAGATGGACTGGAGATAGACAACAACATAAAACTCCTGAGGGATACCAGAGATCGTGAAAGAGTGGAAGTCCATAGCTGCCGACACAGTAAATCAGGGTGCCTGAGAAGAATTGCTATGAATTTATTATTTTCTTAATGATTGTTCCCAGTCATATCAAATTAATTATACTTGCAAAATTTATGCCTACTGTTATAGTTTATTTTCGCAATTCCTCTGTCTTTAATTTATATATGTTGAACTACATGATTACAAGCACGAAAAGGTAAAGTTGCAAGTGAACAACATTAAAATAATTGCAGAAATTTCTACTACTCTCCAAATTAAGTGTTATGTGTATGTTCTTTTCGATAGGACGGAATCAGGGCTGAGGATATTGCTTTGGCTCAGGGTCACAGCGATGTTGCAGATCTCCTTGGTAGACTTAGTGCAGTAAGAAATTACTTTTCACTTAAGAAGTTACAGTAAGAAATTAATTTTTGTCATAGATTTGTTGAAGAATTCCTCAGGACAAACTTAATAGGCTCAGATCAAGGATCTAAAGCTTTACCCTTTGGAAGCACCTTAAATTTATAGATTTTGGAGTCTATGTAGCTGCACTGTTGGAGTAGAACTGGTCAGTTAGTGTATTTTGAGAAGAGAGAATCCTATAATTTAAATTTATGATGCATTAGTGAGTTTTGCGTCCGAGCTGTTGGAGATATAGCCTATTTATCACGAATGGACAGCATATTTAGCAAATGCTCTTCAATAATGGTAAAACATTTTGAAGAAGATATGTTGTAGTTTCAGCCTTCTCAGCAATGGTTATGGTCTATATCTGATGCAAATTCATATATCATAATATCAATCATATCTAGTCTGCTTCATAAATTCACTATTAATGAAAACATGATTACCATAAAAAAATCATTACAATCCCATGTGTTTGCAGTTATTATGCTAGTCCTTGTTGCTTGCAAGTGTTACTGCCTAATTTCAAATTAACGTGTAACTACATCACATAATTTGTAGTTAATTTATCATTACATTGAATCAGTTTGAGTTAGCAGCACTATTGCTTAGCAGCCTAATGACTAAGTGATGTACCGATTGAATACACTGAGAATAATTTGCACTGCAATATACTTGGCTTCTTAGTTTGTCACTGGTCACTGGCTTCTTTTTAGTCCATTACTCAAGACAAATGTGATGCATACATTAAGCAACTGATGCCGACAAATTCAGAGATTAGCTGCTTGAAGATAAAGGTTTTTGGCAGTTCAGGGGTTGGAAAATCCACTCTCATAGACTCCCTCAAATGTGGATATATTCGAAGTTTATTTCGACGAGTATATTCAACTTATACTGTGCCAGTTCCATCCAAAGGTACAGTAGCAGCTATTTGCTAGCAATCATTTTACTAGAAGTCATTTTGTTTATGTTTTAAATTTTGCATGTTGTTACAATTGCAGTAGTTCATACATTTTAAAGTGTACTGCTTACAAGTTGACCAGTAGCTCATTACATACACCTGTCTTTGAATTTGCATTTCCTTTCTAATTTAATCTCATATTGAGAATGGCAGATGGAAAAGAGGCACTTAAAGATCATCCTATGCCTAATGGATAAGGTGCTTATCTTCTTTTTAATTGGTCCTATATAGCCAGCATTAAAGAATCCCTTTGGTCAGAGATGTGAGACTGATTTAAAGTTTTCCCCAGGAAAATTCCCTGACAAACCCCTTGGTCTTTCCCTCCGCTGGACATAACCTCCCAAAATTTCCCCCTTAGGGAAATTCCCCCAGGAAATAACCATCAATGACGGTAGCAAATGTTGAAAAATGTGAACAAGTCATAAGCATAAAAACCAGTTTCATAAAGAGCAGTTATGCAAATCCACAACAAGGAGTTCATGCCTTTCTTAAACATGAAAGCCAATATATCTATATTTAATTGAAAATCAAATTTAACAGATTCACTTTAAAAACTGCCTGAGCTTGTGTGATTTGGCTACCAACATAAGCACACTTATCTGGCATCTAGTCTACCTGCCACAGAGTGTGACAAGTTACTGTGGTATGCATGTATCCAGGAATAGGATACTACGAACGAGTGTCCAGCAAGCAAAACACATGTTAAAGGCAATATCGGTTGTTTCACATACATTTATGCATGTAACTTGAAATCTGGATGAGCTAGGATACCGGTAGTAAATTCATTGTTGTTTAATGTTATGATCAAGAGCAGGGGCACCATTGTCACACAGGCATGCTCTGTCTGTTCTGATTCTGACTAGAGACACAGGCATGCTCTGTCTGTTCTGATTCTGACTAGAGACACAGGCATGCTCTGTCTGTTCTGATTCTGACTAGAGACACAGGCATGCTCTGTCTGTTCTGATTCTGACTAGAGACACAGGCATGCTCTGTCTGTTCTGATTCTGACTAGAGACACAGGCATGCTCTGTCTGTTCTGATTCTGACTAGAGACACAGGCATGCTCTGTCTGTTCTGATTCTGACTAGAGACACAGGCATGCTCTGTCTGTTCTGATTCTGACTAGAGACACAGGCATGCTCTGTCTGTTCTGATTCTGACTAGAGACACAGGCATGCTCTGTCTGTTCTGATTCTGACTAGAGACACAGGCATGCTCTGTCTGTTCTGATTCTGACTAGAGGGCGTGGGAGAGTGTCATGATCTCCCTTCTGGGTCTTTGGCAGCCATAAGAGCATTTGGAGTAATATTAACATTAAATCATGAGCTCTGGAGCATGCTTACTGGTAGATGCTTAGGCATAGGCGCCCACAGAAATTTTCCAGGAGGGGCAAAACACATGTTTTACACAATGGTCACGGTTACTATTTTAGCAAGGTTTTCAAATTTCAATGTGAAATATTGGCATTTGCATTTTCCAAGGGGGCAAGTGCCCCCGCTTGCCCTAATGTGCAGGCGCCCAAAGCCGCCCATGTGCTTAGGTGTAGGGAAACCAAATGTTAAGAATGGTGAAGAGGACAATTGTGAGTCGTGACAAAGAGATAATCATTAAACTTTATAAGTCATTAGTAAGGCCTCATCTAGAATACTATAGTAAACGGGAGTTTAGGCCCGTCTACTATATGGGGAACCAACTCACACGAGAGTCTTATGATGATGGAATTGACTGCTCGGTTCGCCGTGCTATCCTCTGACCCCGTGTAATATTCTCAAAGTCTGATGTCGCTAGCGAGTCAGAGGAAAGCCGTCAGCTGCCCCGAACTTAGTCTTTTATTATAGATAACATCCAATAAGAAATCAGCTAATAACATTACAGCCAATCCCTATCTACTATATCTAACAGACATGAGGTGAATAATGATAATAGTTATGAAGGCGATTATTAAGGTCCGCCTCTGCACTTCTTTACTATAATACTCCTCCTCGGGACATCACGACTCGGGATGTAAAAAAATGCTATAAGAGTAATGTGGGTCCACCCAACGGATTTTAAAAATATATATGTAATCCTTGTAAAATGTAAGGTGGTCATGGGGATTTCCCTTCGTTGAAATCAAAATCAAGGTAAGCATGGACTAGAGGTAGGAACGGGGTTTTGGGGAAATGGGGGAGGAAGTATGCTTAAATAAACGTAAAGATATGCGATTCTAAATCAGACTTTGGCGAACGATTATGGAAACACTCGCCAAAATTCTCAACGACTCGTAATACGAGACAAAACCATTAATAAAACAAGTTATAAAAGCACAGAGAAACTTGGCAAAGGATGTTGATGAAACACCCACAATGTGCAAGACTAATTAGTTTAAACTGAGTTCAAATCTGAAAATTCTGCCTCGCTATAGAGGGTAAAATAAACATGAAACTGATGAGGACATCTAGGTGATCTCATAGCTGCTAAAATAACACAAGGTAGAGATTATTTAGAATAGACACATCCGCTGATTAGACGACTTGCAAAATTCTACAGGAAATGAAATCTAAGATCAACATGTTATATACAACAATCATGAAGTGTACTTCCACGCTTAAGATTAGAATTGGCATGAAACCAATGGAAAACTACGCTTCAAAGACACCAAAATCTCTCTGAAAATAGCATATAACACGAAGTAGAAAAGTTGGCAACTGCGAAGAACTGGAAACGCATTAATTAGGAAACACACGTCAAAAGACATTTCCGGCAACTAATGTTAATGAGCGAATACAACACTTCAAAAGAATGCGTGGAAAGCCAAACTCTGGAAAGTCATTTGTGGACTCGGGCCAGGATATAATACGACTCTTTCCGACGACACTAGTTATCAAAATGTAATAAGAGACTATTTGGACATGAACTCGAAAACGATTAAGGCGAAAATGTTAAAAGCGAGTCTAAGCGCATCCACTTAGATTTAGAGATAACACGAATATGTTGGCAAAAGTTATATAGCACGGCTTAAAATAAGAATATGAATTTAAAGTGAATAATGATCAAAATAATTCAATACAACCTATATGCAATCAAATTCTAGGTAAGCATAATTGATATAAAACGTAATAATGCAAAATGCCAAAAAAATACACGTTAACTACGAAATAATCTTGAATCTTGATGGTAAACTGAAAATAATGCTGTCTCAATCTGTTAATACTGTCTCAAACTGTCTCAATCACTGAACAAATCCAAAAATTTTAAGTAAATGCACTATCTCAAGGAACATCTGTCCGACTGGAAACCCGAAGCACTAACGGCTAACATAAAGAGGTTTCACGTGTCTAGCATTCTGTCATTACTTAGGACATTATTCGAATGCTCTACTGACAACCGGCGTCGAGACATATGATTCATTTAAAATAATGCAAAACTTGAAATTCAATCTCACTCTCTGAGTCTCTTCCAGCATAAAAATGACTTGACTTCTAATATAAAGACACAAACATTCTAGCAAAAATATACTAACATGCAAATCTATATTTTTAAGGGTAAGATGAGATTTTTCTGTTTTTTCATATATTTTCTGTTCTGTTCTATTTTTTTGTATTTTTCCAAATAATGCAACGCCATTCTCACGATATATCTCAATAAAGCAATTTTTTTAACTACAATCATCCAAATTCACCCAATTGACTCTATTCAAGGAAATAATGACTTTAACTGATGAATAACGATTTCAACTTCAAATTTCGACTACAGACATCACCTACGTACTCTAAGGACTTGGCCAGAGTCACCTAGTGAACGAGAATAACGCCTTAAAAATAAAAATTCTGCAATCATAAAATGCAAATGTGTACCAACATCTGAAAATCGCCTGCAATGACTTTTAACCAACAGTAACAAAAATTTGATCTAACACACTCCATGGGCAGAGGCTCCGTTGATGTTCAAATGAAATCTAATATATTTTCCACGATACTGCATCCAAGAGAATTACTAATCAATCTCTTCTTAAAGATTACAGTACTTGTGACCTTAAAAACCAAAGCTCGCCACCGCTACGGAGTAAGTGTTTCAAAACCCTGTACGTGTCGACTAAAAGTAGGACTGTTTCCCAGGAACACTCTCGAACTCCAAGTGGACCCAAACTGGGTGCCATTAATCTTTTATACTAGCCCTTTTCTAGTGGCCCATTATGGTACATCTGATTATTCACTGCGCGCGCAAAACAAGCGTGGCTGCCCCGTTCCAAAACTCGGTCACTGATATCGTTATAACTTCTGCAAACAACTCGTATAGAAACGTGAAAAATAATCCGGCATTGACCTCGGATGTCAGAGCTTGCCTCATTCTTTACATTAACTGTGGAATGCCATAACTAATGCAATCTGGAATCAATTAGACTTATAAACTCCTTTAAAAACTTACACATAGCACTTTATCCACTTAAAATAAATAACTGAAATACCTTGAAGAAAAAAAAAAATCGAGAAAATTAACAAAACATAATATGAAATTTCAATTCTGAATATTATGGACGAGTGATATTGTTTTAATTTTTCTGCAGTCAAGAGTTAAAATTTTTAAAATATTACAGTGATGAATGAACGATTAATGAATAAATGAAAGAATTATTGAATGTTCGGGGAGGGGAAAATGTTTTTAGAAAGTTACTGTCTGAATGTTTTCTTTCCTGGTGTTGCATCGGAACTTGGGCGGTCTCTGTCGTCCAGCAACAGAGAGAATAATTGGCGACGATGATAATGTCCAGGAAGGAAGGAGGGCGTAGATAGGATTCAGCGACTGGTTTGATTACCGACGACGTGATAATGAGGAATTGTTCTCTGACAGGCAGGAAAGGAACACGCTGTGAGACAGGTCGAAGACGATGTTTCCTGGCGAGATGACATCGGCGTGGTACAGCGTCGCGTCGGAAACACGACGGCTACTGACGATTGAAGACGATTGGCGATGAACTTTGACGGCAGGTTGACAGACGCAGAGCCATTCAAAACTCTGCTGAGACACAGACGTGGAATTCTGCGTCATCGTAGACTATTGACGATGAACGAAACGCTATTGATACTGACTGCGATACGATGAAATGGACGTTGACTGGCGAAGACGAAGTTTTCTGACCCCGCTGCGTTCTCAGAAGGGGCGGCGGTGGGGACGAGGAGGACGAAGACTAGCAGACGTTGCGTTGACTGATGTTTCCGAATGCACGTTTTCCCGATGATTTTCCGGCGTAGTTCGAGAATTCATTTCGACTGAAATGCGACTGTTTCAGCCCTTAGATGAACGTTGGCTCGCATTTCCCACGTGCCTTCAGGTTGATAGAACTGATCGACATGATAGGTTTTCGTTGATTTTTCTGCTTAACGATGATCGAAAAAGTTGTCACTTCGAGCAGTTTTTCTTCCGAGCATTAAGTAGATGAAAAAGTCTGTCTGCTCCAAAGCTGACAATGTCCAGTTATGTCACGATTTTCATCCATGAACCTCCCGGCGAAATGTTCGACGATACGAGAGGCTTGGAGACGAGGGGATTATCGTACCCCGATACGACACCAATTATAGTAAACGGGAGTTTAGGCCCGTCTACTATATGGGGAACCAACTCACACGAGAGTCTTATGATGATGGAATTGACTGCTCGGTTCGCCGTGCTATCCTCTGACCCCGTGTAATATTCTCAAAGTCTGATGTCGCTAGCGAGTCAGAGGAAAGCCGTCAGCTGCCCCGAACTTAGTCTTTTATTATAGATAACATCCAATAAGAAATCAGCTAATAACATTACAGCCAATCCCTATCTACTATATCTAACAGACATGAGGTGAATAATGATAATAGTTATGAAGGCGATTATTAAGGTCCGCCTCTGCACTTCTTTACTATAATACTGTGTTCAGGCTTGGAATCCATTCTTGAAAAAAGATATAGAACTTTTAGAAAAAGTGCAAAGACGAGCAACGAAGATGGTCAGTGGGTGCCATAATTTAAGCTACGAAAAAAGACTTCAATATTGTGGACTGACAACATTAGAAAGGAGAAGAGAGAGAGGGGGATTTGATAGAAACATACAAAATAATGACTGGGAAAGTAGATGTGCCATATGATCGATTCTTTACATTGGCACACTATAGCAGCACAAGAGGCCACAAGTGCAAATTGTTTAAGCAGAGGGTTGGTCCAAGAAAGAAAAACTTTTTTAGTGCAAGGGTTGTGGACAAATGGAACAGTTTGGACGAGGTGGGAGTGACAGTTGAAACAGTAAACGGATTCAAAGGCTATCTAGATAAACTAGGTTATTGAATGCAGATGGTTACATAAGTGGTTTTCACACAGGCTTACTTAACCTCCTAAACCACTTAAAATCACATTATTATTATTATTATTATTATTATTATTATTATTATTATTATTATTATTATTATTATCATTAGCCAAATTTCAAAGTTAAGGAAGACAAATGAGGAAAAATCCACGAATTTCGGTAAATAAGGCTACTGAAAATTATATTTCAAATTTTAAAAGTACTGTAATTGAAGCAGTAACAAAAATCTATTAATATAAATCATTTTAAATCTGAGTGCCCTGCTGGAGATAGGTTGCCCTGAGGATGGCATTATGTAGGCTATATTCAAAGCTAATAATCAACACACTAACAATAATAATGTGATTTTAAGTGGTTTAGGAGGCTAAGTAAGCCTGTGTGAAAACCACTGAAAATAAAACCATTTAATGCAGGATTTCCCAAACATTTTAGAACCGCGGCCCACTTAAGCGGTTTTGTAACGTGCCGCGATCATAATTCGCAAACATTTTAGCAACGACCAATCCAACAATTCCAGAACGACCAATCAGAACGCTCACTCAGCCAACCAATCAGAACGCTTGAAGGTAACCAATCAGAACGCTCACACAGCCAACCAATCAGAACGTAACAGCCAAACAATCAGAACGCTCGAACGCAACCAATCAGAATCACACAGCCAATCAGAACGCTCAAGGCAATAGACATACAGATAACGATTTTAATGTTATAGATGTAAAATATTTTTTAAAAATGCATTAGGCCATCTGGCGAACGTTAGTTGAAAGAATCTTCAGAGTTTTGAATATATGGCAAAACAAAAGCTCTTATTCAATTTTACAAAAGCTCTTATTCAATTTTAAAGGCAATATGGCTAATATATTAGGCAGAATTATTCATATTTTTGCCAAATCAGACAAAATGAGAGAAATAGGCATCGAAATTTCTTGAAAATTATTATTTTTAAACTTTGCACATAACATACCTTTATTACGCGTCTTAAAATCCTATGAGTATGAGAAAATCGCTTAACCGCCAGGTCGCCTTTACTACGTCTGTATCCCTATTGTTAGCGGGGTTTCAGAGCAAAATGGTCGGAAGACGCCTTTCTTGCGTTATTGTAAAATAAGATTAATTTTTGAAGGTACTATAGACCAAGGTTTCCCAAACTTGTTGGAACTGTGTGACTTACTTCAGCGGCGTTGTAACATGCAACGACCAGGAAACTTATTAACTAAAATTTGATAAAACTAATAATTTTAATACAAGCCGTGTATGGGGGACTATTATTATTATTATTATTATTATTATTATTATTACTGTATTATTATTAACGCACTGATTAATATGGTAACTCGTCCAATCGAACTGCGTGAACACATTACAAAGTTACAAATAACTCGTGTGATATAAAATCATGTTTTAAGCCTCTCCTTAAAGGTATCAAAAGTCGGAGAGAGCTGTATTGATGGAGGTTGACCACAGGCGGATTTAGAGTTTAAGATTTGGGTAGGCTAACATGGGGGGTCTGTATGGGCACCACATATAGAACGTATTCTTTTATAGGCCTCTAACTTTTGATTTCTTGGGAGGAGGGACTAAATCTTTGAGTTGGGTGGTCCAGAGGGTTAGCACCCTCTACTGAAATAGGCAGAAATTGCTACATATTAGAAAATTTTCTTCTATGATATGAGGTAGACAATTCCATGCCCGATCTCCAACAGCTCGGAGGCGCGTCCTTGGGACCACCAATAAGGAGTATAGGCATATAAATATTTTAAAACCTAAGTAAGTAACGTTCAGATTATTGTGGTGACTCATCCACAGGTGGCACAGGTGGGCTGCGCGAACACATTACAGAGTTAAAGTTCATAACTAGCGCGAAACAACCAAGTTTTTAGCCTCTTTTTGAAAATGTTAAGCGAAGAGGAAAGTTGAATGAATGGAGGTAGACCGTTCCAGGCCCTAGCGGCAGCCGCATGAAATGCGCGGTCTCCTACGGCGCGGAGACGCGTCCTCGGAACAGCCAGTAAGGCAGACATGGCGGATCTCCGGCGTTGCCGACCTTCCAAGTGGCCGGCACGTTTCAGTTCGGTCGTCAGATACGCAGTACCTGCACCATTCAGGCAGCAGAAGACCAGCGTTACAAGCTTGAAATTAATACGTTCCGGCAGACAGCCAGCCAATGTAAGTCTACTTACTTAGCATGATTTAAAGTGGCTTAGGAGGCACTACTGCCTGTGTGAAAGCCACTAGTCAAAGTCTAAGTCTACTTGCAACGTTTAAGGCTTGTGACAGTGGGACACTGTGTGGTATTGGTTTTAAAACAACATTTTTGAATATAATTTTGTGCTACCCCGTGACCCACTAGACTGAGCCCTGTGACCCACTCAGGGTCTAGGCCGTTTCCGGGGAAAATTGCCCTTTCCCTCCGGAAATTTTGGCATACTACATCAGCTAACAGCAGCCCCTAGCAGAATTCCTCCCCGGCTTTGTCAGTTTCCCCCGAAGTCCAGGAGTCTAGATTAAACATTGGACCCACTTTTGGGACACGACCCACAGTTTGGGAAACACTGATTTAATGTATTCTCCCACAATCAGCAGCTGTTAAAACATTGGCAATCATAATTCTCAAAAACTGGAGTAATGCAAAGTCTTGTAATCTAAAGGAAAATCTTCTGAAGTTCTGACTTCAAGAACTGTGCATGACTTTAAAAATCTGCCATCAATTATATATTGACTCTTATTAACCTGCTTGTTCTGCTAGGCATTAGCTTGTCTTCTAACTCTGCTGATTCTGAAGTTCTTAACATAGTACATTTAACAGTCAAGTTTTTATTCATTTTGATGTTAATACTTTAAACAGAGCCATATGCCATCAAGCCACGTCGAAAGCAGACATTGAAAGTTCCTTATGAAGGTTGCACAAAAGGGATTAATGTGGAGCAGACTAGCCTGTCTGGTAACAATAACATTACATGCTTATTCAATACTTTTATTTAATTAAAGTTAAAAGTAGAAAGTTCTTAGTTTATTTAGTTAAAGAGCAAGCAATACTATTGCTTAGAGGTTTCTCTTTCATGAGTTCAAGATAATTCATTATAACAGAAGTCTAAACTTGTTTTAGAACTTATGAATCAATAAGATGAATAATAAAAATGAATCTATACAGCATTTCAGTCAATATCTCTAGATGATAACATTGGTTTGCAGCATTATACATAGAAATTTCTTTCTAATAATGAAGATTATTTTCTCAATTATATTATGTGCTGACTTTCTTAATGTGAATGATTTTAAAATGGATCAGTTGTGACTGCATATTTCCAGTTACTGACCACTTGCTGTCCTTTAGCAGATGCTGGCGAAGTAAGTATATGGGAGTTTTCTGGCTATGAACCATATTACAATGTCTATGACCAATTCATCGGTGATCCGAACTGCCTGCACATAGTTGTCGTCAGCTTGAATGACACGATAGAAGTTCGCAGATCGCAGCTTAACTTCTGGCTCAACTTCATACGAGCCCGTGTGACTCCTGCAGAGCCATTTGGTAAATATGTGAAGACTGTCATAAAGAATATAAAATATGACAGACAGAACAGAAACAGTCATTTGTTAGCATTTAATATATAAGCAGATTCCTAATTTTTATAAATGCTGAAGAATATAAGGCTGAGAATCACTGTAATTATGCTGTTTGGTAGTCAACAGTAGTTAAGAGCCATGCATGTCAAAGAATGTAATAAAGTGAGTAGTCATAGGCTATGACTCATAGTCTAATAAGATTTGTGATTGGCTTGTAACAGGTTCAGGAGGGAATCAGCTATGGGCACCACATGTCCTACTAGTTGCAACTCATGGCGATATTGGGGAAGAATGTTTATGGAATGCTAAAGGCGAATTGGTAATGATAGATGAGGCAAAAATCCTGAGTGATATAGAGTCGCTCCATACTGATCTGATACTCAGTAGAAAGTTCCTAGTTCTTGATGCTCATAAGTCGTTGTCAGCTGAAATGAAGAATCTTCGCATGACAATTGCAAAGTCAAAGGAACTCATTGCTCAGGTTACATAACAGCACAGTGCTGGATTTGTTATTCAATTAGCTTTGCTCATTCTGAATCTCTACAAAACAAATGGCATTGTAGAAGTTTACTGATTGAAATTTCTTAAATTTAACAGACAAACCTTCAATTATTATTATTATTATTATTGGGTCAACTTTTATAATGCACTGGGCATGGCAAGGGCCAAAGTTAAAGACACTATAACAGATTTCCTAGGGCTTTTGCTGCTCTTATTGCTGCCTTTCTTTCAATTACCCTGGTAATTAAAAGTGCTGTAACTTTTATTCCAGTATCTTCCTCTGAGCCTTGGCTTTCTTGACAACACAGTTGGTGAGCTGCCAAATTGGAACAAGATGTTGCCGACGTTTCCAGTTGTTAAATGGAGCAGTTTTAAGGAATACATCCGTACCAGGGTTAATCTTCTTGCAACTGATGAACATCTGAAAGAACTGGTGTATCAGCTGCAAATAGTTGGTGAGGTTAGTGTCAATGTACAATGTTTGGTTTTCATTTTGTCAATTCACTTCAATAGTTAAAGCACAGATTTTTAGATAGCAAAACAGAAAAAAACTAACAAGAACTTATTTTCTTTAATAGCTTTTGAAGTTTTGTGATTTGAAAGTCAACTTTCCAACTAGAAGCTGACGTCCGTAAATATAAGTAGCTACTGCGGTACTCCTTTTGAAGGCACTACATAAATTCACAAGATTTTACTTTACTTACTGGTAGTATGAAAAAGCATTTATTAACAATCTATTTTGTATATGACTGTAACAAACATTCCTTTAGTTTGAATATGTACCAATGGTCTAAAACACTAACATATAAGCATAGAATTGTTGTTTTCTAGATTATATATCTGGAATCTGAAAAGGAGGACCTTGTGATCATCAACCCACAATGGCTGGGAACAGAAATTATTGGAAAACTTTTCTCCTATGAAAATGTAGCCTGTGCTGCTGAAAATGGCCGCATGAGCCTTGACGAGATTCGTCTTCTCTTTCCTCGTCTTGATGGGACTGACCTGGTTAACCTTCTGGAAGCACTCTGTGTCTGTGTTCAGTGCTCAAAATCAGGTGAAAAGGAATACATCTTTCCTACTTTGAATGTCATTGAAAGTCCTTCTATGATCTGGACAAATGCTGAACTTGGTGACGATACGGTCGCTGGTGGAATGAGAGTTGGGAGTCCACCACAGTTTGGACAGCAGTTTACATACATATATCCACGTGTTGTCATTGGCTTCTTTCACGCTGCTCGTGAAAATAAAGACCTTGTTATCTGTGAATGGTCATCAAAATGCAAGCTTCAAATGAATGGAATGTCAGCTGTCCTTTCTTTGGTTGAAAATGGTTCTGCATTTCACATCGAGTGCAGAGCTGTGAACAGAGCTGTGAAAACTTTAAGTGCCAACCTCTTTGGATTCCAACAAATGATCTATGATATAATTGCTCAAGTATTTCAGCAGAGCTGCCCTGGTATTTACCTTGAACAAAATCCAATCAGTCCTGCTCACCTTGTTCAAAGGAAGCCAATGCCTCATATATACAAGCCACAGGACATCCTTTTAGCTCAGTTTGAGGGCAGATCAACTCTCCAGCTAGAGGCTAACACCACAGAAACTTTAGTGGATGTTATTGCATTTGGATCCGATGAATTTTACTCAACTCTACAACCAGGAATTGACCTACACATATCAAACGTTTCACTGTACACCAGATGCCAACTTGCTGCTTTGCTTGACACGCATTTTCAGTCAACCGGGGAGCAGGAGAAGTTTGCCACATTGCTCGAGATAGACAAATCACGTCTGTCAGAATCAGTGGACTCCGATCAGCTGAGCAACACTGATAAGATGTTGGCACTTTGGTCTCATAGCCCATCAGCCACTATTCGGCTGTTATGCCAAAAATTTAATGAATTTAACAGGTCGCATGCTACAACGTTACTGCTTTCCCTTTCACCTATGTATACCAGCACAACCCTTAACAAAATCATCTAATAAAGAATGCAATGCTTGTTATAACCAGTCTAAGATATATAGTAATTATTTTTACATTTTAAGCAAAACAGTTTTATCAACCAGTTTTAATAAAAGAACAGCAACTATTAATTTTTGCTCAAGTCAATAATGATCACAACAATTTGTGAATAATCAGTGAATTTGCTATACTATTAATGCAGAAGTTCAAAACTGTTTTATGTTATTACTATTGCTATAACAATCCTAACAGTCACCTTGTAAACTTCATCATATACTGTACTGATACACATTCCGAGTGGAACTACATTCATGTTTTGTTAACAGTAAACACCATTTTTCATACATTGTGAATGTCCCTGAATATTACTTGGTCTGCAGTGTTTTGTGGACATGAAATTCTTGCAAGCTAAATTCATTCCCATTAATTTGATTCAGCAGTCATGTTTAAAGATCAATTTTAACCTGCATAGTCCTTGAGTTTTTCAAACTTCTTCCAACTCTAAACCATAAATTTTTTAAAGATGATGTAATGAAAATGTACATCAATTTGCACGAAGTATTATTAGAAAGGTTTTGGCAATTCTTATTCTTCTCTGCAGATTTTCTGTCAGGAGAGATCTTCTGTCCTAATTAACACCTCCTCTTCATCATCTGAGAAGGAGTCTTTACTAGCAACGCTGCTAGGTTTCCCATCTTTAGTATGCATTTTATTTCTGGCAGACTTTCCAATAAGTATATAATCAAGTCCCTGAAACAAGTAAAGCATTGTTAAACTGTAGCACAAGTTCTGCTAAAGTCATGATGTTAACCCATTGCATGCAATTAAGTAATTTGACATATTTGTGCGGTGATCTAATTTGTTCAAATATTTGCTAATTAGCAGCAACCAATAAGGACATCTGGAGTCATTTATGAAATCTTCTAGCTCACATTCGAATCCTTCACTAGCTGGAACTTTTGCAAGCAGTTGGTTAGGTTACTGGTCTTCAATGACAATGAAATTAAATGAAAAAGTTTAATCTACAGAGTAATAGTGTGGAATAAATGCCAACTTGTCTTATGATGCTTGAATGTTTTCCATAATTTTTGTGACAAATGGGCATTTATGGAGATATGGTTTAATATTCTACTGTAAGCCCCTCTCTTTATATTGGAAAAACTTGTACATTTCACATATAACATGCACATCCTATTAAGTCCAACTAGGGATTTGAGGAGTGTTGTGAGCTCCCTCAGTACAGTCCGGGGCAGAGTCCCAGCCACAGAAGCTTTTGGGCAATATTGTAATTAAATCATGAGCTCTGGTATATAGTGTAAAGCCTAATTGTGATTTATTATGGAATGGCAAAAACTCATAATATAATTAAGTTTACTTTAAGTTTAGGTCGTCTTCAGCAGCCCCTGGGGAGCCCATGTGACCCCCCTACTGCATGATCAGCTGCACTGGCTTCGAGCCCGGGAGCGCATTATCCATAAGCGCTGCTGGCTCACCTTCCGAGCGTTAAAGAACCCGCACTGTCCACAGTACCTGGCTGAGCTAGTCCTACGATCAACGTCGAACGCACGGAGGTCGGCACTTCGCTCCGGCCATCGTGTCCTACTGCTCGTTCTGCCTCCGTCACAGACTCAGAAGTTCGGAGACAGGTCCTTCTCACGCAGGAACCCAGTGCTTTGGAATGCCTTGCCGACTGCAGTGACTGAGGCCAACTCTGCTGGACAGTTCCTGAGTGAACTAAAGACGCACCTTTTTAGTTTAGGATATGGTTGACTTTGTGTGTGCAGCGCCCTTGTCGTAGGCCTTAACCTAGTGCACGGCGCTATAGAAATTGTCTTGAAATAAATAAATAAATAAATTACCAATTTCATTTACAATCATCTCACCCCTCTTCACTTGTACCTCTGTGTTGCTTACTGTAAAGTCTTTGCATTGCATTATTAAGAAAGAGCATCTTCCTACTGCATTCAGTAAAATAAAATGCCAATCTAGAGGCAGAAACATATTTTCCATAGTCATTATTCAACCTAACAGATCATTTGCTTATTATAAGATGCTCTTTATATTTTCTCTTTGCAGTTCAAGACAGAACCTGGTACACTGCACAATAAATATATATGGAAGAATTCACTTAAAATATCTCTATTAGTTTAAATACTAGAACGAGAGGATAAAACAAAGGGCTACATGATCAATCATCAGATAAGTGATATTTCAGTTTTGGAAATAATTTTAGTTTCTATTCAGTTTCAGTTGTAGGGTTGCAAATGTTAGTTTCTATTCAATTTTGGGGAAATTCTAGTTTCAGTTAAGTTTTGGGGGTTTAATTTATTTTAGTTTCAGTACAAGTTTCAGTTTTGACCTTTAAGTTTGTAGCATTTTTTCCTGTTATGTTCATCCCACACACTTTCTCATCTGCTGTCTCTGCCATGCAAACACTCATTCTTTTTTGCACCATACATAAAAATTTCCAAATTTGGTTTTCATACTTACGACTGGCAAGTGACTGAGATACACTCATATTTAGTAATTCTTAAATTTAAATGGCACCAAGTAATGAAATAAAGAATCCCTAGATTCGTTACGTTAAATTTGCGGTTTAGTCATCACAAACATTGTATAGTTCTGCGACAAAGTAGGCAAGTAAAATTTCATTAACCTGAATGGCACTTTCAAAATCAAGCACAAGTATGTTGCATATTTAAATCCAAAAAGACCTTAAACATTTTTTTGTATACATTTACAATTTCAGTTTCAGAATAAATTAGTTTCTATTCAGTTTCAGTTTTAGGGTTGCAAATTATAATTTCTATTCAGTTTCAGTTTTTGATATAAATTTAGCTTCAGTTCCAGTTAACTATCTTAATATAAATTCAGTTTCTATTCAGTTACAGCTAACTAATATATCACTGCATCAGATCAATAGAGTCTTACCTTCCAATTCTCTTTGTGGGAAGTTATTTGTGTGTCACGTAAATCTAGCTTTGTCAGGCGAACTAATTCCACAATCATATCATCACTCAACTCACTGATTTCATTTCCTCGCATGCATAACGAAGTTAGCATTTGCAGATGAGACAAGCAGGCTGGTACCACAGAAAGCTTATTGAAGTCCAGATTTAAATAGACAAGAGCTTTTAGATTCCTGAAACTATCTGGTAATGTCTGCAGATTATTGTCTGCCAGATGCAGCCACTGAAGACTTTGAAGCTCGCCAAATGTCTCTGGCAAAGTAGCTATTCGGTTTGATTGTGCACCAAGCTTTGAAAGGTGCTTCAGTTTTCCAATGTCTGATGGCAAGCTTTCAAGTTGTGTTTCCATAATCCAAAGCTGAACAAGTGAGACTAAATTACCAATTGATGAGGGCAAGGCACCAACAGGATTCTTGCTGATGTTAAGGTAAATGAGGTTGGTCAAACAAAACAAGTTAGAGGGCAACACTGACAACCGATTATTATCTAATGACAATTCTCTCAGATGTGTAAGATGTCCAATTTCATCTGGAGGCATTGTGATTTTATTGTCGTTCAGTTCAAGCCTATTCAAAGAGGTTGCATCCTTTAAAGCCAGTGGAACAACAACAATGTCTCGATGACTCAAATTCAAACTTTTGTTCTGCTTTTCAATTGCTTCAGCAATGATATTTTCAACTGGACGCAAATCCATGAGACTTCTGCAAAGGCTTGGATCAGAACAATAAAACTGAATATGTAAGGCACAAGCTAAAAAAGAAAATCAAAACATATGAAACAAATACTAAAATAATAATAGTCTGTAACAACATAGTGGATGTTAAAAAAATAGCAATTTGAGTTTCCCTTAAGAACTTGATCTTGCTTTCCAGCCAAATGTCATTACATGCAGTCCTATGCAAATATAACATCTATATAGTGCTCTGTGTAGTGCTTTTGGCGTATGACTAGTGCATTATTATCACAATAGACCCTAGTCGTGGATGGTTTGCAAGCTATTTATTGCCTGTCCAATGGTGCAAGGACCATAAAGAAAATGTTTTTGGGTTTTATTTGCAGCTATTGTCACATAATTACAACACTTAGTGTCTATGAAAATGCTGTCTATTGATTAAAATAAAGTTATCATTAATGATACATATTACCTTTATAATTATGACTTCAAATTAATTTGAGGCCAGACTTCAGAGGAGTGCCTTTGAAAGGATTGAGAGCGGGGAAGTTAGTTGACATCCATGATGAGATTACTAGAAATGCCAATTCAAGTTCAGTGGCCGGTGTTTTAAAGGTAGACGGTATAAAGAAAATAAATAATTGCGTGTCATCGGCATAGAGTTGATGATTCAAATTAAGAGTCAATTAAGGATGAAAGTGGGGTAGTATAGAGGCTGAACAAAACAGGTCCCAGGACAGATCCTTGTGGTACTCCATAGTACACTGTATAGGGTAATGAAGTTTGGTTAAGACATGAAACTTGAAAGGGTCGAGATTGGAGATAAGATTGAAAACTTCTTAACAGCAAATGAAGCACTCGTGGCAATACAGAACTACGTACGCAGAAGAACTTTTCATTTTAAAACTATCGCACTTCGTGTTTTAGTGCAGTTACATCTCTAAAGAAATTTAATCAATAAAAAATCCAAACAAAATTCGAATTCTTACTGCTTAGTAACCGGCAACTATACACGCTGCCTCATTATCGCTCATAAGAACGAGACAGTAAGTAAGCAAAAATAATGCTTTTAAATTAGCAAGAATCGATTGAGACTGTAATCAAAATAACGAGAATGCACTTTTTCAAACTATAAGGTGCTAATTTACAACGGCAAAACTTTCATGCCGGGATAAGTCATAGAAATTTGAGCCAATTAGAATTTTCGTTTATTCAGTGAAAAATATTCACAGTGACTTGACTATCTCATTGTAAGGCCTACATTGTAAATTGTAATGAGTTGGCTCCTTCCATTCGTGCCTTAGTCGCGTCTTGTGTAAAAAAGACGCTATCCAAAATTTGCGCTATGCAAATTTTAAATTATATCACATAGAAATATAATTGGTTTATACTTTATAGCCGGTGGACGGTGGTTATAGTAGCAACGACGACGATGGTGGTGATGATGATGACGAATTGACGATGACAACGATGATGAGAGCGAGAGAGGGAAAGAGAGAGCTGGTGGAGGAGAGGAACGGAGAGAGGAGAGTGAGAATGTCAGTGACAGGCTGACAGCGATGCCAGTGCTGGGCTTTTCCCTCCAGATCTGGACTTTTCGGACCTAGTCTGGTGAGCTGGACTTTTTGTGGAGTCTGAGCTTTTTAAAATTTTCTGAAAATGAATTATTTTTGCAACATTTGGCATTTGGAATCACAAATTTGACTGATTTGAGTTCGTCCAGCACTCTTTCTATAATTTATGTGGTTTATATTTTTATATTAGTATTTTAAACTTTTCAATTCTCCTCCATTAAGTGAGACGAGCAAAAAAGGTCATCAGCACTTTTTAGGGGCAAATGACCATTAAATTTTCCAGATATTCCCAGCAAAATAGAAAATTTTCGCATTTTGTAGCCTCTTTTCCAACCTGGGCTTTTTAAAGACGCAACTGGGCTTTTTTCAAAAAGTTCACTGGCATCACTGGTCCGACTCAGTGAAGATGGCCGTCGTCGGTGGCGTCGGCGATGTGTTTTGTCCGTTTGTTTTCTGGGGTCAGAGCAGAGATGCAGTCTTCTTGAAAGTTGAAATTAATGACATCGCATCGGTTACTCTTTTTCGCCTTTTATTTTTAGCGGATTTTTATCTTAAGATTGTTTATATTAATTTATAATTATCTTAAACACTCGCGCTTGACAACCGGCCTTTCTAGAGAGTTCTTCAAATCTAATGAGCATCTTCTATAGCGCCACTTCTTAAGAACCACCGATTGCACGCCAGGTCACAATTGCACAAATCAAAGTAAAATCCATGGTATCTGACTGGACAATCAGTCTGCGGTGGATGAGCCAGATGAAGATAGCCCGGTTTAACCTTGTTATGAAATTAATATTGAGTAAGTAAAATCTTATGGATTTATATAGCGTTTTGGTTGTAGTACAGTAACAGTTGCTTATTTTTAAATAGTATAATTCAAGAACACCCAGGCCATAGACAAAATGGTGGCTGTTTACCATAGAGTTAAAAATAATTTATAATAATAACGTTTGAAGTGGTTCACGAGGGTCCGCCCTGTGTGAGAACCATTTAACTAGTGTCATAGGGACAATTCATGTAATGGAAGACATTCATATTTCGTACATTTGAAAAATGTATGATTAATATTTAAAATTAAAAGTGAAGTGAAGTGAAGTGCACATACAGTTATTAACCCGTCAAACGGGCGCGACGTATCCCATACGTCCACCATTATCTTACCGTATTCGGGCGCGACGTATCCCATACGTTCAGTCACTTTTGTAGTGGTTCCTGTGCCGGGCGCGATGTATCTGATACGTCTTATGCTATAAATCGCTTTAGTATCTATCCATTTCCTGGTTGCCTGGTCGGTCGCATCTGCGCTCCGCCTTGACCAGCACACTTGCAGTGCCTCGAACTCGGACAGGCTTTGGTGACCGCAACCTGGCCGTTGCTGGCCCGGTTGTTTGGAACAGTCTGCCAGCAACATTGCGTTCCTCTGACTCAACCATGACGCTGTTATCTTTTAGGAAACAACTGAAGACATTCTTGTTTGATTGATCTGGTTCGCAACTGACATGAGTGCATTTGCTGCTTTGCGATAATTTGCGCTATAGAAATGTTCGTAATAATAATAATAATAATAATTTCATAGATGTCACCTATTTTTTAGCTAGATTTGCTCTAGTTGAAAAGAAATATATGTTCTTTGGACCGAGGAGGTCAGTAATTGGGACAAGTTTAGTAGTTCTAAAACTACGAGTTTCGGCTGAAGATCTTCGGCGTTTGTGGTCCAATTTTCAAAATTTTTGATTTATTTTGTTCCTCCTAAATCCCCCTACAAGTTTGCTGCTCACCCGATTGGGGTTACCGCTGAAAAATTTTCGCCACGAAGCTTTGAAAAATTTTTTGAGAGGGGTGCTATTTTAGGCCGTAGAGTGGACCCGACCCCCAAATTTCTTTGTTTTGCATGGATGGTTAGAAAGAGGAGTAAAAAGGCTAAACAATGGCATATATCTCATCTTCTTAGCTCTTATATAGCCTGAGATATTGCAAATTCAAAAAATTACACAATTTTCTCAAAATTCGTAATCAATACTTAGGTGTTGACACAGGTGTCCAGGTTAGACTTCATGTATCTTCACCAAATGTTGACCGATTTTCAAAGTTTTTGGTTAATTTTGTTCCACTGACATCCATCTACAATTTTGCCGCTCATCCGATGGGGGTCACCACTGAAAAACTTTCGCTACGGAGCTTTGAACATTTTGGGGGGCGGGGGTGCTATTTTTGCCTGTAGAGTGGACCCTACCCTAAAATTTCGTTGTTCTGCACAGATGGATAGAAAGATGAGTAAAAAGGCTAAACAATGACGTATACTTCATCTTCTTAGCTCTTATATAGCCTGAGATATTGCAAATTCAAAAAAATTACAGTTATCATTTTGGAATAACGTTTTTTTCAAAAATTAATTCCCCGGTACAGTTACGGTGTCTAAAAAATTGAATCCCCGGCAGAAGGGTTAAGGCAAAAACTAAAATGCAATATATATATATATATAATTTTTTATGCCCTCGGTACTTCATATAAACCATTATATATAATGGTTTTCTTTCCAACAGAACATCATACCAGTTACATACATAAGTACATCAATTGCTCACATTAAACATTCATTAGAGCACAGAAAAAAATAGGGCAAAGAGAATTACTTCAATGATATGTCATAATAATAATAATATTAATATTAATAATAAAGTTATTATTATTATTATTATTATTATTATTATTATGTGATTTTAAGTGGTTTAGGAGGCTAAGTAAGCCTGTGTGAAAACCACTGATGTAACCATTTGCATTCAATAACCTAGTTTATCAAGATAGCCTTTGAATCCATTTACTGTTTCAACTGTCACTCCCACCTTGTCCACACTGTTCCATTTGTCCACAACCCTTGCACTAAAAAAATTTTTCTTTCTTGGACCCACCTTCTGCTTAAACATTTTGTATTTGTGGCCTCTTGTCCTGCTATAGTGTGCCAATGTAAAGAATCAATCGTATGGCACATCTACTTTCCCAGTCATTATTTTGTATATTTCTATCAAATCCCCCTCTCTCTTCTCCTTTCTAATGTTGTCAGTCCACAATATTGAAGTTTTTTTCGTAGCTTAAATTTTGGCATCCATTGACCATCTTCGTTGCTCGTCTTTGCACTTTCTAAAAGCTCTATATCTTTTTTCAAGAATGGATTCCATGCCTGATCACAGTATTCTAGATGAGGCCTTACTAATGACTTATAAAGTTTAATGATTATCTCTTTGTCACGACTCACAATTGTCCTTTTCATCTTTCCTAACATTTGGTTTCCCTTTTTTGCTGCCTCCATGCATTGGTGAGATGGAGGTGGATTCATACTTCTATGGATGATTACCCCCAAGTCTCTTTCTTTTTCTTTTGTGGTTAGAACCTTTCCCCCTAAAGAATATTTATTAGCCTACCATTATTACCGGTAGATTTCCCAACATGCATTACAGAACATTTATCGATATTGAAAAGCATCTGCCAGTCAACAGACCATTGAAACAGTTTCCTTAGATCCTCCTGTAAAATATTAGCATCATCCTCCGAGTCTATATTTCTACATACTTTGTATCATCGGCAAACCCTGGAATTTTGGATAGTAATCCCTCATCGATGTCATTTATATATATATTAGAAAAAGCAATGGCCCCAGCACTGAGCCCTGAGGCACTTCACTAATAACTCTTGCCCATTCTGAATGGCCTCCCCTAATGCCAACCTTCTGTCTTCTTCCTTTCAACCAATTTTGAATCCATCTGAGAATATTCCCCCTTATTCCACAGGACTTCAATTTGGCAGTCAGCCTTATGTAGGGCACTTTATCAAAAGCTTTGGCAAAATTTAAATATATTATGTCTTCTGCCTTGCCCTCATCTAGCTTATCAAAAACCTCCTCCAGAAAGTCCAACGGGTTGGTCAGGCATGAACGCCCCTTTGTAAATCCGTGCTGACTATCTTTAACAATAATATTTTATGCCTAGTCAAATGTTCCAAAATGCTCTCTTTCACTATTTTTTCCATAACTTTACAGATTACAGAAGTTAGGCTCACTGGTCTGTAATTGCTTGGTTCACTTCGTTTTCTCTTCTTGAACAGTGGGCTGACTAATGCATCTCTCCAGTCTTGTGGTACTACTCCAGTTCTAAGTGATTCATTGATTATCAAAGCAATTGCATGTCCTATTTCATTTCGAGCCTCGTGCTGAAACTTCGGATGTAAGCCATCTAATCCTGGGCTCTTGTCTGTCTTTAGATTGGTCAAAACCTTGATAACACATTTTTTGTACACACTATATCTGTTAGCATTTCTTCTTCGTTTCCATCGAACACAATTTTGGCTTCTGGCATAGTATTTGTATTTTCCTCTGTAAATACTGAACAAAAATAGTTATTTAGAATCTGTGCAGTTTCTACATCATCTGTTATTGCTCATCCTGCGCTGTCCAAGAGGGGACCGACTGTGTCTTTTCGTCTCAACTTTCTATTACTTTATGATCATTGTAATCGTTATAACGTTGGTAAGTAGATGCCACAAGAGAACACAGTTCCGATACAGGTATCTATAAGTAAATTACTGTATGTCAATATCAATAAAAAAAATGACAGAGGTACAGTATAAACATCTTGACATCATCAAACAATGAAACAACACGTGGCCAATACCGTCGCCGGATGTTTCGCTGCTCTACGATTGACACAGAGTATCCGATGATCCGCCTCCACTACAGTCCTCAAGTCACTGGTCAGTGCTTTAGTGCTGACAAGACTGCACTATGGCAATGCCACCCTCGCAGGGACTCCTAGTTATCTCCTCAACCGTCTTCAGATGGTGCTGAACGCTGCCGCGCGTTTGATTCACCGATCTGGACGGAGCGACCACATAGCACCTCTACTGATAGATCTACACTGGCTTTCAGTGCCAGAACGTATCAAATACAAACTGGAGTTGCTGGTGTTCCGGTGTCTGCATGGCATGGGCCCAGCATACCTAAAGACAGAACTGCATCATGTCTCAGATCTCGATGGTCAACAACATCTGAGATCGGCCTCTACTGCAGCGCTACTCGTCCCACGAATGCGTCTTTCCACCGTGGGTGATCGCACATTTCCCGTGGCAGCACCACGGGTTTGGAATGGTTTACCACTGGCCATTCAACTCTCACCATCACTAGATGCGTTTAAGAAGCGCTTAAAGACCTGGATATTTCGAACTAGTTATGACTCTGTTTTGACATTGTAATGTGTTCACGAAGTCTTTATGGATTAGTTACCACAGTAATATTAACTTTAATAATAATAATAATAATAATAATAATAATAATAATAATAATAAAGTCAACAGGTTAATCTTATAACTAATCATATTGGCAATAAAGAATTTTTATACTAAAAGGGAGAAGCAGAAGAAAAAATCTCTGTGCAAAGCCTGCTTTCCTGGTGAATTGTTCATAATAAGAAATTGCAATTTTCAAACAATGAAATTATTTTGCTTGAGCAAGACTGAAAAATATTTCTACTGATTAATTAGAACATATGTGTACAGTGCAGACAGAATGTTAAATTAAGTGTTAAATTAAGTGTTAAAGGTAGCTGAAACGTATGTCAAGATGATTGAATCAGAAGTAGTTGCTGCAAATTACGATTAGGATCATGCTTAATATCATTTGGTAATTTCTTACCAATTTCTTACCAACACAATTCACAATTGTTCAAGTGTTGAAGTAGTTGCTGAACCAGTGCAATGCAGAGTCTGCTAAATCAAACCAATGCTGAAGACAGTTTATGTTTTGCTCTAATTTGCATAGCACTTGTTTCTTGTGGTGCATTATAATGATATTTTTTTGCACCTGCAGGGTCCTGAAGTAGACTTGACCGAAGATCATTTACAATTCAGAGCCCAGGGCTGCGGAGCATGTGGCATTAATCAGTATGGATTTAAAATTGATTTCTATCTGCCAGTAGATCCAAAAGTGAGTTTTCTTTCTGAAATGATTTTTATTACAGTTGTGGTTTGTGTTTGACAAGACAGATACACGAAAAACTTCAATTTAGCAAATTCACTTTCTAAGTAGATGGTCACTAATAGAAGGAAGGTGACCATTGGTGACCGCAGGTTCCCAATGGCTGCTGCCAAAGTCTGGAATAGTCTGCCATCATCAGCAACTATGGCAAAGACACTAGAGAAGCATTTAGAAGAGAGCTGAAAACTGCTGTTTGTCTGTAGTTATCCAGAACATTGATCATTGTCAAATATACTGTATATTCAATTGTTAGGTTTTCTAGCAGTACTTGTATGATATGCCACCATAATCAGTTCATGGTGGTGATGATGATGGTGATTATTATTATTATTATTATTATTATTATTATTATTATTATTATTATTATTATTCTTATTTTTATTATTATTATTATTTAATCATTCACAATATCAAACATTGGTTAGTTTGTAAGTCTTTAATTGGAATTTTGTTTACTATTTTGTTTACTATTTTGTTTACACTAGAACCCTTTCATAACTCATTTTAACTGTTATTTTAGAGTTGTGCAGCAAAGGATGATGAAAAATATTAGAATTACTTGCATTCCTTTATTATATGGTCATAGTGATGGTTAAAATTGTTTGCAGATTTTTTAAGGTGTTTCATGGAATAGACTTTTATGTTTAGAATATTAGATGTTCAGTGTTATTTTTCTTGTGATGAGTGGTTATTTTGAAACCCCAAAATAATCCTGTTTCATTGTTATTTAGGCAGATTGACTATTATATAAATTTTTATAATATACATTTTTATAAGCAATGGAAAGTAACTCCTCCGAATAAGTGAGGCAAGTGATGACATTATCAGTCTGTATCACTTCTTCATAACTGTTTTGTGCATTTGCTTAATGCGTTTTTTCACTTCAGTTTAGTAAATATCGAGTGACAGGAAGAGCGGTGGAGTTTGAATGCAAGAAAGTGGGCGTTGGTCAGGTCTGGCCAAGACTATCAGAAAAAGCACAGAAGCTGCCTTGGTTGAAGACAGACTTTGATCGTTTTGCTTTTGATGATTCAGAAGCAAGCTCCGAGGATGATCTCAGTGTATGTAATTGTTCTGTTGATATTGCAGCGTTTGACTTTTCCTATTGTCCAGTGTTACCGTTGCATCTTATCTTTTAATGGCTAAACTGTTTTCCTGTGATAACTGCAATGCCTTTTTAACCCTTAAACCACAAGATACTTTGTAACTATATGTAATGTAATGTAACGTAAGAGAATATTTGTATAGCACCTCTTCTGAAGAATCACTCAGAAGCGCTCCCACAGCAAATTACTGCATATTGACAAAGAGACAAATGTTAAGTTGTTTCAAAAAGTGGGCCATAGAATTAGGAGTTGCTCAGCCATGCATATTGGTGTCAAGTGAATTCCAGAGAATAGGGCCAACTGATTCAAAACCTCATTTCAGGAGCAAGGAGGTTCATGCTTGAGGCACACTTAAGAGACCTTGGGTTGTGGACCAAAGACATGACCGACCAGGAATGGAGCTAAGAGGATGGAGTAGCTCTGTTAAATATGATGGAGTGGTACCAATAAGAGGTAGTGCAAGCGCTCTCAGCACACGAAACCCAACTCGAGCAGGATAAGGCAGCCAATGTAGAACAGAAATCATATATTTACTAATGTGATCATGTCTTGTGACACCAGCGATCACCCTGGCTGCTGAACGAAGAACCAGCATCTTGCGAACAGATCGTGAAATTGCTGGATTGATTGAATGGAAGTTGCATAGCTGCTCACCAGAGTGACAGATTCCTGACGAGGCGAAGGGTCCTACTGAGCTCGGAGGACTCTGCATTGACTCTGCGGTTAACGGCTTTGTAGAATGGGAAGAAACCATCTTAAAATCCTTTTAATGGAACGATAAAGATGATAGTTGGGTTAATCGCTCAAAATCATTAATATTCAGCGAAAATCCTCCAAAACCGAGTCTAATGCAGTGCACTATCATATTTTAATCCAGAAAAGTTAGTTTTTCAAAGTATATGAGATTTAAATAGCACAGAAAACTGTAGTAATCAAGTAAATGTAACTGAGTATATTCAGTTCGGCAGTGTAAGGGTTAATTTGCTTTAGTTGTGAGACATTTTGAATCAAGTGACCACTTGGACAAATTTTAGAAGTTGTTTTTGGTAAATAGCTAATCAAAGTAAAGGCATCTGCTAATTACTTATGGCACTTTATAATAAATTCATTCCAATGATTTTATTTCTCTTGGACATTAGTATTTAAATGTGACCAGTGGTTGATTTGTCAAAAAAGCAGTTGGGGTTGAACTACTACTACCCCAACATATTTTACCTTCAGTGGAGAGTGGACAGATAGAAATTAATTTTTTACTCCTGCTGGGAGTTATCTTCAACCAGTGGAGACATTAAGCCTCCAGTTGCCCTCAGATTAAACACTGATTATAATTATTGAATTTGAATATAACTGCTGAATTTGAATATAACTGCTGAATTTGAATATAACTGCTGAATTTGAATATAACTGTTGAATTTGAATATAACTGCTGAATTTGAATATAACTGCTGAATTTTTAAGCCTCAGCAGAGAGAAGCTTTGGATCGAATGGAAAAGGAGGCATTGGCTGAGGAATCAACTGGTTAGCATGTCTGATTTTTACTGTGTTCATGGATTAAGAAAATTAAAATATTTTAAAAGACTTATAGATCTTGTAATGTCACAATTGATTTCAAACGAGGGTCTCACTTTCCCATATTTAACTTTCTTTCATAAATTGAATTAGGCACAATTTTGTAGTTTTGTATAATAAGAAATTAGTACAAAATAAGTTAAAATGGCCAAGTTTATTGTGCATGGGATAATTATCTGACAGATTATTTGAAACTGGTGTAAATATAAGCAGTTCTTAACAAGGAGATTGCATAATGGTGATTTTGCATTGTAGCAGTTTGCCTTGAATCTCCATCTGTTAGCAGACATCTGGTTCTGGTTTCACTTGAGATTATTAACTTGCCTTTGGAAAATATGTATTCACAGATAGTTACATTCATTCAAATTCCACAGATTGGCTGTTAAACTCAATTAAACTGTGTTTCATATTTATAAGTTTGGTATCATACTTTAACTATACCAGCATTTCTAATGTAAATTGTTATTTTAGGAATACCATTTAATGCATTTACAATTTTAAAGTTAAAGCAACAGTTGAAACTGAAACTTCTTAAGGGGGCCAAATACAGAAATATTTTATGCCACCTCTACATTGAGGCCGCTCGTTTTTGGGTTGGGTAATGAGCCAGCATGAACCATGTTTATTAATTAAATTTATTGAAATATTTAAACATGAATCACTTCATGAATAGTTACTGTACACATTTAAGGTCATATCTGATTTTTTATCTAGATAAAGGAATGAGCTTATTTGTATTTTTGTCAGTTGTGCAAGATCTAAAGACCTTGTACTTGTTTATGTACAATGTTTTCCAATGGATTGGATATTGCTATGTATTTGGTGCCATTTCCGTTCGATGGTACCTCTATGGTAGTGGTAAGAAATTTCTCACTACTTGTCAGAAAATTTCCGTATGATCATTGCCTGTCAGTCAGACAATTGTCATTTAAGCATTTGCCACATAAATTAAGAATATGCAAAAGTGAACTTGTAAGGTTAAACTTTTATTATATTATTTTAGGTTTAGGATAATAGGTTAAATCAGCATTTTATTCAAGTAGATCTTATCACTGACTGTGGAATAAGGTGTCTGTTCATATTAAGGTCACACCAAGTGAACTGTTTAGTGCTGCAGGAAAGCTGAGCTATACTGTAGGGGTTTGTTGATAAGTAGATCTGTATAACTTAAATGATGGCACTAGGAATATGCTGTTTGCCTCAAAGCCAATATGGTATAGGTACAGTTCAAGGAAATCTTCATAATGTATCATATAATGAAATCATCATGTATAACTGAGCAAATTTGCCTTTCGGATAACTTTGTCCTTGCATACATGTTCATTTTGAGTTCTGTTTGTCTGAAAATTCCTGACTTTTTGTCTTATTGAGTGTGATAAAGATTACTGTGACTGTTACGATTACTTATTTATTGCACTTTCAGCTGAAAATAATGATGTCATGATGTTAAGATACCAAATAAAGACATCAATATTATAGTTATTAAGTATTGATATTGTTCCTCTGAATAGACTATGGGTACAAGTCACATAAATAGACACTTGGAAGAGGCTTGAGATGTTTCTTTTGCTATTATTTAGTTTTATTGTTTTTGTATACCATAATGCATTAGGACAGGGAAGAAAGCAAATAATTTCAAAGTGCATTTGTCTTGTGATGAGCTAGTGCAGGGATGGGCAAAGTGCGGCCCGCGGGCCACATGCGGCCCTCAAAGCCATTTTGTGTGGCCCCCGACATCGAGAGATACTACAATAATGTGCGGCCCTCTAAAACATATGAAACATCTGATAACACCTTAATGGAAAATTCAGCATTCAAATCTGATTTACACATAGGTACTTGATCGTTAACTAGAAATAATGCTGTTAATATTTACTAACTTTTCTTTGACTTGACAGTCTTGGCTTATCAATAATTACTTACACTGCACAGTATATAATACGTTGTGTTAAAGTCATTTTGGAAACTACTTAAAAATTTACTTCTAAATGCCGAAAAATGTGTGCGGCCCTCGGCTTTCATCGCAGACATTTTTGCGGCCCTCGAATAAAAATTTGTGCCCATCACTGAGCTAGTGGCTTGACTAGTGGGCCAAAAATATTTGATTTGATTTTGAGAAATTTTGTGAAGACAGCATAAGGTGTCTTTTGTAGGTTGTTACTGTAGAGGTTTCCAGAAGCTGATTACCAGTATATATTTTGCCATTGTATTGCATCATAGTACATACTAAACATTGAATACTTTTGAATTTCAATTATATCTTTTCATCATCATGTTCCATCAAGTTGGTGTCAACTCCTGGTGATACCACAGATATATTTATCCAGTCTTCTCTGCTCTTCACAATTTCATTTGGTGCATTCATTTTCATGCATCTTGCTTCATAAATTCCATCCAGCCATCTCATTCATTGTCTTCCACTTCTTCAAGATCCTTCCATTTTTCCCTGCATAATTGTTTTTTAGTGTCTCTGGACCTCATTTTTATGTTCAAATACGGCATTTTATGCTCATTAACTCAGGCTGAGCATTTTTCTCCAAATGTTCGGATAATTATTTCTCTTGATTGTTGACAAGCATTTTGTCATGCCAGGAACATACTTTCATTCCTTGAATTTGAATGACGATAATTATAAATTTAAAACTGTTGGGGCTTGTGATCATATCCTTGAAAGGTCCTAAGATCCTTGATTACACTTAATTTTAAACTGGGGTTTTGTTTTCAGAGTCCCGGAAAGATGCATTTGAAACCTTAGGTCCTGCCTTGATGGTGTGCCAATCAGCTGCTGTTTTGGAAGTGTTGCATCCATTGCTTGGTTGGGTCAAAACCACAGTCATGGCAAATTTTATGCAGGTAAAATGGAGATTTAACAGCAGTTACAGCATTTGGCATTTGCAAATTCTCCATATAAAAGTGTGATACTTTTGACTGCTGATTTATATTTACCATTGTTTTACGTTAATGTACAGGGTGGACCAATAAAACTGTTGCATCCTGTTTTATTGTAAATGTTTTCACAACCCCTGGGTAAAAATGCATGAAATTTGGTGTACTTCTGTGGTATTATATCTTGAATGTACACCCTTGTTTTAGATGTTGTTTTTCACGTTATTACATATGATATTACATATTGATAATTATTTCCTCATGTTATTTTTCCATGTTAAATTATTTGGTGTGAGTTGTGATTTTGCCAGAATGACACCTTCAGGAAAAATAGGAAACTTTTAGTTTAGATTTAAAAACAGCACAAAATACTAAGACATGTATTTTGGATAGGAAATTCTGGATTATACATATATGTGTATATACTATATATATGCATATATATATGTGTGTGTATATATATGTATATGTATGTATGTATATGTGGGCTGTTCATTTGTTTTCAGGTGTTTTCCCGGGGTCTTGTTTTATTTGTTTTATTGGCTGTTGAGCCAAAGCTTCAGTCTCATGACCTTGTTTGGTATCTTTTCTTGTCATGGAGTTTCATTGAAGTAATGAGGTTTGGAAAATTGTATTAAATTGTTTTTCATTTTCTAAGAGACAAGGTCTCATCATCATCATCATCATCATCATTTCACTCTCTGCCAACTCTTTAGTGGCAATAGCTAGACACAAAATGTTTCCAAGAAGTTCTGTCTTCTGTTAATCGTCTTCTTTTTATGATTGAAATTCCTTTCATGTTCATATCTTCTGTGGTGCTGTCCATCCACTTTTCCTGAATCATCCTCTTCCTTTATTTCCTTCTATTTGAGTGTAGAGTGCCTTGTATGGTAGTGTACTTTCATCCATTCTGTTGATGTGTCAATACCAGTTCTAATTTTGTCGATAATTGTATCCCTTAGTTTGAGATGCTGTCTGATGTCCTTGTTTCTTGCCAAAGGCGATAAACGGGGAAGGGTGACTGAAAGAGGTAAATAACATGGGAGGAAATCTGTTCTAGGCCTTTCCTTGTTGAGAGGCGAGGTTGACGAGAAAACAAGGTATGAGATAACGGGGGTTGACTGTATCTTTGAATCTCTGTCTTTAGTAATTCCAACTTTCCAGTTGCCCACAGGGTTCAGACATTCCAGGTACGAATGGAAAGTTCCTCTAATGCTGGTTTTAGTCTTTCGGTAGCCAACTTTTCGGCCCAACCCCGATTGCTCGGTTTAGGGACACGGGCCTTGTTTTACTGGGCGAGGTCCGAGCCGGGATGAGTTCACTGTGTGCATTTTCATCAGATTTCATTTGTGTTTTTCTTTACTGTCAGCACATTGACACTGATCTGACAATTAGAATATATATCTAGGGAAATTGTTTATTGTTTCATTATGACTTTTTGACTATTAGAAGTCTACTGATCATTTTCTGATAATTCATGCTAGACTTGTAAAGCTTCAAAATATTGTTTGATTTTTTCATAACTTTTAATTTTTTTAGGTATCCTTATTACATGTTGGCATCCATAGAAAAGCAGTATGGTCTTGTAACATGGATAAGATATACAGCATGGATACCACTGTATCCTATGGAATCAGTATGTGAAGGTCTGTAATTTATGTAAAAAATTATTAGTTGAAATCAATGTAACAACACGTCCTAAGACATTCAATTGAAAGAATTCTCAATTAGCCATGTTTTTGGTATATAAAATTTAGAAAAACAATCAAAAACAGCAATCCACAAACCCTGACCTGTTAGAGTGTTTTAGTTGGCCCTACAAGATCCTGTCCTATAACTTTTTAACATATGCATTTGCATAGAGTGCAAAATTTTATGCAATCAATACAAGGCTTAATATTGCAAAATGTAGCCACATGAGTGCTATGTGTTTACAATGTCTTTATGCACCAACACATGCACGCACACCTAGACACACTTGGAGTGTATTCGATAGCTGCTGGTTGACTGGATGTGTGAATGAATAAGATGAATTAGAGGTGGTAGGTCTGGTTCGGTCGCTAGGTTAAGATTAATAGTACAGTGAATTGTGGAATGACTTGCTCTATAGCAAGAGACCATTGCTCCACCACACAGAGCTAAATTGCAATGATGAAAGGTGGTGAATGCAATCACTGATGAAAATGAGGCAGTTAGGAACGGACAACTTAACTGTTTCTCATGCTTCATGCTCATTCACATTAAGCGCAGTGGGCATGACAAAAGCCAAAGTTAAAGGTGCCTTAACATATGTCACTTGTAGGAGATATTGAACAAGTGAGCCTTGTCTGTGTCAATCTCACATAGCCCCAGGATAGCACTGGCTAGCACTGTTGCCACTGCCAGGGATGTTATTTTACTTCTATTCTATTCTATTCGATAATTTATGTAGTGCTATGGCATGGCTAAGGCCAAAGACAAGAGTGTTTTACAAAAGGCACTTGTACGAGATAAGAAATAAATGTGTTTTAAGGTTCAATGAGAACAACTCGAAGTTGGTAGTTGTGGTCACTGAATCCGGAAGTGCTTTCCAAAGGAGAGGGTTGCCCCGGGTCACGAATCTTTCTCCAAGCTTCACGGTCTTGGACGGAGGGGGAACGTAGAAGTGAGATCGTTTGCTAGAACGAAGCTGTTTGTGACAGTCTGTCATCACCGGCCTGTGTATCAACGCCGAGAGATATTCCAGGCAGGAAGGGTCATACAAGGCTCGGAAGGTCAGCGAGCAGTGTTTAAATACGATACGCTCCAAGATCTTGAGCCAGTGGAGCTTATCCCTCAATAACAGGGTAACATGGTTGTGCCACCTGGTACTGAATATCATCCGGGCGGCGGCGTTCAGGACTGATTGCAGTCAGCCCAGCTGATAGTCGGGAAGGCCGAGGAGGAGGCTATTACAATAATCCAACCTAGATAACACAAGGGCACAGACTAGATGTATCGTAGCTGATGTTGAGATGTAACGATGAATCTCCCTAATCTTTCGAAGCTGAAAATAACAAGCGTAGGTTACGATGTTCACTTGGCCAACGAACGATAGGGAGTCATCAAGGAGAACACCGTGGAGGTGCACTTTGGTAGACAGTGCGACGACAGCATCTCCGATCGTAAACAGCATTTGACTGATCTGGTGGACCCTCCGAGGGGTGTTAATCCGCAACAGTTCAGTTCCCAGTCTATAGATCCTTTTATGTTCTGTGCAACAGCGACACCTCTGGTGGGATGTGATTATTCATTACACGCAGACGGTCTTGGCACAAGGAGGAGAGGCTATGAATCCTCTGTGGGATTTCTATTTGATCTTCCTTGGCTTTGGGAATGATGAGAACCATTCCTGATCCATGGGAATGGTGCTACATCATCCTGCTTTTCTTACTTTCGTAAATGGTTCATTATATTGAGTGTACGAGGAACAGCTCTTAAATGTTTTGTTACGGTGCTTTTTGGCATGATTGGATATCTTGCTGAAATAACCTTGTCATAATGTCATCAAAATAGATGAAAATTTCATAGTTTTGAACAGGCTTTTTTCTATGAAAAAAGGTTTGGGAACTCATCCTTTTTTTACTCTTCAACATAACGGGTGTGGGGACGCCATACCTGTCATACATCTCAGACTTCAGACATTACACATCCATAATTATATATACAATCTGGCAAAAATGGCGTGGGAACGGCGTTCCATGTGTTCCCACTAAAAAAAACCCTGGTTTTGAAGACTCCTTCACTCGGTCTTCCTTTTTCTCATTCATGCTGAGCATCTTTGTTGTCCATTATTAAAGAGTGATTTGTTTGTTGATCATTTTATTATGATTGTGCTTTTAATAATGGTAATGTATCTTTGAAATTTATCCAGTTGATGGCCATTTTGGATATTTGCTAAAATTCTCTGTGACTGTTAGAAGAGTAATTGTTCAATTTGATATTTTACATTTTGATATTTTATATACCAATATGCATTCATTAATTACTGTTTAAAATTTTTTTGCATCATTTATTGTTTTCTTTTAATATAGGCTTGGTAATGCTGATGGCGCTGCCCCACTTTGATCGGTCAAATAAATGGAGCATCAATCTGCCAAATAATTTCAACTGCTCATTTCATTTTGCAACTTTTTTGCGACTCTACATGATTCTTTTCCTATTTGGTATGAATTTTACAGATTGTTGAAGCATATCACAGTAGTCAATAAATTTTTCTTTAAAGATTAAGCTACATGTAGACACTGCACTAGGGTGGTGTGAAAAATTTTGATTTAACAAATATAATTCTTATCAAAATTTGTATTCACAGACAAGAAACAAGTGCAAATTTTTAGAAATTTTACATACTTATTGTGGTGCCCACAAACATGTTAACGTTCTTGCTTAGTTGCATGCCAACTAAAGATATAGAAGGAAACGGATTTTGCAATTTCAAGGTTTTGAAAGAAATATTTTTGGAACTTTGTATAAGCACTCCTGTCATAGATCATTCAAAAGTTGGTTTAACTTGTTTTTAAAGTTATATTATAGCCTAGAGGAAAATTTTCTGAAAATGATTATATTTCATCAAATGCAAATTGTCTAAGTACGTTTGCATTGATAACTGCAGTATATATTTTATATCTGATACACTACTGCAAAGTTACATTCACACCACCCTACTATGCACATTTTAGATTATGATGAATTTCAACTGAGTTCACTAGTATGGATACTATACAATTGAAATTCTAGTTATTTTATATGTAACTTTTATAAACTGTAACCAGAAGATGCTACCTTCATCTAGGAGTTGGTTTCAGGTTTTTGGACCCCTTGTATTTAACTTTGCTGATACCACACACACACACACACACACACACACACACACACACACACACAATTCTTAGTAAGCATGCATTTTCAGTGGCTGGGCAGAGAATGAATTCATCCCCGCATTGGTCCTCTCCTCCTCTCCGTTGAGTCTCTTACAACATTTTGATCAAGACGGAATTGTACCTGTTTTCTATTGCCTATCTACCAAAAGTCAAGGTGGCCGGAACACTGTCGAATTGGCTAAAAATAAAGAAAGGAGTAAGACAGGGCTGTGTTATATCGCCGTATCTGTTTAACTTCATGGCAGAAAAGGTAATGAGAGAAGCACTGGACGGTTTCATGGGGGGCATTAGAATAGGAGGGAAGAAGACGATATCATACTATTCGGTGGCTCAAATAAAGAACTACAAGATTTGGTAACTAGGGTGGATAAAATAGGAAAAAATACAACATGATGATTAATATTGATAAAACCAAGGTAATGGCAACAAAAGGCAAGAGCTGCAACATCAAAATTCAGAGTACAGTATTGGAACAGGTCAACACCTTCCCGTATTTAGGGTCCATCATATCAGACACTTCAAGCAAAGCCGACATAAGAAGCAGATTGAATAAAGGACATGGGGCGGGAACATCATTAAAGAAAATATGGAAAAGTCACAACATTCCTGTGAGCACAAAAGTCCGGTTAATGAGATCAATGGTGTGGCCGGTCGCCACATATGGCTGTGAAAGCTGGACAATAATGAAGGAAGATGAACGGCGCATACAGGCATTCGAAATGAAAGGTTTAAGACAAATAATGAGAGTTTCCTGGAAAGCAAAGAAGACGAATGAGTGGGTAATGGATAAAGCAGGAGTTCAAAGAACCCTACTGGAAACAGTAAAGAAAAGAAAACTGAAATACTGGGGACATATTATGCGAACAAAGCAGGAATGTCTGGAGAAGGATATAATGCAGGGCACAATGCCTGGATCACTAAAAAGAGGCAGGCCAAGAAAAAAGTGGGAAGACAACATCAAAGAATGGACAGGACTCACAATTGAGCAGGTGATAAGAAGAGCAGAAGATTGTAACATCTGGAAGATGACAGTTCATAATGCAACCAATCTTCGGGGCGAAGACGGTTGAAGACAAGACGAGACATCTACCATAACCGAGACTGGAAAATCGGACAGACTTGTTGGATTTGACAATGGGGGGATTACGATTCAAATCTGGAGTGACCATCAACTGATTCCAAGTGCATTACTAAAATGGTGCTTTAGAAGTTCACTAATAATAATAATTATAGGAAACAGGTTCTTATGGTTTTACTGAATACACAGTAGTGTATATCTGATCATAATGGAATTGTTTTTGTTAAAAGATTGCATTCTTTTACCTACTGTATTATAAATAATGCAATAGGTAATTCAATGTATTGAAATTTATATTTATTGATGTGAATTATCTAAATTTATTAGGTGTGTATTTCCTGATGCAGCAGATGTATGAGCAAAGAAAGAAAAAATTGAACATCCCATCAAATTCAAAAAATAAAAAGGCATGAGTTAATTTTATATGACTTCTTGATGCAATATTTGAGTTCTACAAATTTTATCTTGTGTTTCATGTTATGCCTTTGTTTAAAAAAATGCATTTTAACATTATTGTTGGAAGTTTATTGTTGTTACAATTTAATCATGGTGCATGATGACAGTGGACTACATCTTTTACATTCATGCACATAAACTTAGCATTACATCATCATAAACATTTTCTTAAATTCATGCACTTAGTCTTAGTATTGTATTATAATGAATAATTGTTGGTGTTTTAAAAAGTTGAATATAAGAGTTTTAATATTTTCCAGATACATTTAAACTCAATTTTCCACTTGCTAGTCGTTTGAAGCTGTTCGTTATGTGTATGTTTTTGTAATTAATGTTTAAAAACCGAATTGAACAAATTTATATTAAAAGAAATGGAGTATTTTCTTATATAGTATTCACACATGTGAAAGAGGTGATTCAAGTAGCATGGTATATAGCGGGGGTGGGCAAACTACGGCCTGCGGGCCTCACACGGCCAGCGAGATCATTTAGCAATGTGCATACGGCCCTTTAAAGAAAGTTTGCCCACCTCTGGTATATAATTAATGTTTAAAGAAAGCGAACAAGAACAGATAATTGGGACACTACAGTTTATCCCATGGGTGGATTAATAGGGGCACACACCCCTCTCCAACCCACCCCAAAAATTCAGATAATTTCTCATGTTGAAAGGTTATAAAGACACAATTATCAAGCAGTCTTTTCTTTCAATAATTTTAACGGCATGCATTAATCCATTTGGAAGGGGTAGGGCAGGCAGAATGGAACATGAAGCACCCCTCTAAACTGAATTTTATTGGATCCAACTCCCTGAGTAGCCTACATTAAGATTTGACTCTCATGATGCCATAACTTGCACACAAAGTAACAAACCATGTTGACTACCAGTATATAGTTTCTGAATTTATATTGTTTTGTACAGAATTCCTGTTGAAAGGCAAGTGCTATTAGATGGCCAACTACAGCTAATGATAGCACATACAAGAAGACCACTTTTGACAAATGCTATTAGTATTAATGTTTACAGTAGCATTGAAGTTTCACAATGAGCAGATATATATACAAATAAAAACCTGAAGGTGGACACATTACCATGTAGCTGTTTTGCAGCCAGCAATTGTGCTGCAATGTACAACATCAATGTAGACATCCGCAGAAGGCTTCAGTAAAGATTGCAGATCAATTAGCTCTCAGACCATTGCAAAAGCTTTAGTAATAGTACACAATAATCTAATCTCACAATAAACTGGTAATGAGAACAGATCATCAACTAGTGAACCTACCCTGCAATTGTCTTAATCCAAACATTTCTATTAAAATATGCCACTTCAAAAAAATTATCACTTAATAAACTTGTAATGTTTCTGGTATATGGTTTTAAATTACTAAGAGAAAATAAATTCAAATATTACTATAATATTGCAAGGTCTAAGAACAGAGGCGGATCTGGGGTGTTTGGCGCCCGGGAGTAAAGTTTACTTTTGGCACCCCTAACATTGCTGACGAGCAAAAAAAATCTTCACATTGTTTTTGGTGCCCTTCAGCTCTTACGGCACCCCTCTCTTCATATAGTGCTGATGAGTAAAAAAAGGTAATCACGTGTTTCTTCTTTATTGTGCATTTCACTTACCCAAATACCCGATTTTGGTGCCCCCTCACCTCGGCGCCCGGGGACATATGTCCCCTCCTGCGTCCGCCTCTGTCTAAGAATAATGTTACAACTTCATTTATGGAAAGAGTGCATTCGTACGTGAGAAAGAAACTACACTGTATGACTTTTTGATTGACAGCTGTAATATAAAATCCGAAAATGTTAAGTAGCTATACATAGTACAATACACTGACTACTTTGGCTTACAATACAAAGAAAACAAACTGAAGTGCCAATATATGGCAGAGCCAGAAAAGTAATGCAATAATGACACCTTAATACTGCTAATTATTGTAATATATACAACACAATTTTGAAATACAGGTGAAGGCATCAATGAAAGAGATTGTACTTGGCTAAAATGCACCAGATCATAATTTCACAAATGATAAATTCTCCACAATGAGGTTAACACAAGAATAAAATTTAAAGAATTACAAAACAGTCAAAAGGTTCGGCAGATGAAACAAACATTGTGGTGCTCAAGTAGCCAGAGGAGCTTTAATTATGTTCATAATACATACTGGTACAAAGGTAGTTCACAACAGTGGAGACAGCAGAAACATTCAAATGCTAGTTTACAACATTGTTAATGTCAAATTAACATTTTAAAATCTTTAACATTTCTTAAGGCAAAAGAAACTCAAGCATCTGTTGGCATACACCTACAAAACAGCTGCCAACTTTAAAAACAATATCTCATTTCCAAAAGCCAGCTGAACAACAACACAAAACAAGCAAATACAAGACAACGCAGTTATAACATACTTTAAAGGATCTGGCAAAACAGTCATCTTATAATCCAAGTTGATGAGTTTGTTACATCTGAGTTGCTGCATATCCAGAACATGGCTACAGGACACCATTTACTCGTGTCGCACCCTAGCAGATGCACTTGCGGTATAGATTATTATATCGTACATGCAGTAATCCCAATGCATCAAATGTCTGGAGATGAAGAGCCACACAGATCAATCAGTGTGCCCACTGTTTTGCCAGGCCTACTTATAAGAGCATGGTTACCAATCCTGACTACATATCTGGAATGGATATCACTGGCATGCCACACACCTTAGGCAGAACCTGCATGTCCATAAGAGTCAAACAAAATTAGAGCTAAAAGCGGTTCTTGGGACCAAATTGTTCATTATATGTGGAATTTCATTATAAGTGAGTTTGCTATGTCCAATGCTTTTTTGCATGTTCATTAGTGGAGCCGGGACCAGCGGATCTCATCCGCTATAGATGATATTCTGTTATAAACGAGTCCATTATAACTGGATTATGCTGCAATTAGCATTTACTGTTATACACTTCGGTTACAAGCAAGTCCATTATAACAGGATTATGCTGTAATTAGTACTTACTGTTATAAACAACTGAAAAAAGGCAGTCACGGCACAAGGAATAACATCAACATACACTCTAAAGGTATATAAACTGCACATGTAAGCTTCCTGCAACACTTCATGAAATAAAGTTATTTTATGACAAGTATTAAAAGTCATTATAAATACTAGATAATGAAGCAGAAAAGCAGTTTCACCAACAGTCAGAGTGTTTAAATTGATGAGCTACTTTATATGAAACTGCTTCAAGATTAACTACTACATCATAGTTTAAACTGAACTGCACAAACAACTTTAAAGACAACAAAACTGCTGAATTGTCACAATTTTTCAAATAAGAAAGTATAATATACAGCAAATCTTATCTAAAAACATATTTACATGAACCAGAAAACCATGTAATCAAATATAATGTCACTTTTGAAGTCTAAATTGAATTAATTATATAATGAACATGACTAAGCATAATACAAATAGCATGCACATGGTTACACAAAATGTACCATACTGGATTTCTGATTTCCCATTCATTGCGATTAGTAATAAAGTATTAAACCACATTCTCAACAATTATGTAGTGAGATTTTACGGTTGGCATGCCTTCCCATTTGCATGCTTACAAAAGTTTAATGATATACTTAATCAGTTATCAATCCAGAGGAGGCAATTAGTCCTGAATAGTCGATTTTCATACTAACGTAAACACTTTGAAAACCAAGTTTATAATCACACATCAGTTGATGGCCAGCATAATATTCCTCCTGACAAACTTCTTTTATACAAAAGTAAATTACAAAGTTGTAGGAATTCAACATAAAACAAGACCATGTTGTTACCAGTCTGGAAAATACAATACACAAACAGTAATCCAAGTAAAAAATCAATTTTAAAGGTTTATGTACTCATAATAATACAATGCATAGCCATCACTCTACCAGAGAACTGCTTTAATCCCTGGTGAAATTTCTGCCTATCCCATTAAATACAATCTAACAAAACAGACACAAATGACAACCTCACAGTGTCACACCACACAGTGAATGCTGTAACCTTAGTCTTTTCAGAATTCATTGAAAAGTAGAGAAAGTGTATCACATCTACAGTAGAAAGGTGGATTTGATTCATTCATACACTATTCAGTTGCACAGGAGCAGGTGAACGTGCATATGAGATAACAAGCAATAATACACTATTAGATATAATGTGGAGTGTCCTGCCCTGTTAATAGTCTGTAAATTGAAGTTTGCATTGTTTTCATATGGATCTAAAAGTAAATACAAACATCAATCCATTTTACTTGAAATTATGTAATCCACCAGTCATTCATGCACATTCATTCATATGCAATTCATAATTTCCTTCACATTTCATAATTATTAATTACTGTCAACTACCATAAATTTTGACCCAATTTAAACTCATGCTATTTAGTCATCACTTTGCAAACCTTGACATGGAAGTCAAATCTTATTCAGCTCAGGAGCTAGCAATACACAAACATTGATCAGCAATCTATGCCCAGTTTCTGCGCTTGGATATGCACACCAAAAGTTACAAATGTATTAGAAGATTTTAGAATTGCAACTTAATTTATGAACTTAAACTCTTTTGGTAAAAGTGGGTTCATTCATGGGTGCAAATATGACCCATGTCTTCATGTCCTGAAACGAGTATTTTTTGCACAGGTCATGTCCTTATGGTTGTGGACATGGGTGTCTTTGGCTATACAGTTAATGTAATTATGCCAGGACCCCAGCATAGGACAATTTGGACATGGCCGTTTCTTCTTACCAGGTTTGCACCACTGGGTCTATTGTGCTCAGTGAAAAATAGTGTCTAAGAGAGAAGATTAAATTAAAAGTTTTATGACTAATAATTGGTGTTTCAGCCATCTATAATATTAAGATCCTTATCTGTATGTCTCTCTGTCTGTTACCTTCAAGCGTTCTGATTGGTTGACTATTGGTAGACGGTTTAGACCGTTTAGTCCTTACGTCGCGATGCGTTGGTGGGCGCAGCGTTGACTATTGGTAGACCGGTTTAGTCCTTACGTCGCGATGCGTTGGTGGGCGATGTTCAAGACGACGCGTTGCTATTGGTAACAATTGTTCGTAGAACCGGTTTAGTCAGTCATTGCAGCGTCAGAGGGGTGGGCGTGCGACGGCGTTGCTATTGGTAACAATTGTTCGTAGCTTGAGGATCTTAACGTACATTTTAACGCACACAAAAATACGTGTACAGCGTCACAAATGGCCACAGTTGCGTGATTTTAACGTACATAGGCCTAATTATTACGTGGCGCAGAGCTTGGCTAGGTGGCGATCATTGAAATGTTGTTCAGCATGAATTCAATGATTGGCTATTAGGTATAGGTATTGGATTAGTATTATCCTGCACTAGTGGGAGAGGGATAGGGAGAGGCAGGATTTTTTGTGTACGTTAAAATGTACGTTAAGATCCTCAAGCTACGAACAATTGTTACCAATAGCAACGTCATCGCACGCCCACCCCTCTGACGCTGCAATGACTCGTTCCCCTTCCCTCTCCCCATCCCTTTTCCCTCTCCCCATCCCTCTCCCAATCGCCCCGGGCCCAACCCATTCCAGCCTCAACACATTCCCGCCCCGGCCCTAAACCCCGTTCCCCCTTCCCTCTCCCTATCCCCTTCCAACTACCCATCTCTCTCCCAATCGCCCAGGCCCCAACCCATCAGCGCTCCGCCCTACCCCACGGGCCCCAAACCCCGTTTCCAAACCTACACAACGCTGCTCCGAAAACCCGTACAACCCGTACAACCCACCTTCCTCTTCCCAAACCTCCCTTCCCTCTCCCAATGCCCTGTCCCCCATTATATATATATATATTTATTCATTCCTAGCCTCAATACCTATTTTTTATATTTAACCCCTCAAGTGGGGATTAAATTTTCAGACGTCGTCACCGTACTGGGGATTTAATTTTTGGAAAAGCGTTCTCAGAAATGATTGCTGTAACGTTTTAAATTTGCTATATCTCAGGCTATATAGGAGCTAAAAAGATGAGGTTTGCACCATTGTTTAGATTGTTTATTCCTCTTTCTAACCGTCCGTGCAAAACAAAAAAATTTGGGGGTAGAGTCCACTTTACGGCATAAAATATCACCCTCTCCCCCTGAAAAATGTTTAAAGCCCCCTAGCAAAATATTTTAAGCGGTAACCCCACTTTAGTCAGCGGCAAAGTTCTAAAGGAATGTCAGAGGAACAAAATAAACCAAAAAGTTTGAAAATCGGTTGACATTTGGCAAAGATCTATCAATTCTAACCCGATGACCCCAATGTTTGAACATAAGTATTATCGTGAATTTTCATGAAAGTTTTGAATTCTGAGAAAGTTTCCAATTTTTTTTGAATTTGCTACATCTCGGGCTATATAAGAGCTAAGAAGATGAGGTTTGCACCATTGTTTAGCTATTTTATCCCTCTTTCTAACCCTCTGTGCAAAACAAAAAAAGTCCAGCATTCACGAGCTTTCCGACAATCAAGTGAGAATGAGTAGCAGGCTGTTGCTCGGCGTGAAAAATCAGCACAGCAAACAAGAGAATCAAGCACTGCATGTCGTTCGACACTGCCAAATCATTACACTAACGTTGACTATCAAGTTTCAGAAAATTCACGCGAATAGGCGTTAACTTGGTTGAAGGAAAAGGCGGCGAGTTAAGGACAATTAATTGCGCAAAATGCTATTGCATTTGCGCAAAATCGGGTGGTAGAACAGCCAATCTCCCCCGTCATAAAATGCTATTGCATTTGCGCAAAATCGGGTGGTAGAACAGCCAATCTCCCCCGTCATTTTTGACGGGTAAACACCTAGTTAAAAATAAAAAAATATAGGAGCACAGTGGAGTAGTAGGCTCCTGCCACGCAATCGGAGGGAGCATGTTCTAATTTTACTCCAGCCACTGCGTAGCTACTGTGGGCAAATTGTTCATCCCTAAATGTCTGCGAGAAAGGCAATGGGTAGCCACTTCACTCACGTCAACACCAAGTGATGTAAAGCCATTTGCCCCAGTCATAGGGCAGAGTACTCATCATCATAATCATAATCATAATCATCACCATCATAATCATCATCATCATCATCATCATCATCATCATCATCATCATCATCATCATCATCATCATCATCATCATCATCATCTATTAAAAGCATACTTAATGCAACACCATCAACTGACAAATACAGTACACAGCAGACAAATGAAGTACTCACTTCGCCCACAGATGATGCCAACATACTGACGATTTTTTCGTGAGGCACAGCCACTACACTCTGTCCATTGATCTCAATTATGCGATGCCCAACCCTTACTCCGCCCCTCTCGGCTATTCCACCGCGCAGCAAACTGCATATCTAGAAGTCAAAGCTTTTAAGCATCACATGCTTTATGCAGCAGATATCTTCAGATAAAATTTAATTACTACAGTAATAAGGTCTTTAAATGATCTTAAACACGGCAAGACCTTTATTATTATATCACTAAGGGATACCAAATCTGATCTCTATATCAACCTTGATGTTTCCTTAGCTTTGAAGTTTGAAAATTTGAAGTATTTAAAAATATCAAAAAAGTTGTGCTCCACTCATATATAAATGGCAGCCATGATAATGGATTTGAGAATTTTAATGGATGGTAAATGGGTTAGTAATTACAATAATGGGTTACATTTTATATATTTTACAATGGTTTTCTTTAACAATTGAATATACAAAATTGGCAACTCTACTTATATTCATCAGAAATCTGAAAATATTTGCTAAAAGCTAGGAATTGCTTTCACAGGCAATCCCTAGCTTCAAATACAAAACAAACTGTAAATGTACCAATTGTCAAGCATGTGGAGCAATAACATACCACACCATTCTGCACACTAAACCCAAGCTGATACTTGAGATCGGGTCTCTTGACAAGTACTTCAACTACTGGTGTGCAAGATACAACCAACAGACGTACAAGAATTTCATTTCTGGATGCCTGTAACAAATTAACAGCAAAGCAATTTCTGTAATTGCTTCAGGTACTAATAGTAAAATTTGTTTTGCTGAAAGCCAGATTCCAAATAACTGATTTTTAGAGCTATTATTTACCAAAGCTCAACTCACACCAACAACTAATAATATATATATATATATATATATATATATATATATATATATATATATATATATATATATATATATATATATTAATCAATCCAAAACAATAATTTAACACATGCCTACCTTAATGTAACTTTGGCAAGTAGACAGAGGTAAGCCAACCAGACTAACACCATTGACAGACATAATCTGATCCCCAATGTTAAGCTGGCCACATCGAGCGGCCGAGCCACCAGGAGCCATGTTCGCCAGCACAATTGTTGGCACCATACTCCCCCAACCAGATTCAACAATCACCACTCCCAGAGGCTCACCTTTCAGCTTTGGAATTATCACCTACCATTGCATATGTGCAAATCGAACATTGTATTTGTTATTCATTTTAATTCATAAATGTACACAAGTCTTAGAAAAATTAACTAAACAGCCTGAAAATGCTAACAAATGGCAGCGCCTGGGCAATTTGTAATACATCTCACGAGATGGCTTCACATCCAAATTACACATAAACTGTTACTTTAACCAGCCACAGTGTGTCCACTACGAGTGCATTAGTTAAAATACTTAATAATATGCCGGTAATCAACATAGGAAAGAAAATATTATGCACACATTGCCACATTTCAGTTACCTCTTTCTGCATATCTTTATTTGAGAAGAGAAAGAGCTCTTCACCAAATATTTCCTGCTGACTAAGAACATCCTGATAATCCATTTCTTTCATCAGATCCGGATCATTTATACCATTGGCTTTTAGAAATTCAATATATGCGACTTGGAATGCCTGACTGATCGACTGTGCAATAAGCTGTGCCTGAAAGAAATTAAAATTCAATCATAAGATTACAACTGCCAACAAACGGTGCTAGGACAGAATGTCCAATGACAAAATGTCAAGGACAAAAAAATGTCATGGGAACAAAATGTCAGCAGACAAAATGTCATCCTAACTCTAATCCTAACCCTAAACACTAACCCGTGACATTTTGTCCTCGGACATTTTGTCTGGCCATGCAACAAACACATCTGCTGCAAATACAATTAATAAATAGCATAGACGATTACTGTATTATCTTGGGTATAAGACGCACCTATGTATAATGCGCACCCTTAGTTTCTAGAGTCATCATAATGTAAAAATGTTAATACTTATGTATAATACGCACCCAAAATTTTCTATTAAGAATCTCTATTAATTAACCTGGATAATCACAATTGTCTTTCAAATTCTGTGGCCATCATTATGCCATAAAACAATAAGCCTACATCAATTTTTTAGCTCAATAACAGAATGTCAATTGAGTAACCTGGAAAATCACAATTGTCTGGCAAATACTTTTTGAAAATTGGTGTGCAAACAAAGTTGTTCTCCACCACCAACTGCATACATAAAATTGTATGTATATAAAATTTATTTCTATGTATAATACGCACCCACACCTTGTACCGATTTTTTAATGGAAAAAAGTGTGTCTTATACGCAAGATAATACAGTATTAAATAAAAGTAAAAAAAGTAAAGTTATTCCCAAGCACTCAAGGCTAATCTCAAGGCTCATAGGAGCAGTGCTGATCTCCATTTCTAAGCCCTCAGCCAGGCAACTAGTGCAAATTGCATGATATGGGGCCAGTGTTCTCATGCAATGCGCCTGTTTACTCCGCAGATTAATCCGCTATGCAGTTGCCATAGACATCTAGCAAAAGAAGGCTGAGTAGACCTTAGGGCTCCTGCGGGAGTTGAACCCATGACCTCTTGCTCCATTGTCCAACGTTGTTACCACTCTGCTATCTTCTCACCCCTATTATTAAATACTATCAACAATATGTACACACGTATTAAGCTCTATATATTTTATATCCCAGACTGTGCTGTAGGGTGGAAAGCATCAATGCTTGCAAGTGATTCTAACTGGGAAGAAAGCAATGGCATACCAACAATCAATGCTAACAAAGCTAATAATTCAACAGATCAAATGTTTCTTGAGCCACACGGTCATTAGTAATTTAACTAATTGACAGAATTGCTTATTTTCTGCAATTCCATGCAGTCATGACTGAATGTCCATTGAGCACCTACTACACGTTGAACTATCACTCGTAGATCCCAAGGATGCTCACTGCACAAGACGAAAATATCTGTGACTCTGATGCAGTCCATGAAAAGAAACCCTTAGAGTTCAAAAGAGAGTAGGATGCATACATAACTTAAGCATGGCACAATGGTAACAGAATTCCATACTGCAGCAGTTACACATGCCATTATTACTATTTGGGCTGATAATGGCAATGAGAAGACAACTGGCCATTCTGATGTATACAGTTAATAATTTAATGCAATATTAGGCAAGAGGATGCATTCAAAAATGGAAATTACTCCATAAAGAGTAGTTACGATCAAAGGAAAAACTAAAATATACTTAACCAGAATTCAAAAAAAAATTTGTCGCCTGTTAAATAAATGTATGCTTCTGCATTTACTCAACTAACCTCATCAGATTCAAAGACATGACAACAGATTTTTGTCTGACTGTGACTATAAGCATCACGGTTTCTATTATCAGATGGACTGGTATCAACCGGGCCACGTCTGGCCATCACCACCAAAACATCACCAATGTCAGCAATGTAAGAAATAGTACGCAAAGCATGATCCATCATAATCTCCTGCAACACACACAAGAATCAACATACCATGGATCACAACTCAAAGACATCACAAGAACAATGCAAAAGGAACAAATTGCTAAATGCCTTCGTCACAAATAAGGCTGCTATGTGGAAGTTAATCTCCGGATGCATGGCAAGAGCATCCTACCATTACTGCACCACATCCCTCTGACACATTGTGTCAAAGGACTAATTGCAGCCATGACACGGTAAATGCGTGCTAGCACAAAATGTCACAGACAAAATGTCATGGAAACAAAATGTCAGTGGACAATATATAACCTTAAACCTAACCCTAACCCATGACATTTTGATCACTGACATTTTGTCCCTGTGACATTTGACATTTTGTCCACGGATATTTTGTCTGGCCAAAGGTGAATGTCCTCTACTTGTCAGAGTGTTAAATCTACATGTAGATTAACAGCATTTATTACAATGAATATTTACAGTGCAATGTTTTGCAATTGTCTTGATAGCTACTATTCAAACGATATAATCAAAATTTCCAAAGCTGTTTCTATTAAATAATTTTACAAATTTCTAACTTTGTCAACCAGATGTGTCACCATTTGACCACAATGATGGGACCCAAGAGCATAGTACACAGGCCAGGAGGTGCCATAACATAAAGCAACAGCCAGAGTGTAATACACTAACCTGCAAGTCTGTGTTTAATACCATGATCTTCTCGACAGAAACAAACAAATCAACCAGAGTGCTTGGGTGGGTGCTTCCCTCTGCCGACGGTTCCTAAAAATGTTAAAATGCAAAAACACAGCATCTGCAAACTGAAAAACAGAATGTCACAATATATAACTAACATATAATTGATAAATTGTGGACAAATTAAGTGAAAAATGGAGACTGCCTAGAAAAACAGAATCAACGAAAAAGTTGTAGATGACAAGTACATGAACCAACAGTGTAGAACAATGAGAACAATGGTGCTGTACTGAAGGAGAGAAACTCATGAGATTAACAACACACAAAGACAACTGGAATAAAGCGATTGGTGATGTGACTGAACTTTAAACTAAGAGTGGTTGAAGACCAGATCATAACAACAGGTATAAATGACAGTACTCAACTTGTTGCAATGAAAGTCACTGATGCAAAATTATCCTATTCTAAAGCAGTTTTAGCAATAAGCCGATTATCACTCAGGTTATTCAAATATACAAGTATATCAATAAGAATATAAGCAACAGGATAATGTCACATCACACTAGAATTACGATATACTGTGTAACATGATGTCCTCAAGCAAAATAAGTACAGCAGTATTACTAGAAAGTGCTCAATTTTATGAAAGACTGCTCACATAATACAAAATATCAATAAATTACTTTTAAACAAAGGAATTACTTACAGAAGTCTTCTGCAATGAAGAACGAAGGCAAAAATATAAAACAATAAAACTTGACCATCCAGTATCATTAATAGCAGTAACATTCTGTGTAGGTGTGTGTGCGTGCGCATGGATGAACAGGATGAAAACTAACATGCACCATTGCACCATCAAAGTCTTTACACTAGTATATTAATGGTAAATGCTAAGGCACAAAGTCTCATAAAGTCTTAAAGCACTGTAGAACAGCAACAGTTCTAAGAAAAAATATGGAATGCTAGAAAGCTAACTCCACAACAAAGGCCAAATAATGGCAAAAACAGAGGTTTAATAGCAGTATCAGCCATAATTATGACAGATAACAGTTTCATGTATAACAACACTTGTAACAACAAATGTATAGCTTAAAAAGTACAAAATGAAAGCATAAATGTACAGCAAAATGAAAAAAGCGGACAATAACTCACTTTGATGCGTCCAATTGCTTCCTGCGCTTGCATCATTCTCATGGCCTTCGAAGGTTGCCCTTCGGAGATCAACTGAGTTGACCCAAGATATCTTGCACGGAACAGGACGCCTTCAATTAAGACTGCGCAAAATGGCAGAAGATATACCTGAAAGAAACGGAACGGAAAGTAAGTTTTAAGTCATACCCCAAGGATACACAGTGGTGGCCTAGAGACTTCAAGTGATGTAATCAGGAAATATGGTGTCACAAGTAATGCATTCTGGGTTTAAAAAGTCACCCTACAAAGAAAATGTATCATGGAATTATTCAAACACAAAAGAAGCAAAAATAAATTATAAAGTAAATTAATCTTACTTAAAATGAGAGAAAAACCTTGATGCATTTGCTATTGAACAGCATTCATTGCCTTCTTATTGCTTTCCAAAATGCCAAAGCACATATTAAGTAAAAATCTTAGCTTGATTTCTTATTCTGTTTGTTTTTTTCAGAAATAACTTTCAAGTTAGTCCTCAACTTTCAGTCTTCTTTTATTATTTCAGTCACTCCAATACAAGAATTATTCAATGTACAACCAATACAGTCGCAATCCTGACATTAAAAAACATATAAATACTTACCAACAAACATTATTCGTGAAAATTCGAAAATCCAGCAGTAAGCATATTAAAAATTGTATAAAAAAGATCGGATTAAATAAAGAATGCAGTGTAAATAGATTGCAGTGATCACAAAAGAATTTATAATTATAAGTGTAACTCTATGCTATCAGTTCAAACTGTATTAAAACTGTATAAAATAAGTTTGTTCAAAGTTAAATCAGCATTTGTGACACACACACACACACACACACACACACACACACACACACACACACACACACACACACACACCATAATAATGAAATTCATGTCATAGCTTGTCAAAAGCGGTCTACACAAATAATATGTATTAAGCCACAATGCCAATGAAATAGAATTAATTGCCTAAAGGAAAGATTCATAAGTTTAGCATTCACAAAGAACCAAAATAAATAGAGTAATAGTTATTGTCTCTGCACATATGTAAGCCTCATTATGTACACACAGACAGAAGAAGGAGAAAATTGCAGACAAGAATTAACAATGACTGGTTATATTCCATACTCAAGCATGCCCATCAATACTACAGATATAAAATATTCAGTTGTAGACTTTAATTTAAAAGGCAAATTCAATGACCTAATAAGCCGAATAAAATCATCGAAACTTACATGACTCTCGCTCACCTTCATATGCGCGGCCACGGCTCTTCTCTGTCTGCTGTAAAAAAATGGTATGTTCTAAGAAACACGTCATATGAGCAAAGTAGAACAAAAATTGTACATCCTCACCATTTAGTCAACTGTTTACCTAAGTCAAGTAACTGAGACTTGCAATTAGATTGAAAAAATAGCACAACAAAAAATCACACACAAAAACAGATTCTGGTTTGTGATCTAAGCAACCTATAAAGAACTTCTGTAGAGCAATCAGCAATGTAAACGTACAAGACTACATCAGCAAAGAAAGAATTTGCAGAAGTATGCTTTGATATGAAAGAGCAGAGAAGTGATACAGAATATTATATTGGTCAGATGCAGATACACAGAGAGAGAAAGAGGAGCAGAAGCAAATACAGGAATTGTATGAAAAAGATTCTGAATAATGCTGAAAGAAAACAGCAGAAATTACTAAAGACTCATTGCATTACTTGGGATTGCTACTGTAATTGAGGCCACTCTTAGTTTCCAGAACAAGAAACTAAATCTGTCATTAAAATATAAACTAATGGGCAAAATGTGTATTGATTATTTATTTATTTAAAGCAAGATTTACGTGGCATAATCAGAGAAAATAAATTATGTTAATGCAATATAGAAAGAATAAATACTGGTGCAAATCAACAATTAACTTATATTGACTGGAAGAACAGAGTGTAATGTCGAGGGATCTTACTTGCGATTTCTTGTTGACAGGAGATAACTCATTTGATTCAGCTTTGTCGCTCACAGAAATGGCTTTCTCATCTGACTCAGCAATAGCAAATTAAAAATAAATCATGAAATATCAACTAAAAAAATACTCAAAATTATTCATGGTAAAAACATATTTGGCTCATAATATTTACCTTTTTAAATTAATATAAAAAGACACAGAAATGATTTTCTTGAACAATTATAATAATTGCTTCATTTATTGGGAATATCTTACACAAATACATAATCAAGCTTTTTGTATTTTGGATTGGAATCAGCATCTACACTTAACCTTTAACAAACACAATCAATGCATTAAAAAATTTCTGAAAAATATGCTCTGACCCAACACTTAAACCCATTGCTGCCATGGTCCTTATTGGGAAAGAGACATTGTGCCACTATATAAAGATATATAAATATAAATAAATAAATAAATATACGTACATACACACTCTAAAGTGCCAAGCAACAAGAACCGCATATTAATTAGTCCATCAAGTGAAATTCAACAATAAGCTCACATGGAGAGCTTCAGTAATTGTAGCTTTAAACCATTGCACATTACGCAGGCAGGTCAGTACCTTCGCCACATTGCTGTCTTTGTCTCAGACAGTTAAATTAAGCATTTCTGCGTGATAATCGAGTCTTCACATAGACCGCACCTTGAGATGATGATGATGATGAGGCAGCGTCAGATGCTATTTTTCAGGTAATGCCATATAAGTATGAGTGTCAGGTGTCTATATGATTCAGACTAAGACAAAGACTGGCTTAAGCTAACAGGTTCACAGGTCCATAATTTTTTAATGGATAAGTATAGATGTTGATTCCAATCAAAAAACCTATGTCCATACATAAGTACACATCAATCAACTCTCACCCTCTCCCATGTGTAACTACTGGTGACACCTCTTTCCAGTAATCTGAGCATTGCAATTATTGAGTAATCATTAAATTTCCCAGTTTCTTTTCATGAACAGTGGGAGTTCAACTTTTATGACTTTATGCAAAGTTTATTAATGAATAAAAAATGTCAAATTAAGTTTAGAATGACAAGTGATATCATTATAATAAATTTTGTAGCAAAAAATATACTTATTACATACATACACAAGCATAATTTCTGTAGTACAGAATCTTACTTATTACTTTCTATAAAAGTAAACATATTAAAATTTGTAAATTAAATATTTACTTGAAAATGTTGCTAATTTACATTCATAATAAAAACCAAAATTAACTAGAAGAAATTCAAAGAAATTCAAATAACTGTTTCACAACATGCAGTTTACAATGCTTTGCACATCCCTCTCCCACATTATGTAAAGCAATTATTTTCCTGTTAGTCATTAAAAGAAAACATTAAATACAAAGAAAAATCCTAAGTAGTCTTCAAATCAAATTGAAGAGACTGAGATTTAAGACATGCCTCAGGACATTCAAGCATATCTCAAATAAAAAACTACATTAGGTGCATCAATTAAAGCAGATGGGACAAGTCAAAACCCACAAACAAACAAATAGCTGTAACCTACAGTCCTTTCTTGGAGAAGTATCTTCAATGTCATCATCAGAAAGTTTTTTCTGTTTCTGAAGACTAGGCGACTTTACTAGAAACATTTTTACACATAAAAGTTATAACTCAATTCATTAAATAATTTATAATCATAAATGGGTTCTCTGAAGCTAAATAAAATCCCATATTAAAAGAAACTGCTGTTGAATTATTAACTATATCCTTTGGTTTCTATTTCATCATCTTCTCCTTCTTCCTTCATGAACTGAAGTTGAGGTGACAACATGAATTTCCTTTCTCCAACAATGTCTATCCTGTGTTTTCCTGACTGCTGCCAACAACTGCCATCTTGTCCACTTCTCCACATCATCTGCCCACCCTCTTCTTGGTCTCCCTCTTTGTCTTGTTTCTATATAAAGGTAAAGGTAGGTCCCGTACTCGAGTCCGAGCGTTGGGTTGCGTTGGGTTCCGGCGCTTATCTCCAGTCTAGGCAATCAGCGACGTGGGTCAAATTAAGTTTGTTTCTATAGTCATCAGTAAAACAATCAAAACATCCCTATCAATGGTTTGTGGGTTCATAGGTATAACTATCCAACACCCTTTCAACAGCAATCAGCAGACCCTAAAGAATACTTCCCCAATTGCCAAAATGAAGCTTCATATCTACTGACAACCACATATCTTAGCAATTTCACTTACAGGATAAACAGACTCAAATTAAATTTGCATGATTGGTTTACTGTCAAGGCAAACTTAACTTTTATCTAGAACAGAGTGATATAATAGAACCAATTTTTTCTGCAGACATTTTAAATGTTGAAAAATAAGTATGAAACAGTCGTAAAAGAGCCTACATTATTGCCATAAAAATTACTTTACAACCATAAACATATGGAATCTGGAATGTAAAACGTGTTAAATCCATTAGCAAATAAAAACACGGCACATATCAAGGTCAAGCCATATTTCCTGCACATCTAAAATTACTTGGGTAAATTTTTTTATTCCTTCGGTTGAATAAATAAATAGAGAAAACTTGTACTTTGGCTGGTTACCAGATATTTTCAGATCATTTACGGTAATTACCAAAAATCAAAATACAGTAATACACCTTTGCCCACAAAAGTCATGCTTTTAGTGGTTTCTACCAGGGTCTAATATGATTTCTTTTCCAACAAGCCAAAGCACGTCAATCCTGCTCATAAGTTAAACTAAGTTTCCCGAAGGCTTCTTCTTCAGTATAGAAACAATGTACGTACAAAGCTCAGCAAGAGAGGTAGAAATTTCTATTCCCTGTGTCTCCTCTTGATTAGAACTGGGTGGTTCCAACACAGCTTCAACATCATCAGTCTTATCACTAGACAAGAAAACAAATTTGTACACAACTGCACAAAACCAATCACAAGAAGAAACAATCAAAGTTATACAAATTCCTGTAAAGTTCTGTGACTTGTGAAATAATTTCCAACTACTTTTGGCAACATATTATAGTCTCATAAACCAAACTATTATAAAAGATGACATCCTTAGGTCCTTAAGCCTGAATTTAGACCCAACTCAACTGCATATAGCAGACTTGGAATATAACTGACAATGCAGCCAAAGCAAAAAATGATTACTGGGTATCTAATAACTGCCACCTGACATTGTTTAGCACAGTCAAATTTTTACATTTGCAGAACTGCTTAAGAGAAACACACACAAATTCTTAAATGAAACTCCCTGAAGATCTAAAGATCCAACTCACACATAAACCTGAAGTTCAAAACATATCTGTACCTTTATAAAATCTCACTTGTAATTCTACAGCAAAAGAAATAACAAGTCAAGCCACAGAATTTGAAGCTGTTCCTAGCCTACAAATTTTGCCATATGTCTTTATTTTAACAGCCAACAAAAACCAAGCCAATTACATAAATCCAAAGCTGTGACTGATAAACAAACAATGCTGTCAAAGTAACCACTGTGAGCTTGTGAAAAGCTATTTGTCCATATAAACTATATATATATATATATATATATATATATATATATATATATATATAGCCTACAAATTTTTGTATCTGGACAATTTTATACACACACACACACACACACACACACACACACACACACACACGAGTGCATTAACACCTGATGCATTATTTATATTAATTACTATGTACTTACTATGTTACATAAATATTAGATTATCATTGGTATAATTATAATTATTATTATATTCTTATTCTTATTAAACATAAGATTTATGTGGCAACTTGCCCAAACTGGACTGCATGAACATAGTAAAGTAAATTAGCATCAAACTAGTATTACCACCACTACTGGTAATTAAAATGAAATAAATAAGTTCCATCATAAAGTTTACATTTAGTTAGTGACAGTCGACAGTAACAACTATATTTCTTTTAAAAAAATTACACGTCAAATTGTGCAAATGAACAATGGCCTTACTGCTACTGCTTCAGAATTATGCAGAAATTCAGCAGTTCTGTCATGGTAAATTGCAGAATCAACAACCATAAGCTGCAGAATATCATCGGTCATCACTAATGTGAAGCTATCAAAACTCATTGCAATACAACTTTTGCACAAAAAGAACAATATCTTCGCACTGAATTGCCTCACCTTAATCACTTAAAAATGGGGAAAATTCACCCAAAGAATTAACAGAACAAACTTCTACAGAAGTGCTCTGTATCGATTGCAGGTATTTAAAAAAATTTATGGCAATCATTGTAGTGACATACCCAGCTGCAGATGGAATGCACTCTTCCTCGTCAATAATACTGGAAGAAGGTATGGCCAGATGATGTTTCCTTATGACAAACTCTGATGACCCTGTGCTCTGCTCCTTCGTCACTTTTGATGTCTGACATTCCTCTTCTTTGTCGCCATCTTGTTGCCTAAGTGAACAAGAACTGACGCTGTCACTGGCTGCAATCTGCCGGTCTGTCTTTGCCGTTTCAACCAGTTTGCTGCTGTTGGAGGTTGCCTTGCGCGTGTGCTTCGGCGTGTCATCTGCATCGCTACACTGACTGCTGGAAAGTCCATCCTCAACAAACGGCATTCCACTCACATCCTCAGACAAGACACTCGCAATGTCTGCACTGTCGCAGTCAGTTGCTTCTGGCGAAAGGGAGAACGTCTTGCAATCACCCGACCGAGGAAGATCGCTGCCGTTTAATGAAATCTCCGTCAGCATGTCCTCGCTGACCTTTGTTGAACCGCTAACGGTCGAATTTACACACGGAGTTAGAGTCTCAGCTGAATAAATAAGCTCTGCAAGAAGGTCTTCGTGGTCTGTGTAATCAACATTTCTTCCTTGCATTCGTGGCGGAGACTCTGAACAATTTGGCAGCTCCACAGCAACATGTCCATTGCAGACGCTCTTTTCTTCTGTGCTCTCAGTGTTATCCACTGGTTTACTTAAATTTACAAAGGTTCCTGAATAATCTGCATCACAAGGCTGTACTTTCTCTAAAATTTCACATTGGTTGGATTTAACCTCATCGTGCTTGCCTTCCAGAGCATTTGTTATAGAAGCAACAGATTGCATAACTTGCACTTCGGTACTTATCTTCGTCCTTTCTTCCTCGTGACGCACATCATCTTCATTTCCATTTACGACATCACCAACTCGTCTCGCCACTCCAGGAGACTTCTTTATTTTAGGAACAGAGCGTTCCCCAAGTGCTTTGTTATATTCCAAAGTCACGTAACAATTCTCACTTGAACTCCGACTACATGTTCGAGACTGAAGAAGACTTCCAGTTAGGCCATTTGTGGTTAAGCCAACTGGTGGACTATAGTGATACTTGCCTTCATCTGTTTCATCATCTCCTTTCTGTCCTATATTAACTATTTTAGAAAATGCATCATCGCTGAAGAAACTATCAATATCTGCCAAACTTTTGCCTTGACAATTAAGCAGCCAATCGAAGTCTGTGGTTCTGGTGCAATCATTCATCATCTCACACTTGGACAACTCATTCTCAGGATCACCTGATCTAACTCTGAAACGTCGTTTCATGGTACCAGTCTCGTTTGAGTCACAGTAAAGAGAGATGTCACCATTGTATTCCTGTACAGCTTGTACTGGTATTCCAGACTGCTGCTGCTGCTGCTGCTCTGCCACTTTCATGCGCAGTTCTGCTTCAAGGCAGCTGGAAAATTCTGCATCCTCTATTTCATCTCTGTCATTGTCGAAATCCTCCACAGGTGACTCACTACGCTCGGAGTTGCTGTCTAAGCTGTTGTGCGCTGCTGTGCCAGAGTCACAGTCGAGGCCATCGAGTTCATCCTGAGTGACATTCTGGCATGAAATGCTGCTTACATCACTAAGCTGGCAAGAACCCCCATCTCCAAAATTCACTTCCAGGCTGAAATTGTCTTCTGCAAAGCGATGCTTAGAATTTTCACTCGCTTGATTCAGTTTGGCAAGTACTGCTGCAAATGAAGTCACAGCGCATGACGAACGGTCAGATTCAGCTTTGGATACTTCTAATTCACTGTTTTCTACCAAAGCATCCTCCAAACAACCATTTTTCTCCATAACTGTATTTAATAGGATGATAAAGGTCAGTTTAAATAATATGGGTCTGTTTCACTTCGCAAGTAATATCAGAGGTCATGCATTATCGTGAATAACAACTTAACCAGCCATAATTGATTATAAACCAACAGCAGCAATCGTCAGGCTGAAAATAACATAACATAAAATACATCATAAGTTAAAACTGATTATATCACTGATTATATCAACTGTACATTGTTTGTTTCTGGCATTCACAAAATTTATTCAGAAAGTCACAGATTCTATAAAACTGTTTTCTCATAGATAACATTTGTGAATTGCTGCATTAAAGTATGAGAAATGTGACATCATCATCGTCGTCGTCGTCATCATCATCATCATCATCATCATTATCATCATCATCATCATCATCATCAAATCCCACTGGAAGGTTTGTCTGGCACTTCTGAAGTTTCCTAATTTTTAGAAAATCTATAATCCAGGATTTATCTAATTTGAGGATGGTATCAATGCATCTGGAATGTAAGGTCAAGGTAAGGGATACTCCATAGATGTACTGAAGGATTACTGCCTTCAGCTGGTGACCGGAAGATTCGGTACCGGAAGATTCGGTACCGGAAGATTCGGGACGGAAGATTCAGGACGGAAGATTCGGGACCGGAAAATTCGGTACCGGTCACGGAAGATTCGGTACCGTTGGGTGCGCGTGGCCCGCTGGGACTCATGCCACCTTATTGCCCCCGTGGGGTGGGTGGATAAGACAGTTCTAACGCGGGGGAGGGAAATAACGGCGAGCTACGATAGTAATCGCAAGGCGGGTGGCTCCCAATCTCCGGGAGTCGTTGAATCGGGTCAACCTTTCCTCCGAAAACGGCCTAGCTTAAACCCTGCCTTGTTTTACATGTAAAACGTACTACCGTAGCATATCTATCTATTTTGGGCCTTTTCTAGAAGGTCGCGTTAAACAGCTCAAGTTCCCTGCACGTATTGCGAGTTGAAACATCTGTTTACATACATTAAGTCGGTGAAGGGAGCAAAAGCGCGCCTGAACGCTGGATGTCCGCTAATGACGCGCGACAGTTAGGCCTAAAGCGGACAAATAACAGCAGCAGGTGAGGCGTCATCTTATCTGTATGTCGGTACCGAATTATCCAGTACCAAATCTTCTGGTACCGAATCTTCCACAAGTAAAGTTTTGGTACCGAATTCTCCGGGACCGAATCTTCCGGTACCGAATGTTCCGGGAACCCCTTCAGCTAAATAAGAATAGTTATCAGGATTTCCTTTACTGCCTTTCCTTCCACTGATTAAGAATCTGATGTATTCATTCACAGTTGAGTCATGCAAATGATCAACTGGGGCAGAAACATATTTTGCTGTGACCAAGGTTTTAACTAAAGTTCTCATGATTGGGAAGTTCGGCTCACTAATCACTACAATTTAAATAGGCAATATCAGTTTCCCACAAACATGCACAAACATGCATGCATTAATACCATTGCTAACAAAACCTAAGCTCTCCTCTAATTTACCCCTTCCCATTTGCTCTGCAAATACTTGTCCATTTTACATTACATTACAAATAAATGAACAGGTAAAAGGTTAAGACACTTGGCTACAAATGCCTTGGCATCTTGCTCTGCTTAAATGAAGACTCAACAGGATTGGGTTACATAACATTCTTGATCGATTTCTCTTTGTCTTTTTCCATTCATACTTGACAAAGGCCTACTGAATGGTCTACCCATACATGCTACTTATTAGTACTGGACAACATCAAAGAGCTACATCAATTGCAACAATTGCAATTATGTTGGATTGACTGCAAACAAAAAAACTGTCAGTGTATAGGGTTTGACTTTTAAAAACTAGAGTGGGGTCAGATTACTTCCACTCAAAAATGTTCTCCCTAGTGGGTTCATCCCAAGCACTATGGGTGTTAAACCTCCCAACTTCCCTACCATCATACACTGCTAGTGTGCAAATTAAATAAACATGAATTAACCAGTGTGATGGCCTATATCACACATACTTAGCATTCCGAAGTAGGCAGAAAATTGTCAATATTAATTTAATGCATCGCAAATGTACTGCCAGAACTAAACTGACTGGAATAACAAAATCATCTCAGCTGAGTAAATAAGCAAATAACAGCTCCCAATCTAAGCTGATGGACAATGCAATTTACTCATTCTAAAAATTCTACAGTTTTCTAAGTTATATCACCTAAGTGAATGCTAACATTAACAAGCCAAAAGTTTGTATTAAATCAAGTTTACATAACCTAGCACATATTATCCACAATTATACTTACAGTTAACAGACCTAAGAATAAAAATAATCAATGTGTGTTTTTTAAAATGAGTTAATTAGAGCTTGTGATTTCATTTTGATTCTGCCATGCTAATTCTGGCATGTAAGACCACAAATTCCCATTAATCACTGGAAATGTTTATATTAGACTGTGTAAGTTATTGGTTATTAACAATATTTACATAAAATATTAAGACAAATGTAAAAATATGAATTTTACATTTATATGGCGCCTTGATATTAATTAACTAATCACCAGCCTAAAGCGCTATGCAAACCATATTAGTTTCCACTTTGCCCGGTTAATATGCAAGTACCTGGGTATCGAACCCGGGTTGACGTTCTACCAACTGAGCCAGTGAGGCACCTCAAGAATGAACTAAAGCAACAGCCGCTAACTAGACTTGACTAACGCATTCAGAAACAAGCGCTACAGAAATTGAAGAGATCTTACATTATATTACATAAATGATACTGATAAATACAATAAATTACAATTTCTGTGGATAATTGGTCTAGCACACCCGAAACCGTCAACTGTGTCTGTAGATCGCTTAGTCAGTATGCGGATTTTTTTATAATTTTATAGTAAATTTCGTTAAACAGATATGAGTATGCCATTATAAAACGCATAGTCATTTTAAATCAGCTTCTACTATGAGAAAAAATGAACGGTTAATGAGAGATTCGTAGGAAAACTAACAAAGCAATTAAAATAGACGGAGAGGCATGAAAAAAGCGACGCATTCAACGATCGACCGTTAGAAATCCTCTTTCCACTCCACAACCAGATACATTATGATAACAAGCTGCATTTATGTAGCGCCAGTATTGCTACAGCTGCTGAGCATTTCATCAAGCGATCCTAAATTCCTAATACGGCAAGAAAACCTCTGAAAGGAGGCGCAGCCTCCCGTCGTAAACCAAACCCCAACCGACGTGGGGGCCGTAGGTTCTGCTTGGGCGTAGCCTCTCCAGGGCCGACGAGAGGGGGACAGTGGGTACATTTTGACCCGGGTCCGGCGATAAGCATGCAAAGAGCCCGCGCTGACCAGAAAAAAATTATTTCAATGTAAAAGATGTAAATGACGATTTTTTTGCTTGTCAGCATCTATTTACTTTTTTTACTTGTCAGGAATGTCAGCAATTATTTAATATGAGACGACTTTTTCTTTTTGATTGTCAGGGGCGTCATTGGGGGCAGGGGACCACGCCCCCAAGGAGATAAAGAAATAATTTATAATGTATTAAATAAATCAATTAATATGAAATGTGCAAAAAAATCGCCCCAATTGCCAACAATTTGCAAAAATGTCCATTTACAAATTTGCCAAAATTGGCCCTAAATTTGCCAAAATTGGCCCTAAATTTGCCAAAATTGCCTAAAAATTGGCTCAAATTGTCCCCAAATTGCCAAAAAATTTGCAAAAAATTTGCCAAAATTTCCCAAAAGTTGCCCAAATTTGGCCAAAAAAATTATCTTGACCCCAAGAAAAGTGTGAAATGACGCTACTGTTGCTTGTCAGCATTTATTTAATATGAGTATAAATGATAACCTTTTTTGCTTGTCAAGGTTTTGAAACAAGAGGCCCGGAATCAATATTTGTCCCCCGCCCGTATTTTCTCTCGACGGCCCTGAGCCTCCCGTCGGAGACCAGCCTCAAGCCCCCCGATGGAGGCCGTAGGCCCCACTGAGGGGCGCAGCCCCACGTGTGGCCGTGTGGGCCGCAAGTCCTACTGGGGGCGCAGTCCCATGTGAGGTTGTAGGCCCTATTGGGAGCGCAGCCTCTCGTGGGAGACCTAGGCTAGGTCACCTAGCCCCCAGTCCACCCGTGGGGACTGTATAGGCCTATGCTCCACTGGGAGCACAGCCCCGGGGAGAAAAAGTCCCATCCCTCCGTGGGAGACAAAGCCCCTTTGGGTCCGTAAGCCCAAAATGGGCCATATGCCCAGTACGGTTGTGACCAATAGTTGACTAGACTATTTCAATACTATTGCCAATAGTTGAGCTTAAACAGTATTTCAAATAGTTTTTCAATATAGCCAATAGTTCACATCTATTTAAATAGTATTTAAATAGGCCTACTATTTAATTTTTCAATGTTAAAATGAAACTGCATTATCATTTATCATTGGCGAATGTCATAATCTAAAAGCTCTGTCACTATAGTCATCTGCATGATGAGTAATACACTAAAAACAGTATCCTGTTAGGTTATTCACCAAAAGTCTTGATTAATCTTGAGCAGCAGTGTCTCAAATGTTTTGTCACTTATAAGCGATATCTACGCTTTGAAAGTATGATAGCCCCAGTACTAAAGAGTTTCTCGACGGGAACACTCGATGGAATCGTAGAGTTGAAGAGCAAGAAAACTGGTTTGACAGCTGGATGCTCGTTGAGCATGCCGATTTTACGGGATGAGTCTTGCAGATACTTCAAATGTGGCTGGTCTGCCTGTTCTGCATTGAGGTCACTGAAAAAGTCGATGGAATCTGTATCACCACCTGCATCAGTTGTGCTAACTGCAGTGGCGTAGCGTGACTTTTGGGGGCCCGGGGGCATCTTTGCCATGGGGGCCCCAGAGTTTCGAGCTGACGAGCAAAATAACAAAATTAAAAATTAAAAAAACGTTATCGCCTCCTTTTTCATCCTGACGAGCAAAAAAAAGGTCGTCAGCACATAATTTCTAGGGTTAGCGTTAAGTTAAGGTTAAGGGTTAACCCTAACCTAACCCTAGCTTAGACCCCTCTTCGGGCCCCCCCGCCCGGGGCCCGGGGGCTGTCAACAAAGTGCCCCCGCCCCCTAGTTACGCCACTGGCTAACTGAAGGCGTGGACAGGTGCAGCAATACACTCATCTGAACGATTATTTGTACGGCATTTAATACCAGCATGGAACACCTCAGTTTCAACTCCGGATCATCTATTCACGAAGTCTTAAACTTGGGATGTGACAAAGACACCAAAGCAAGTAAAGTAAAGTAAAATCTCGTGAATTTCTACAGCGCCTTGGAAACAGCACAACAGTAGCTGCTTATTCTTAGGCGCTCAGCCTTTCTTAAAATAGCTATGGGCCCCGGGAAGGTATATTAATTATCAGCCAGGCAATAGTCAACATCCAAAAGGGCAGTGAGGCCAGTAAGAATTCAGTGTAGTCAAACAAGTGACCAAAGCGTTTGTTGATACCAACAATTAAAGCCATATGCGGTGGCTTCGCTAGTGACAGCGGTACTCCATTCAGTTTTGTTTTCAGAGATTTCAGAGTTGGCAGAACAAATCCTAAACATGCGTACCGATCACCTTGTAGAGTGTCTACATAGAGCCCGGGCAACAGGTTCCATAAGTGCAACATACTCTGATAGAAATGCTGCAGTGGGCCGGTGAACTGAGGTAAAACTCGGATGACAGATGAGTAGGCGCAAATAAGCATTTCTGTCAGTAGGAATCTACATGGGTTTGAATACGAATGAAGGCCAGTAAAGGAAGCACCCATAAGTGGAAAGGATTTAGTAGTAGGTTCTAGATAAAGACCTGAGTTGAGTGCACCCTTAAAGTGCAAGTAGGCCACTACAGGAATCTAGAGAACCTGGGAGTAGGGCTGCACCGAGTAACTCGAGTTACGCGAGTACTTGACTCCAAATTGGAGCCGAGTAATTTTTGGAGCCGAGTAGGCCTACTCGCGTAGAATAACTAAATAAAGAATAGAATAGATAAATAAAGAATAAGCAAAGAATTTCGTTAAAATTTGACCTACCGTTATTTGTTACAAATTATTAATCAGTCTTATTTAGGTTATTCTTAATCGTTATGCCCTCTTAGATTTATTATGGTTATGCCCCAGTTAGTTAAGATGTTGCCCACAGTGGGCCAAGACTCCAAGTCTTGTGTGGACCTCACATTTTTGTCAGTACTGGTAAAATAGTTTCTGTTCTGTAACTTGTTATACTAAACTTGAATACGTTTGAATATCCGAAAAATATATGTAACTGTATCTAGTATTCTGCTTTGGTTAAATGAGGGCCTTGAGGCAAATAATACGCATTATGTGACGTGTGGCGTTTGCAAATCATGTATTTCCGGTTTTACGCGAGTACTCGAGTACTCGTTAAGCTACTCGCCAACTCCTTGCGGGTACTTTCCGGATACTCGAGTAATAAACTACTCGGTTAGCGCTAACCTACCTGAGAGATAAAGTCCTAAAGAAGGGTGTGAGCAGAGAAGCACTAAAATTAGGGTGCGTATAAGAAGCATCCAGATATTAAGAGTAAAGAACGTCTACAAGACGGATGCTTAAAGGTATGAAGCACCCTTAAGAATTGGTAGACGGGTGCCTAAGAGTGAAAGTGCCTTGTAGCTAATCAAAATCTCGGCCAAAAGGCTAAGAGGACAGCTGTACGTGCCTTGAGTTAAGCACACCCGTGTAGCGGACCGGGCGGGTGCCATTCTGGGGATAGAGAGGTCGGTGTGACCATAGGGCCTAATTTAAGCCCGGTTCGCCACATTATCAAGCTAATTACAAAATACCAGCTAAACATTACACATCCATTGCTTCCAATCCACAATCATTTACATGCAATTAATTTAGGCCAAAGCAGTACTGGGCGAAACTATACCCTCGCCCCAGTGCCTTAATTGGCAGTTACTGGGGCGAATGGTCCGTTGCCCTATAGAGTCGGTGCCAGTGGCGTCATTTCACACTTTTCTTGGAGGGCGAGAAAAATTTTTTGCAAATTTTTGGAAAATTCTGGCAAATTTTAAGCATTTTTGCAATTTTTTTAGCAATTTTGGCAAATTTTAGGGCCAATATTGGAAAATTTGCATTTTTTGATTTTTTGGCAATTTTGCAATTTTTTGCACATTAATACATTATAAATTAATATTTTCATTTCCTTGGGGGCCACGCCCACTCCAGCCCCCCCCCCCAATGACGCCTCTGGTCGGTGCCTATGGTCAGCGCTCTTTCGTCCGGTCTTTCTCTCTGGGCGACAAAATGGCAGCTCAATGGCTAACCAGACTCAGGATAAGCCTAATCCCATCTAACAAGCACTATTGCATCCGATCACCAGCAGCTGAACTAGTAGTCTGGCTGTAGGTTCAGACTCTGACATGTCTAAATGTCAGGTTGTTCTTCAGATGCTGATGTTCATTTCTGATTTCATGCTGATGTTCATGCTGATGTTCATTTCGACCTCTGATGAATGATGAATGAAATGATTGATGACGAACAATAATTGCTACTGTATATTGCTCTTGGACCCAGTGTTGCATTAGGCTACTTGCATACAGGCCAGATGGGGGGGGGATTTTCCCTACCCCAAATCTTAGATCCCAAAAGTGCAATAGTTTAGGAGTTAATTTCTCACAAGGCCCTTCACCCAACTGCCATAATCCCCCCATAGCAGCAGCAGAGGAGAGTGTGCAACGCAGCTTGGATCACTGTCCTAGCATCTAGGGCCCAATGGTACCAATCTACTTCCCCTGCGACTGACTATCAGGTGAATTTATTTCATGTCAAACAAACTTGCAGTCGCTCTTGTATAAAAGAATTTATCATTGATCGTGTTGTGATCTTTTTCTCTATGTCTATCTCTGTTTACTTTATGCCAAAAGCCACTGTGAGCTAGTTAGTTAGTTAGTTAGTAGTTAGTTAGTTTAGTCAATTTGTATTGCGCAGAAACATGGAAGCAGGGCCAAAGTCAAGAGCGCTTTACACTTTATACTATAGTCGCTATTTGTCCTATGCACGATTCCTCTAAGAAGTATTTACGTTGGAGAACTAACGTCGACCAGTCTCGCATTAGGCCTATGTCTCCTTTCTGAATCGCTCGATTAATTGAAAAATGTCCCTCGAATGCGCTTTCATAACAAAAGCTCTCGACGGCGGCGGCGGCGATTTAAGTGTCAACGCAGTTTGCGTAAACAAATTTCCTATCGTCGTATATTGTAACCGTATTCTTCAAATAAAACAGACCGGCTCTTGTGTTCGTTTGAAGTTTGGATGCTCCACCTATGTTGACATACCGAGGATCAAGGCAGTCTCAGATTTATTGGCCAAGTAAGATCATTCGATGTTTATTGCAGAAGAGTAGGGAGAATATCTCTGCTTTGGGCTACTCGACATAATTCACCTAAACAACATTAAATTTTTCCTAATTTTAATTCAGATTTAGAGGTCTTTTATGCTCCGCATTCTCGTACATCGAATAAACGCACTAAATTTGCTGAAGGTACGAACAAATGCACTTCAGGAATGGAGACCGCGTGACCAAATCAGTGAAGTGAACGCACGCAGGTCAACCACACTCCTTCCTATTAATAATAATTTGGCCTATTTATTATATAATATTTATTAGCCCTAATATACGAGGGTTGGCTAACCGGCTGCCCTTAGGGCATATTTCCAAATACAGTTTATTGGTCCTATTTATGCATACAAACCATTATTATTATTATACTTATACAAGACAATTTCTAGGGCGCCGTAAGCATAGCTAAAACGTGGCCAAAGTCAAAAGCGCTTTACAAGAATGAGAAACCATGAGTAAGACTTGTAGTTCCTGCTTAATTTAATAAAATAGTAAGTTACTTTAAACTGCTGCTTAATGGTAACTGTTACCAGTTATTACCGGCGCGTGACTGCAGCAGCTACTGTAGCCTACTATACTGTTGAAAACAATGTGTAAAATGCTTATTAAAATTTATAATGACCCGCTTGAATCAAAAGGTTTCACGCCTATAATAATATGAAGTACTATATATATATATATATATATATATATATATATATATATATATATATATATATATATACGTGTGTGTGTGTGTGTGCAATTTCTATTATAATATAGGCTATATTATTATAGGCGAATGCACTAAATTTTCGGTAAAATAACGAAATGCCGAAAGTGTGTTCTGACAAATTTCTGTCTAGTATATGGATTGTGCTGCACAAAATATGACTTAAATAAAACGAAGGCAGCATACTAGCAACGGACAACATGGAGAAACAACAAGCAAAATATTAACGAAACAAATGCCATTGTGAGTCTACTGGTAATATCACGTACATCTTCATATAAAAAATTATAGCACAAAGTAAATTCAATCGTACAAGCTTGGTTACAAACAAGATCGCAACGAAACTTTGCTTACAGACAAATTCAAGTTGTAATCATTGTTTGCATTTACACTCGAACAATCGACGCAGCTGTTCAACGTGTACTTGTCATTTTCTCGTGGTCTTTCGCCGACGTCATGCTTCTTTCAGTTTCAATAGTTACACAATCGATGCAGAAGTTTCCACAGCATATAAATTAGCACCACGTTGCAACAAAACGGAGTACTACAAACGTTTCCAAAGTCAAGAGTACTGAGATGTTTCTTGTAAGAAAAAAGTGTGTTCACTGCGTTCTCGCTTTTTTAAATCTGATACCAGTGTTTTATACAGGTCTGTTAGGAGGGGAGATTCCCCCCCCCCCCCAAAAAACAAACTCAAAATCCCCAAAAAAATCCCAGCACTTACACAAATTTTGCATTGAACTGTGTCTTTTCCCCTCCAACCAAGTCGATTCCCCCGCCAAAATCCTAAATTCCCCCAAAGGCCTGGTGTCTGGATAAAACACTGTCTGATACGCAACATGATTTCGACAGAATTTGCACACCTCACTCAACCCCTCTCTGCCAGTCGTGCAGTTTCAAAATTTTAACGAAACAGTTTTAAGCATCGGCTTGAATTTCTCCATCTTAATCGATCGCCGTGTAGACCCTAAGTCAATTCATTCCGTTCTGTTCTTCAATGTACAAACACAAGTTCAGCATCACGCCACATCACGTAGGCTATTCGAGTTTCAACGAATACACGAATACATTTAATATAACAGTCTCTCTCTCTCCTCTCTCTCTCTCCTCTCTCTTCTCTTCTCTTCTCTTCTCTTCTCTTCTCTTCTCTTCTCTTCTCTTCTCTTCTCTTCTCTTCTCTTCTCTTCTCTTCTCTTCTCTTCTCTTCTCTTCTCTTCTCTTCTCTTCTCTTCTCTTCTCTTCTCTTCTCTTCTCTTCTCTCTCTCCTCCTCTCCTCCATCCCTCCCTCCCTCCCTCCCTCCTCCCTCCCTCCCCCCTCCCTCTCTCTCTCTCTCTCTCTCTCTCTCTCTCTCTCTCTCTTTCTACTAATACCGTTTTAAAGACGCATCTTTTGACGTTTGACGCTTTGGCATATCAAACATGCACTCAGTCTAATATGTAGATTATACTAGAAGATTTCAGATAGCTATAAATCAGACGTTTGTACGGACAGCGAGCTAACCATTGCGCATGGACGAAGTTTAGCTGTTACTAGCAAAGGCACGCTGTCACCCAGTGGCGGTTCTCTCTCTACGGCGACGCCAATCGCGGCGCAGGCTAATATATATATATAATAAACGATCGGCTAAAACAGAACCGATCATGGCGGCGGCGGCGGCGGTATGTGAACGACGAATCTATCCGCTCTGCGACTTCCCGTCGACGGACTGTAGGCCCTGCAGACGAACGAGTTCTTTCCGGGTCGGAGGAAAGTGAGGGCCGACGAATCGAGCGTCAGGTGAGTGTCCGAGCGATAGGTGGTGATCGCCCGGGCGTCGTCCTTGTCCTTGTAAGGCCGTTGGCGTCGACTGTGCGTCGCCGAGATGAAGATGTCGACTCCTGGCATTCCGGAGCTCAGCGGAAGTATCGTCTCTTCGGCAATCTGAAACTATCATTTGCAGTCACAGATCCGGTTATAATATCCAACAGTTAGCCTACTATACTGGCTACACGCACGCACACACACACACATACACGCGCACGTACGCACAAACATACATACACTGAATGCGTGAACTTAAAAACAGATTTGGCGCTAAATATGGACCGATCAATAAAGAAATCACAAACACAAAATAATCACCAGGGGCGTAGCGACGGAGGGTATAGGCCTATATATACCCCAAAATAAGCCTTCCTTAAAGTTTTTATGCGGTTTATATGTGGTCATATGTGATTAACAGTGGCCTATGGGGTTTATAGTGAAGATTTATAACCCCCAAATATTTATACCCCCATAAATCAAATTTCTGGCTACGCCTCTGACGATCACAGACAATTATTTGAAAGACATCAGATTAGGAATTACGCATGCAAATGCCATGCGACGTCTCGTGACATTTCACGCTGGTCTAAATGCCTGAAGGCAGCGAACTCGTTTCACAGATATGCATGAAATCTTCAATTAATTATTGATTGTCAACAAATTCGTAGTTCTTATTAAATTATTATTAAAGGTCCCAAATTGTTGTTGAAAGACACTCGAGTGACTTGATGAACACAATGCTGCTGCTGCTGCCGATGCAGCAGTTAAACACAATATGTCTGCTCCTATAGTGTCTATGGAGGTTGACAGCGCTAAGTTTACGTTTAGGTCTTTTTAGATATCGTAAGAGAACCTACATGAATAAATTCTCTCCTACGGATTAAATGAGAGGAAGGAAAGAAAAAATCTCTTTGCCATTCCAAACCTTGGCGGGCTAGAGAGAGAGGGGAGAGAGAGAGAGAGAGAGAGAGAGAGAGAGAGAGAGAGAGAGAGAGAGAGAGAGAGAGAGAGAGAAACAGACAGACAGACAAACAGAAACAGAGACAGACAGACAGACAGAGACAGAGAGACAGACAGACAGAGACAGAGACCGACAGACAGACAGAGACAGAGACCGACAGACAGAGTGACAAGAGACAGACAGACAGACAGAAAGTAAACAGTGGAATGAGTAATTCCAATTCGACTCACAATATAACTTCTGCCTACGTGAATTCGAGGCCTGAGTCGATGTCGTAAACCTCCTTGCAGCGATTTCACTTTGTCTTCGTACAGACAACGAGCCCAGTTGCATTACTTATTCGGAAAATGTGGGCATAACTTATATACAGACGCAGCGAGTGTTTGTTTCTTTGAAGACACCGTTCCAAAGTACAATGCGTCAGTCGCGGCCGCCGCAACTCTATAGAACCAAGTGATTGCCGACTGAACGCCGCTTTCAGCGAATACACAAATTTATTGTAGAATATACAATTGTTTCCAATTTCATAGCACTATGCTCAGTGTTTATTCTATGCCCTTTGGGGAAGGGATTTCCCCCAAAGTTTGAAAATTCCCCCCAAATTTTTATATGTTGCATTGGGGGGATGGAAATTCCCCCCAAAGTGTGACGAGAGGGTTTTTTATTTAGGAGAGGGAAAAGCATAAGGATATAAGGATATGACCATATTCAGAAGAGCACCAGAGTATGTGGAGTAGATGGATGCGGTGACCTTTTTTTTGCTCGTCAAGGTTTTTGGGCAGACAAACTTTCTCCCCCAAACATTTCAAGCTCCCCCCAATGTCAAGGTGGCTAGAATAAACACTGACTATGCTATACATGCGGGACCATAGGTGTGTACTTCTGTTAGGTCCCTCCACTTCTTGAGAGGCTGCCATAGAGAAGAGGGAAGGTATAGGGTTTGGACCCCTCGCTTTTTAAAATCCAAATTTACTCCAGTGTGTGGGGCCAGTGTATTTATTGTGCAACGTGCCTGTTCGACTTGTAGAATTCACTGTTACTCATTTGCCATTGCCATCTGGCAAATGAAGGCTGCTGAGTCGACTTTAGGGGCATCTGCTGCGGGTATCGAACCCGCGACCTTCGGCTCTCAACGCCGCCAGCGCTGTTACAATTCCGCTAAGCTACTTCTCGCAATCCATCCAACATCAAATCTCCAAATGCGTTAGCAGACAGCCGATGTTGAGAGCAAAAGCACAAACAACATTTATAGGCGATCGTCAACAGGGGCGTAGCAACGGGGGTGTATCGGTATATATACCTCCCAAAAATCAGGCAACCTTAAAAGTTTTTTATGTGTTTTAACAAGAATTTCAACGTTTTTAAGATGTATACCCCCGAATCGCATCATACCCCACAAATCAAATTCCTGGCTACGCCCCTGATGGTTAAATCTGTTTCTCGAATTTTCTCATTTATGACCGAACACTTTCGGCATATTCACCGAGTGCACGGACATTATAGGCGCCTGCCTATCTGTAATTATTATCCGTTCCAAATACTGAATCTAGACTTCGCCATCGCCTGCGCGTACCGAGTGAACGCGCCACATAATTCCGTTCAACTGACACGCTGTTCAAGCGCTAAGTTTAGATGAAAGTGGAAAGTGAACTGGGGGCAGTGGGGGGAAGTTGGAACCAGCCATCGAGTGCAGATCCCCGGGTGTGGTTAGCGAGCGGTGTCTGGTAAATGGCGTCTTGGTGATCACGTGATTGGATTTTACTAAAAAATGACACGATCTTTAAAAACTTCGGATCGGCGGTAACATTCTAGACCGAGGTGTCAAACATACGGCCCGCGGACCAGATACGGCCCACGAAAGTTTTCATTAGTGCTGTTACGGCTAACCGAACCGAACCGAAACCGCGGTTTTTCGGTAAAACCGAACCGAACCGAAACCGCGGTTTTGACCATGCAAATTTGGACGGGTTTTTCTTAGAGAATAGCAAATACAATGCATGATTATGCGCGACTTTAATTAAGTCACCTGCTCTTCTCAGTTAATGCAATTCCCAATAGGCCTAATTCTAAACTCGGCATGATTTAAAGTAGCTTAAGAGGCATTACTGCATGTGTGAAAGCCACTATATGGGCACTAACGGGGCTTGAACCCGCTCCGTTAGCCTGACGCTACATCACGTAACTCACTCTGCCATCTTGCTACATAAGAGTAAATCTACATGTACATAAAATGTACATCACTTTCTCATAGGCGGTGCTAAGCAGGAGCCTCAATGACCCACCACAGCACAGCTGCTGGCATAAACAAAGACCAACAGAAAGCAATTAAAGAAATAAAAAGTAAAAAACCAGCAGCAGCAACACAAAATAAAGGGTCTAATACAGATCGGCCAGAATATTTCTAGGAAGAATTAACATTTATACAGGCAGTGAACCTCAGGAAATTATCATATTGTAGAGTTCTTTGCTTGTAAAATGCCGTCTCAATAACAAATGTACGCACTTGATTCAAAGAGCATAGCTAAATCATTAAGAAATTGACAAGAATACAATGAGAACTCTGACATTCTTACACTAAGTTTGATCAATCTTATGATTCTTATCTGAAGTCATACTTAATAGAAGGACTATACACTGTAAGTGCAGATAGACAACTGCAGTTGACACCTATAATTAAACTTAATTACCACAGAGTTAAGGCAACTAAAATTCAAGTACATCTGACAGCCTTCAACTACACACGACTTCAGTTTCAAGTCGTCAGGAATTGAGACAAGCACTTATTTTAAAATGCTATACATTATAGTTATATTTCACTTGTTCTCCATTAGAAAAATTGAAAATCTGCCTTGCTTGGCTTCAATGAACTGCGCTTCTTTCTAAAACTGCCACTGCTCGACAGAGTCGACACTACTAATGAAGCCATTTTAAAATTGTTTTTACTGATTGAAATAATGACGTCAGACTCTGACTCATCATAGAGACATAGACATGACTGAAGAACAACGCTTTCGTTATTTTTAACGCTCAAAAGCTGTGCATTGATTGAAATGCATTAATGATTCTAGTGATGTTCAAAAAACCGAACCGAAACCGCGGTTTTTCGGCTAAAACCGAACCGAAACTGACCGAAACTGCACGAGGTGAAACCGTAACAGCTCTACTCTTCATCCGGGCCGCGTTTATGTGGCTGAATAAAAGAAAAAACTTTATGTTTAAGAAACGTTACTTTATTTAAGTCGTGTTCAAAAAGTACGTATATTATATTAAAATCGGAAATTGCATACACTGTATATGAAACTCACATTTTTACAAACGATTGAAATGAAATAAAAAAGTTGAAACAATTCTTGAACACAGAACACGCCTTTTGATATACTGTTTTGTGTAATAGGCTTACTGTAATGTTATGCGTTAATGTTATGCATAAATCAGGCCCGCGACAACCACAAAGATTTTTATGTAACCCGCCATATGAAAAGAGTTTGACACCCCTGTTCTAGATTGTGACACTTACAAACGACCAACGACAGACACACAGGGACTCTCATCGTCTTTGATGCGGACGCGTCTTTAAACAAACGCAAAGCAACAGACAGCAGGCGTATCAGATCCACACAACAATACAGAATCACTCAACTTCCACCTGAAAATTCGCTGGACAGCAAATTTCTACAAAAGTCATGTCACTGAATTATTCATTTCTATTTAAATTGTATGCGCTGAACACAAATATGACAATCACAATGAAAAATTGGCTCTAGTTTGTTTTGCAATCTGCAATTATTGTTTATTATCCTAATCACCTAATGCGTGGCAATAGTAATATAATACTCAAGTCACGGACTATGTCTGAAATTTCTTTGCCTGTCTCTTGTACTGTTGTACAGGGTCTTTATAATAATGACCGCTCTAAAATATCTCAGGAGCATCTCGGGAGATTGTCTGGCAGTAGTCAACCAACATGGCAGTGAACCATTTCCCTAGTATCTTTGTTTCAGTGTTGCGATTTATTGAAGAACAAAAGATGTCCGTAGGTTGGGTTAACCATGGGTTGGGTTGGATTAGGATGGGTTGGGTCAGACTTTTCCATATTAATGGTGGGTTGGATTGGGTTGGGTCAGAATATGTCATGGTTTAAGAAAATTTAACGTATTACGGTGGGTTGGGTTAGGTTGGATCAATTAACCCTATTATCGGCATAGGCTGGAGATTTGATGGGTTGGGTTGGATAGGGTTCTAAAAATGGACCCATGGGCATCTCTGTGATGAATAGGCCTACGTTCGCCTTGTTCATCACTAACCATACCAAAGTTGTCTGGAAAGAAATCCAGATGGGAATGAAGGAAGTAGATCTTTAGAGACATATAGCAGCCAAGTTTCCGATACATCAGGAGGTCTTCTACTAGTTCCTTGTAGTTTTCTGCCATAACATTCTCGAGAAAGTTTATAGACACAACGTGAAAAGCATTCCGTGCTTGTTTTGCACCTGGCAGCAAATTGTTGAACTGGTCATCTTTGAAGAGCTCGTGAATCTGAGGACCCACAACAACTCTCCCTTTAATCGTCGATTCGCTGATTCGACGGATCTTTTCATACAGGTATCAGAAAGTTGGCGAAGTCCGGCCCATGGCCTTCATGAAGTTCTTCATCAAACTTTGTTTGATGTGAAGGGGGGTGGTAGCAGGATTTTTGTCAGCCTCGACCGGAGCTGGGTGCTGGATATTCTTCTCCCTAACTGCTACATTTTGTCTTCGAGTCCATTTCTTCAGCAAGTAGTGCAAATCCCTTCAGCTATCCTCCCACTCCCTTATAAGAAACATATGTATCTTGTGTATCCCTGATGCAGTCTCATTAAAATGGTTACCACCTTGAAATCACCACAGAGACGCAAGCTGTACTCGTTATACTCCATGAAAGTCAGTAGCTGCTTCAAGTTATCGTACGTTTCTTTTATGTGGATAGCAATCATCGCATGCGTTGCTAGAATAGATGGAAGATGATTTCCATTGTATTAAGACTCAGTTTCGAAGAGTCCACAAATAGCCTCCATTCTTGTAGGTCATAACTACAACTCATAAGTGATTTCTAAGGCATTCATGAGGGTTCTCAATATCGGGACACGACATCAGATTACCTTCTTGTCTGAAGAAAGGCAACTGCTGGTGACGCTTTGGATATCCCACGAAGTCTGAAATATCTTAAATGCTCAACCTTTCTGACTGGTCTTTATATAGTATGCTATTGAGTAACATTTTCACTGCATTGAAAAAAGTGCAATAAACTCTGGATGATGTGTGTATGAACTTATTTATCGTCTTGTTACAATCCTACTGGATGAATTTACATGGCGATGTATAGAAAATGAGCTATATGAGATATATTCAAAACAAGAGCCAATAAAAATTTTCATGGTCATGTTCGTGTTCAGGACACCAAAATACTACCATTTATGTCCTTTTAAAGTCAGTAACATTTTCACTGTTGACCAATGTAAACAAAGGATCACCAATATTCCAAACGTCAGTTTGGTCTTTGAACCTTTGCAGGGTCCTACACAGTCCGGCAAAATTTTTACTGTGAAAGGGAATATTCTTGCGACCAGTTTAGCATTAATCTGCATCTGTTTCCTTTACTACCAGGAATGCCAGCATCAAGTGGGGGCCAATCAGTGGGCCAGCGGGGCCATTTGGCCCGGCCTCCAGTTCTTGTTGGGCCTCTGTTTTTTTTAAAATTTAATGTCTAACTGAGATGTTTTAAATATCCTTTTTACGTTACAATATTAAATTTTCGTGTAATTTGCAATTTGTAATAATGATTGTTGAATTAATCATAGTCATACTGATACTATTAATTTTAATATAATACTATTTATGTTTGCAATCAGTTATCTATATATGATGTATAAATATTATACTCTGTGTTTAATGATTTGCTTTTACATTTCAATGTTATAACTATGGACTGATAATTATAATACTCCAATAGTCCGCACTTCGCAACTATTGGAGTTCATGGCCTCAAAATTTCGAAATGTCCTGTGCCTAGCTCCTTCAGTTTCCGAAGAGGCCTGACTCGTGCAATACAAAGAACACTGTAGGCTAGGTGAACTAAAATTGAACTATTATTAGGCCTAGTGATGAATCGATCAAAGCAATTAGAAACAGTCTTTTCTTCGTATTCTAAGGCGTTGGACACTTTTACAACACGAATTAAACGATGAAGAGGTTTGGGCGAGGCATGGGTAACATGGTGGGAGTAGCCAAACCGAGAACAACGATATGCCATATCAGAAAAATGCCAGTTATGCGCGAGAAATATTTTGGCCGCACATTCTGCGACCCTCGATTCTAAATCAGCCGAGAGAGAGAGAGAGAGAGAGAGAGAGAGAGAGAGAGAGAGAGAGAGAGAGAGAGAGAGAGAGAGAGAGAGAGAGAGAGAGAGAGAGAGAGAGAGAGAGAGAGAGAGAGAGAGAGAGAGAGATCAATTCAGAGAGACAGCTGATTTGTCACAGTCTTGTGGTCGTGCCAAGAATTTATTCGAAACACTGCCAACCTACATGAAGAAATACCAAACTACAGAGACGGTGTCGGGTCTAATTAATTATTGAGCGCGCAAAATTCTAATCGGGCACAAAGTCCGTCGTCAAGATTTAGAGTCGCTCCCCGCGCAGAATTTAGAAATCAAATTACGAAGAGGAGTTTATAAACCAGGCGGCTATTAATTCAACTGTGACCTAAAATAGAAACGAGCAAAAATAGCTATATATCTACCAACGAAGTGACCTAACAGAGACGAAAAAGTCATCGACGAAAATTACAAAACAGGACTGTTCTAAATTGAAGTACGCAATGTGTTAGAGATAACATACTAAGTGGCACAATTGAAACTAACTTATTTATGTGTCAAGGTTGCTTATTCACAGTTATCATTTGTCCCAAGGCCCCAATTGTTAGTAGGATAAGATCGAATATCCACATGCCCACGCAGTACGTGCTTTTAATTTCCTTATCTTCCGTATTTACTCGTAAAAAATCTCGACCACGCCGTTCGAGCAGTCGGGTGTCGCCGATAGATGGCTCAAGTAGAGCAGCGCCTCTCCGAGGCAAGATCTTGCTTCGCCAAAGGTTATAAACATAATATATTAGTATCAGGTAAAATGACCAGAAAGATAAATAATAGCACGGACGTTCAGAACACTGACATATGCGCCGATGTCGAGAAAAGCGAAGGTGGACAGACAGACGGACGGACAGAGACAGAGACAGAGACAGACAGAGAGACTAGCAGAGAGCAAAGCAAGTAGACGAACGGAGCTGCCGGTCAGAAGATTGACGCAAAGACAGTCACACAGAAACACTCACGCCTACAAATAGACGTCCAGAAATAAAACTCAGCGATCCACAGTTACAGATTAGTAGCCTTTGCTAAATTACGCATTGCTATTTTTGGTGTTCTAAATTATTGGCAGCAAATGAAGGCGGAGTCCGTTTATCAGAAAATGATGCATTCACGCTTATTTAGAGCTATTTTGTAAACGACTGTTGACATCCGACGTTGCCAGGAATGTCAAGGTCCTTCTCAACCATCAGTGACGGCGGTGTAGATGTCGACCTTGGGGCGACTTAGGCCCAGAAAGCCGCTCAACTCACCCTAAAATGTCGGTGGAGACCAATTTTACTTGTTACCACGTATCAAAAATAGATGTTAAATTTGTGTTTTTTGGATTTTTTAAATAATGTGATTTAAAGTGGTTTAGGAGGCTAAGTAAGCCTGTGTGAAAAACCACTGTTGTAACTCTCCACATTTAATAACCTAGTTTTCCGAGATAACCTTTGAATCCGTTTACTGTTTCAACTGTCACTCCCACCTCGTCTAAACTGTTCCATTTGTCCACAACCCTTGTACTAAAAAGTTTTTTTCTTGGACCCACCATCTGCTTAAACAATTTCCATTTGTGGCCTCTTGTGCTGCAATAGTGTGTCAATGTAAAGAATCGATCGTATGGCACATCTACTTTCCCAGTCATTATTTATCTGTGAGCAGTCTTTCTTCGTTTCCATATGTTATGAGATGCTCTCCTGATTCTAGATTGTACTACTTTACTTACTTACTTTGTTATGTGGGGTTTGTAGACTTTCGTTGTTATCTTTCTCTTCCAGTTTGATGTTGAGCTTAACGGACGTTTTGAGATTATATTTTTAGTTTAAATCAACGAAATTTTGTCTTTAATACAGCATCGCGCTGCGAGCCTTCACCATTTGGGGCTCGTCCTCAACACATGGAACACAATTTTGGCTTGTGGCACAGTATTTGTATTTTAATCTGTAACTACCGTTTACTCAGGACGACTCGTGGGATAGGAAAACCAGACGGCTGCCTAGGGCGGCAAATGTCAATGGGGCGGCCAAATGACGTCGCTAAAAATATAGCGACGTCATTTTGCAGCCCCGTTGTGACCCAGATACTGAGAAAATTAAACTAAGACCTCCAATGGCACGCGCTTCAAGCATCCTCTAGCAAGGTCAGAGAGTGACGCAGTGACACATACTGCCGTGACGTCACAATATCTTGGCAACGCCGTAAATTAATACTAATGCTGACAACAACAGCGCGCTAAGCACAGCAGCAGCTGTCTCAACGCCAACTGTGAAATCGCCAGCCAGTGACACTATAGTCACATTAACAGCGACGACGACGAAAATCAGTCCATTGATCAGAGCGATGTAAATTAGATTTTTGTTTGCCCTCCAGAACTTCCAGAAGTGATTCTCCAAACAAATGAATTTCACAAAGTAGATGATCCTGGATTATGGCCAGAAATATTTGACGATATCCGAGTTCGGATTGTCAAGCATGGTCCGGTTTCAACTGACTCGCACCAGATATCAGGCTGGTAATACAGGTGGAAAGGGAAGAATCCAGCAAAATAGATGTTGCCGATAATGCTAGAGAATTTGCTGCAGCCAAAATGCGCCGTGTTGGCTATGTAAGTGATCTATCATGAAACTTAAATCATTCATTGAGCACGTTATGAGATGTGAATCATGTGATGTTATGAAGGAGGATTACTAATATACTAGGCAGCTAAAATAATCAAGTGTTTGCTTAGATAACCAGTTCATATATATATATATATATATATATATATATATATATATATATATATATATAATATATTATATTCCTGAGCCTCACGGGCTCATAGGGCGGCGCTGATCTCCGTTGCTATAGCCCTCAGCCAGGTGTGCAATGCCATGGATACGGGGCTAGTGTATCGCATAGCGTACCTGTTTGACTTATAGCAGGGATTTTTACCACTGCTCCTCATTTTACCACCACGAACAAGGCTGAGTCGACCTTTAGGGTTCCTGCGGGACTCGAACCCGCTACCTCCTGCTCCATCACCCAACGTTGTTACCACTCTGCTAACTTTTAATATATAAATTTTGGATTTAATATATATATATATATATAAGCAAATCTTAAATCGGGGTCAGGGGCTGCCATGGACCCGCTTGCCTAGGGCGCCGGAAACTCACGAGCCGGGCCTGCGTTTACCGTTCCTTCTCAACATTTCTGGAACCTCTACTGACAACCAGCGCATCGAGTATGGCCTGAGGCGAAATTTCAAGTTTCATCAATATCCCTTTATACAGCGCCAGAAGCGACTGAGATTCTTTCTGATGTTATAAAACCACGTGTGTTGATCGTCCAACTGCCTTTCAATAGTTCACGAGCTAGTGAGCCTTCGGGTACAGTATGCGAGAGATAGATATATAGGCCTACATCAGAATAATTCGAAGCCCCGGTAGCTGTGTGCCATGAATGTCAATATTGTGCATACTGCGTAGATCATTTCGCCAGTCTGTATAGGCCTACCTGCGTGCGGCGGCGGCCTGTACCGCGCGTTACGAGCTGTGTACATTGATCGTATATATTTACTTTCTTCTGTAACCGTGTCGTCCTGATGTCAGAATACTGTAAACCTGGCCTAATATTAACGAAGCTCTGATTGACCGCCTGGAGTGCCACTATCGCAGACAACGAAGCAGGAGAAGGCGGTGCGTTGACGGCATCCTCTTAGAGTGCACCACGCGAGAGCCGAAGGTCTGTGGACCGAAGATATCGCTAAATAATAGACCTAACATCTTGCAGTAATTGCAACCACCTGTAGTTCTAATAAAAACCGGATAACCGATTCCTTATTATGCATCCATGCGGTTCGTTCGTCCTTCTGTATAGGGCGTTGATAAACACGCGAAAACCGAAGAGAAACCTCCCTCTGTATTCATCAAAGGTCAAATCAACGACGGAAATTTCCTTCGCGCACAGGACCACATGACGATGCTGCTGCTGCTGCTGCTGCTGCTGCTGCAGCTAAGACTAGTTCTGGAAGACATCTTAAGACAAAGAGAGACAGAGTGATTTTCCTATAACTAATCATATTAACGATAAAGTGAAAGATCCAGATATATTAGAAATTAAAGGTAGCATTGGGCACAAGATTTCATCTTTGCTCTTAACGTCATTATTTTTGTTCGCTTTGAAATGTTTAGCGCAGTGGCGGTTCCAGGATTTCTTGGTGGGGATGAAATGAATTCATTGAGCATTCATTGCCCCCTATTGAGAGCCTTGGTTGGGACCCTATACTTAATGCTAATACATTAAACAAAAATGGTTCAATAAACTTGCCAAATTGCCGCCACTGAAAGTTTGACGAAAAAAAAGAAAAATCAATAAACTTTGAAAAAGTTTGACAAAAGGGACTTTTCCCGTGGTTTACTACACTGGTTTTGCTACACTTTTACCAAAAATAGGCTGACAAGCAAAAAATTGGTCATCCGCACTTTCCACCCCATAGTTTTACTAGACTTTTACCACAAAAATAGATTTCACAAGCGAAAGCAAAGCCCAGAAGTCCGGTGGGTGGATGCATCCCCACTTATCCCCCACGTGGAACCGGCGCCACTGGTTTAGCGGCTTAACCTCAAGCACTGTCACAGAGGAGCCAGTCGCACGCGCAGAGAGAATAATGCAAGTTCCAATGTCACTTGTAATCTGGAGTCGAAACAGAATTAATCTGAATGTGAATTTCAATGCAGACCATACACTATACTGTACATGCTGGCGAGAATAGAGGCTTCATATCTCAATGCATCAAATTATGCCTGAGTTCCTTCCAATCAACATTTTTCGCCTCAAACACTCAACAAGACATAACTGGCTTGTCATTTAAAAATTTAATCTATTTTATCTGTTGAATTTTGTAGCCAAAATGATAAGAAAACTGGGCTTATGATATCAAATTGATACAATTCTATATCATAAGTTTCAATCCAGTTTCATTGAAAGGCCATCGGTTCTCTATTCTTGACTTGCAGCATATTGGAATAGCGCATATATTGTATGCGCTGCTTATTAACTACGTAATGTAATGTAGCATTTGTATAGCTCACACTATATTTCTGCTCAGAGGTGCTCCTGGCATTGCTACATTTTACCATCGACTGGTGCAGATGTACTACTACAATGGCGCTAAAGAAGTCTACTACTACTATTATAGTATCTTCTAGGAACTGATTTAGAGACCAATGCACAGTTCAAAGTATACTGTGCAAATCATAGTCTGCGGAAGACTTCTGACATTTCGATCCAGACTCAAAACGTAAGCCTACCTGTTCTCTTTGTTGCCTATTCGCCATAACCGAAACCGGAAAACTGGACTGACTAACTGGATGTGACAATTAAAATCAAGGAGCGACCGTCGACTAATGTCAAGAGCATTACTAAAATGGCTCTATAGAAGTCCAACCATGATATGTGATGATGCTGATTATGATGAAGACGTCGTCGAATGTCGCACCTCCATAGGCCGCAAAAAGGTCAAGTCAGCCAGATTTCCTCACTCATTTTTATCAAATGCCAACAACAGTGTTTTTGCTCAATCGAATATTTCTGAAAAACTCCGCCATATCTCCTCAAGTCATTCGTTAAAAACGCTTACGAGACGCCATATCGAGGACCCGACAACATGCCTTAAATATATACATTATTTTTCATTCGCATTTGACATGCGGGCAGCTGTGGTGGGGTGGCCCCTTCACGTTAATGGGACTTTGGAAAACGGTCCCTCCTCCGCCTTCTCCACGACTCACAAGACGGTCTTCTGAGGAGAACGCTGAAAATTTTTTCACATTTACATTCATACTTCACACCAAAAGAACTGCACACACACACATCCAGCATCGTCACTGAATATTCTCTAAACGGGCGCCATATAAATTGTCCATTGCTTTGCCTTTGAGGCATTGCCGGTGTTTTATTCAGACTCCAGGTATTTGAGGAGAGGATTTGACTTGAATAGAGGGTAAGAGACATAGTTCAATGCAAAAATGTGTGTCAGTGCCGAATTTTTTTTTTTGGGGGGGGGCAATTTTGAGGTTTTTTTGCGGTGGGGTGGGGAATTTCCCCTAACAGGCCTGAATAAAACACTGGGTATGGCTGATTTCTCTTCGTAGACTTACGTAGAATGAAACGGTTGGCAGATCCTCCAATTTGCTGACGATGCACTTGACTCTGCATCTGACGGTGATCGATTCCCTGTCGACGACGAAGGAATTCTCCGACGGATGATTGAGAATCGAGTTCTTCGGAATCGCCCGAACCGTCATTCGGGTCGAGTTGCGAGCGACGAGAGAGACGACCGGGGTCGAACCCGGGGCGCTCGACGACGACGACGACGACGACCTCAGCTGCTTCTTCGGGATTTTGGGATTCATTCGACTCAGCGGATTCGAATCCATTACACGGATCGAAGCGCTCTCCGCTGCACTGGCCGGACGACAGATCAGAGCGAAGAATATCGACAACAAACGGATCAATCTGAAAAGAACAGGAAGAGAGAGAGAGAGAGAGAGAGAGAGAGAGAGAGAGAGAGAGAGAGAGAGAGAGAGAGAGAGAGAGAGCAACGATATACGTTAACGTCTTCACGAAATCTGCACAATTTAAAAACACATCTGAGTTACTGTACTTAGTGTGCGTATACAGGGTGGCGCAAAAAACCGGACTAGTCACATTTAGGTTTGCATTTAATATAGTCCGGTTTTTTGCTCCACCCTGTATATTACTTATACCGGATCATCGATGGAGCAGAAGGTCGCGGGTTCGAGACCCGCAGAAGTCCTAAAATCGACTCAGCCTTCTTTCGCCACATGGCGATGGCAACTGAGTAGCGGATTAATCCGCGGAGTAAACAGGCGCGTTGCATGAGAACACTGGTCCCGATATCGTGTAACTTGCATCAGTCGCCTTCATGCTGAGGACCTTGGAAACGGAGATTAGCGCCGCCCTATGAGACTCGAAGTTAGCCTTGAGAGGAACTCGTGAAGGACTTTACCGGATCCGCGCATTTTCCACTTTCAGTTTGGGACAAATTTGCTTGGGGCTGCGGGGAGGGGATGGAAACACGGTTGGATGGGGGGAGAGATGGAGTGGGGACGGAGGAGATGAACATGTCATCTGCAGTTCTCTATTAGGCCTACATTCCATCTCATTTGGGAAGTGTACGTTTCTCCGGACCTTGAGCCAATCGTCCATGCATCCAGATAAGTAGGTCTAAGTGAATGCCATGAGCCATGCAGCGAATGTTTACAACGCCCGGTGCAGTTAGCACGCGGCGCCGAGTGGAGGCAACAACAGCAGTCAGTCGAAGCCACAGAGCAATGATGCGTCGATTGAAAACGCTATTTTCATCCTCAGAACGATGGCCTCGGCATTGAATTGAAACGGATTTCCATTTCATTAGTTATATTTAATATCGGCGAATGCGACATCTGCCGGTTAATCACGATGCACATCTGTGCAGTGTGTAAAGACGAGCATGCATCTCGGCCGACAAAAACCATATCTCCTTACTTTGATCAGTGTTTATTCTAGGCCTTCTCTGGGGAATTCCCCGCCCCCAAAGTTTTAAAATTCCCCCCACAATTCTGCATATGTTGGCTTGGGGAATGGAAATTTCCCGCCAAAAGTGTGACAAGGGGCTTTTTGGAGAGGGGAAAACTATGGATGACCATTTTTCATTGTCAGGGCATTTGAGAAAGGTAAAAAATATTAGGAAGGATGGAAGGGTGACCCTTTTTGCTTGTCAAGGTTTTTGAGACTCAGACCTTGTCCCCCAAAAATTTTAAAATCTCCCCAATGTCAAGGTGGCTAGAATAAACACTGACTTTGATGCACTTTAACATAAGATTTTAATGCATAGACCCCTTAATTAAAAGGGCCTATAGTTTAATGCCATCATCTGTAACTGTCATTCACAATAGAGCAGTCTAACTAACAACTTATCTTTCAGATCTGGCCTTAAAACACATCTGCTTCTAAGCATGGGGCCAACCATTTGTTGATAGGTATGTACTAGTAAGTATAGGGTCCCAACAGTGGGCCACTGGCAGGGATATTTATAAGATTGTGAATTTAGGGGTGTCGACCTCAAATTGGGCGGGTGTCCGGAGCTAATTAGTATGCATTTTGTATGCATACCATTGTCACATTACCAAATTTTGGGGGGGTGTCGACCTCAAATTGGGGGTGTTGAGGGTGTTAGGGGTGTAAAAATATCCCTGACCACTGGGGAGCTACTGGGAGGCCGATGATTCAGTAGGGGGCCCCCGAGTCCTCCATGTGGAGCCGCCACTGGTTACGACTACGGTAACGATCGTCATGGCGATAAAGCACACACACACACACACACACATATATATATATATGCATGAAGGTACCAGGTAATTGACACATCGTTAAAGCAGCAGATTAATAAAGCATTTCCTCCGACAGAAGATGTCAAATAGATCGTTTTCATATTTAACGTGTTTAGACACTTACTGTCCGAGTGAAGCCATGCCCGGCGTTGACTGAGTGTCTCGTATGTGTTGGTTTCAGTCTCCTTGCTCCGCTCTCCTTCCGATCGCTTTCATTTCGCGTCTAAACGACGGAGCAAGCATAGAGAGCGGCGCCTAATATAGGCCGCTACGTTAGCGTTGATTAGCTTAGGATAGCGAGTGCACAAACGAAAGCCTCTCCTTGATAGCGCCGTTTGCTCCACTTCCATATTATGAATAATAGAAGACCAAGGAAGATCCACGGGCTGTGGTTCTCGGTTCATCGTCAGACAAACTAACAACGCAATACATTCGTCTCCCATTACACCATCACGATTAACGCTATTCTACAGGGCCTAATCACGACAGGATAGAAACCAGGTTCCTTGGGCATCTACAAGTTGCTCACCGTTGCAGTCACTGTGCCCCAGAGCCTCACAATTCAACCGAATCTCAATCGCCAAAAGTAGAAATCTCAAGGATTTTTTTGTCCGCGCTTTCTTGTGACTGTCACGGGTCTGTCGATACTACTACTACTACTACTACTACTACTACTACTACTACTACTACTACTACTACTACTACTACTACTACTACTACTACTACTACTACTACTACTACTACTACTACTACTACTACTACTACTACTACTACTACTACTACTACTACTACTACTACTACTACTACTACTACTACTACTACTACTACTACTACTACCAGGGGCGTAAATCCTATGTGTTTTTCTGGGTCCGGACCCACCCACTTTTTTAGGAGCTGGGTCCGGCCAGGCAATGGACCCACCCACTTTTTGAGATGAATTGTTTATTATTATTCGCGAGACAATTATGTAAAGCAGTGAGAACAGCTAGATTTATTTTGCCCCCAATTATGTAACTCAGAAAGGCCTGCGATGTTTCCTATCCTCGCGTCTGACTGGCTATCTAGGTATTATTTAGCTCTATGGATAAACGTGACGTCACATTTTCGCATCCGTACGACTCCATTTTGTCATTTTTAGGTCTTTAGTTCGGTCAACGTGGTTTAAGTATGATAATTATAATAATGTATTGAATTGTTACCACTGAGCACTGGCAAGGCTTGTTTCAATAAACATTGTTTTGTGACAGCACAATTTAAAATTTTCATTTGGACCCACCCACCTTTTTACACAGATCTACGCCCTGACTACTACTACTACTACTACTACTACTACTACTACTACTGCTGCTGCTACTGCTACTGCTGCTACTACTACTACTACTACCACTGCTGCTACTGCTACTGCTGCTGCTGCCACTGCTGCTGCTGCTGCTGCTGCTGCTGCTGCTGCTGCTGCTGCTGCTGCTGCTGCTGCTGCTGCTGCTGCTGCTGCTACTGCTGCTGCACTGCACTGCTGCACCACACCACCACCACCACCACTGCCACTGCACCACCACCACCACCACTACTACACACCACTATTACTACTACTACTACTACTACTACTACTACTACCACCACCACCACCACCCACCACTACCACTACTACTACTACTACTACCACTATTATTATTATTATTATTATTATTATTATTATTTACGACAATTTATATAGCGTAGTAACATAACTAGAGCTAATGTCAAGAACCCTATACAAAGGAGTCACTTATAAGGGTGTTCAGTCAAAATATCGCAAGACAAAATCGCGCCGACAAAACAACGCCGACAAAATAGCTCGAAAAACCCCGACAAAATAGCGCCGACGAAATCGCGCGATTTGAAAAAATCGACAATAATAAAGTAAAGATAATACTCGACTGTGAGATGTAAAAGATATTCAGTATGGATTATTGGAATACCTGCGCAGTGTTTCGTCTAATCTTTCGAGTTAGTAAGACAAAATACACGACAGAACACATATGGAATAAACGGTGCATTCTTTACTATATTTATTAACTGGTTTTACGTTATTGAATATTATGGACTGTTTTTCTAAATTACTTTAGCCATGACATTTAGTATTTTCTTCTACGTTATTTAATATTATAAGAGGGCATTTTTCACAGTTATATAAGCTTTGCTGTAATATTACCTATAAAAACCTGTTAAATTAAAGTTGAGTTCTCTATCATTTCTTACTTCGACGCTAATTTGTCGGCGCTAATTTGTCAGCGCTAATTTGTCGTCGCGATTTTGTCGATGTACCACTTATAACAAATGTTAAATAAGTATGTTTTTAGGAGTTTCTCAAAGCAGCCAACATAATTCGCATTAATAACATCGTCCGGCAGCGAATTCCACGGGGCAGGGTTTCCTCGCGTGACTGATCTGTCACGGAGCACGGCGGTCTTAGACGGCGGAGGGACGGACGATCAACAAGTGTCCGACTGCTGGATCGAAGCTCTATGCGTCTATCAATCGTCGTTGTACTGCGTGCAAGTGTAGATATGTACTCCGGACAGGTGGCGTCGTAAAGAGCCCATGAGAGAATGTTATAAGATAAAATAATTGGATCATTTGCCTGGTCGGGGTAAATCATCCCCCTCCAGAGGCGTAGCGATGGGGGGTAGGAGGGGGCGTATGCCCCCGGGCGCTGAGGTGAGGGGCGCCAAAATCGTTTTTTATAAACAAGAAATAAGAAAAAGCAATTTGACGACGTTTTTGCTCGTTTGGAGCATAGGGAGATAGGGAGAGGGAGCGCCGTGGAGAGTTGAGGGGGCCGAATGAACGCATATGACCTTTTTTGCTCGTCAGAGTTAAGGGCGCCTACAGTACACCTTGCCTCCAGGCGCCGGACACCCTCGCTTCGCCTCTGCCTCCCCCACATTGCCTGATGACCATCGTGTGGGGGTAGAAAAGTTTGGATCCGATCACCATTGATTTTTTCTTGTAAACAACAAAAAAATGGACAAATGTTCCAGACGTTTGAGGTTTTATTCTAACCGAAAACTTTTTTCTTCGAACGTCTCAATTTATTTGAAGAATTTCAGCCATGGAACCATGGAACTCCACACAGAGAGAAAGTAAATAAAGTAAAGTAAAGTAAAATCTCGTGGATTTCTATAGCGCCTTGGAAAGCAGCACAACAGTAGCTGCTTATTCTTAGGCGTTCAGCCTCTCTTAAAATAGCTATGGGGAAGGTATGTTATCAGCCAGGCAATAGTCAACATCCAAAGGGCAGTGAGGCTAGGTTGTTACAGCTATGGAGGATATGATTTTAGAAAAAGGAAGGATTTAAGCTTATTATTATTATTATTATTATTATTATTATTATTATTATTATTATTATTATTATTATTATTTATTAAATTAAGAGAGAGAGAGAGAGAGAGAGAGAGAGAGAAAGAAAGAGTTAAATTAAATGTGTATTAAATTAATCATCTTTATCATCCTGCTCTGTCCTGTCCTGTAAATCGAATGTAAGATGGATCGAAATGTCCTCTGCATAGCCTCTCTTTATATATTATCGTATGGCAGAATGTGTTTTTGTTTTATGCGTCTGGAAATGACTGGACTCGGTCCTCCTCCTCCTCCTCCTCCTCCTCCTCCAGCCGGCGAGCGACTCTCTTTGCCACGGGGGCTTTCGGTGCAGAATTTGTGTGCCAGAATAGAAACAGCCATCATCTGTTCTGTTGTCACGCCTTCCATTGTATATTATTACCATCCTATGGACCACGTGCGTTGAATATTGTTTCAGACATTGCACAGAGCTTCTGTAGATTCTGTTGTGGTTTCACCTACGATATATCCAGCGTAAACTTACAATTTTGTGTGCAAATATATTATGAAACAGTGGCGGTTCCAGGATTTGGCTTGTGGGGGTGGGTCGTTGGAGTCTCAACTTCTAAGCATGGGGCCAGCCATTTGTTGATAGGTGTGTAAGTATAGGGTCCCAACAAGAGAGGTCATTAGGGCAGGCATTCACTAGGGAGCACGGGCAGGGGCGTAGCGACGGGAGGGGTATATCGGTATATATATACCCCCACACAAAATAAGACTACCTTAAAAATTTTATGTGCTTTTAAGATTTTCAAAGTTTTTACAGATTTAAACCCCCAAATCAAATTATACCCTAAATCAAATTCCTGGCTACGCCCCTGGGCACGGGGCCCCCATGTGGAGCCGCTACTGTTATGGAATGTAAAGCCACATACTAGCACGATTACGGTATACTAATGCGCAAGAGTTCTTCACGAATGCGAACCGCATCTAGAAATTGCGTCTACCGAACGACCTGCCCCCTTCAGCTTCAAGTGATTCACTTGTTTTGGAGAAATTATCCAGATGTCATCTGACTCCTAAACCACCACCCTCCCCGGTGCTACAGTATCAATTTACCATTGCTATGAAAATCAGGGCACTGCAACAACTGTCAGGATTCTAGTTCAGGTGTCCCGGAGAGCGGGCTCAAGTTCATACCATTTATAGATTACTAGACTCCCTGTTTTACATTGAATATTCATCGACCTTCCCTTCGTAGCCCTGCTAAATTGGTTTGTAGGCTAATCGGTTGCCTCTTTGTTGTAAATCAGCAGAAGTCATGTTTTGGTTCTCAAGGCCAACCAGGTCTTTGCGGCAGAGAGCAATGTTACGGCATTTTTAAAACGGGGTGTGCCTCTAAACTGTCAAACTAAAAATAATAGATTTGAAACAGAGTTTGGAATCGCGGATTTTCAACTCTGCTCAGCATAGAACAACGCTATCCGTGTACAGACCAGAATGAGAAGATACATAACGTATAATCAGCAGATAGTTCTAACGAGTGAGAATGTAACAGTAGAGGTAAACATGGTTGGTTTCCAAGTTTTATGGGTTGGAATCCCCGCCCAGAAATTATCAGTTATCAAGATTTTACATGGGATAGGGGGTCGAGATGCATCGAACCGTAAGAAATTATCATCCGAAAATGTCTGCTGACCTGAATAAAAATCTGAAAAAGGAACACAAAAGATAATATCTGTTAGACAATATAACTACTTTAATAATCTTGTGAACTCGTTAAAGAATCTTAGGATTATATCTGATTAGAACGTAACAACCACATTGATAAATTTAACATATTTTATGCGAATCAGAAGGTATACAACTAGAAATGTGTAGGCAAAGACTACTAAATGAAACTGGACAGTAAACTGAAAACCGCTGTACATCAGAGGGCCGATGAGTAGAAGGCTGTGCATTGTGTACTATGAGAAAACAGCGATGCAAACTAGAACTATATTTCAACCAAATGTTGTCCAATTTTCAACAAATTTTCAACATTGTTGATTTATTTAGTTACAATTACACTCTCCTACAACTTTGCCGTTGACCAAAATTAGGTTACCATTCAAACATTTTAGCTGCACAGCTTGAATTAAAGATATATATAGGCTTATTTTTCGGAGAAAGATTCTATTTTAGGCCAAATTGTGGACCCTCGTCCCAATTTTTAAAAAAATTTGCTCAGATGGTTAGAAAGAAGAATAAAAATGCAAGACAATGGTGTAGGCTATGCCTCTTATTTTTAGCTTTCCTATAACCGGGGATATGGTAAATTATAAAAGAAATAAAGCATTGTTCCATATACTGATTGAAACGACAATTTATCGGAAGACGGGTGCTCAGGGTAGGAAGAATATATCTCGACCAAATATTGTAAAATTTTCAAAAATTTTGATTTATTTTGTTCCAATTACATTTCCCTACAACTTTGCCGTTCACTAAAGTTAGGTTGCCATCCAAAAATTTTAGCTGCACAGCTTGGAACAGAAAAATAATATTTTTGGAGGGGTTCTGTTTCGGGCCAGATTGTGGACCCTTATTCCAGTTGTTGTTGAATTTTGCACAGATGATTTGAAAGAGGAATAAAAATGCAAAACATTGGTGCATACCTCATCTTTTTATCTTTCATAGAATCCGAGCAATTGCAAGTTGAAAAAATCCAAAATTACATGCAAATACACAGAACGCTGCATTTCTTCGGTCCTCTGATGTAAGGCACTTTAGACACTTTTCCGTCCACTAATCATTTAGTAGTCCATGGTTTAAGGTCTACAGTGTCAATATGTGAAATCTGATTTTCATGAAAAGACCAGTTGCAACCGGTGTCTTTGGTTAAAAATGAATTATGGGAATGGGTTCCTTTCTTTATTTGTCCATTAATATTTTCCGGCCTCATGCAAATTTAATCAAATGCGCCTTAGGCGTATTTTAGCAGCGCAGCTAAACTGCATTGATTAATTAATTAATTAATTGGTTCGCCTAGTTTGTAAGTGGGCTAGTCTATATATAAGCTTATTCCTTCACATTATGCTGAACTGTATTAAACCCGTGAACATTGTCAAATACATTAACAAAATTAACAGACGAAATTGAACTAGCTCCATTGCCACAACCGAGAAAAATTAACTATGCACTTTCATAGAACCAGCTCTGTTACGGAAAAGGTATCAATCGATGGCACTCAACATTCATCCGCAAAAAAACAGGTTAATACAGAGAGCTAATCCAGAGAGTTATACTTATTCCACAGAGTTAGGCCCCTAATCCAGAGAGTGAAACAGTGAGACAGACTAGGGAAGGAAAGCCAACTGGCAACTGGAGATCTTTTTGGAGTACAGATTTGAAGAACCTAGATCATTGACAGATCTGACAGGCAGAGAAAGAGAGCTGTAGATTTTGGGTCTGCAGCAGAAACTGGTCTCTTAACATGTTCAGAGTTGCTTCGGTATAGGTCTACCGGCATTAAACAACGAACCTGCTACTCTTGTGTAGAGAATGCTTTGGATAATTTAGCATGGATTTCAAATACTGTCGTTTGGTAGTCTGCTATGCTTGTGAAACAGGAGATCAGTATTGAATATAATTGTCGGTTCCAGAGGCAACCAGAGCAAGTTTTAAGAACAGGTTTAATGTGATCTTGCTTGAGTAATTGAGAGCTTTACCGATAGATATAACATAGCACGAGCAATAGGCTCGAGTTCTGGTCCTTTCTAACATTCACTCAATAGGTTTGACAATGTCATAGAGCAATATTTCAATCTAAGTTATCTGGTAATCTAAGGCGCTGACAGGAAGAATACTGGCAGATTTAGGCACTTTATTGGTGTGACTTCTCGAACAACAACAACAAAGGATTAGGATCGGGATCTATGATCTTAGGTAACTTATAACGTGTCACTAAGAAATTATTTATGCAATTGTTGCTTCTTTTCATTTTATTTTTTAACGAGTTAGTTAAAGTTAAATTTTCTAAAGTTTGCATTAAATATACTAGGTATGTATCCTGACATATTTCTATTTGTATCATTTGTGTATGTATTGTGAAAATAAAAGATCATTTGAATTTGAATTTGAATTTGAACAAGGATGCATCGAACATAACGCTGAATTGGTTGCGGATAACGAATTGACGTTGAGTTACTAAAGAGTCATGAATTTAATAGAATGAAATTCAATTTAGCAAAGGTGTCATGTGATTCCAATGAAAAGAAATTCAGATTTCAAAGGGTCTAGAACAAAGTTATTATTGCTCATCAAAGTCTGAACTTCCTGCAGACCAATTTGCTTCGCTCTCCAGGAGGCCCGTGCACTCTAATTGCTGTCGATTGATAAATCAAAGAGAAAAGGCGGCGTAAGCAAGAATTGTAGCCATCAATGCTATTTTGACTAATCTTAGTTTAAACACAACGTTACAGTACTGAAGATCTCAACTCCTACTGCTGTTCGGGCGTGGTCCTGTGTTCTTCTCTCGCTGTCTCTCGTTGTGGGTTTAATGTCCTGCCCTAAAACGTACATAAACCTTCGGCTTCTACTACAGACAGAATCGAATGCAACATTCTGAACAAAAAAATCGTCTCTCGCATAGACGAGGAAGAATCCAGACAGTTAGCATTTTAATGTTATTCATCGCTTGGGGAGTTAAACATCATTCTTCCGGTTCTTGAAACTTTCTGAGATTGACACCGGGCGAAAAGTGTATATATTCTACAATCTACAGCATTTATTCTTACGCCTTTATGAATTCTGTTGCTTGTGCAAAATATGCTTATATAAGTTTAGGTAATTTTAGGCAATGACACGTGAACCTGCATGAGTGACCCGTGTAACGCAGGGTTGTCAAATTCATTTCAAATAGCGGGCTACATAAAAGTCTTTGTGGTTGTCGCGGGCCTGATTTGTACATAACATTAACACGGACTGCAGTAGGCCTATCGCACAAAACAGTATATAAAAAGGTGTGTTCAAGAATTGTTTCAACATTTTTTATTCCATTTCTACAGTATGTAAAAAATTCGAGTTTCATATATATATAATTTCCGATTTTAATATTTTTTACTATATACTTTTTGAACACGCCTTAAATAAAGCAACTTTTCTTAAACATAGTTTTTCTTGTATTCTCATACACGCTGCTTGGATGAAAAGCTTTTGCGGCGGGCCGTATGTTTGACACCCCTGATTGCAGTGGCGTAGCCAGGATTTCCGGAAAGGGGGTTTGGTCTAGTTTGGGGGTTTGGTTACTTTTGATCGTAACCCGCTTTCGAAAAATCTTGACAAGCAAAAAAGGGTCATCCTATGTAGCCTATCTATCCTATGTCTTTCCTTCTAAAAATTTTCCTTTCAGATGCTGACAAGCAGAAAAAGGTCGTCTCACGCCTATGGCGCTTGAAAAATTTTGGTCAGCAGCCCCAAGGGGGTGTTTGACCCTCAAAACCGCGTCCGAAAATTAAAAATGCATGGAAACACATCAAACAAAATTTTTTCTGAGCCCATTTTTTATTCCAAATTTCTACGCCACTGCCTGATTGTAACGTATTTGTTCTACAATACTACTCCATTTAAATTGATTTATGTACTGCTGTCTTCGAATTTTGTATTGTGATTGAGTGTGGTGACTCTAACCGCACTTCCGTGGCAATGAGGGGGGGGTCCTTCGTCGGTCGAAACTCCGAGTCGTTCATCGCTTTTAAATTTATATTTTAACAGTTCGCCGCCCCACCAGGCCCCCATGTTAGCCTACCCAAATCTTAAACTCTAAATCCGCCTATGATCTAACTGTGACTGGAACGCCATAAAGACAACACGAATTTGAATGGTCTTAAATTCGGACGTAAACTCGTACAATCTTCAGGCCTACACATATGTGCAAAATCCAAACAATAAGCGGTAAAAAACCAAATAGGCCTACTCAACCAACCCCCTACCCCTCCCCTCACAAAAATTTGCAGTTTAGCATGAATCTTACGGGTGGTCCTGATGGCAAGTGGGGGTCTTCAACCCCCATCTCTCCCCAAGCCTCTCCACGTGGCCTCGCCACTGCCTAAAAATAATTTAATAAACTTTTATGACAATATGATCTATATTGGCTTAAATTCGAAATTCGGCACTAAACAGATGGCCAGGCCCGCCGAGAGAAATTCCGGGCCCCTGTGCAGAATGGCCGGCGGGCCCCGAAAAATTTGAAAAATTGCTGACGACCATTTTTTGCTTGTCATTGGTTTAACCCAAATTAACCGACACGATGTCATGTTGCAACTCTCGAAAACTAGTGATGACTTTTTTTTCTTGTCGCTCTTTTTCACACTCAGTAGCGTCATTTCACACTTTTCTTGGGGCGAGATAATTTTTTTGTTTGGCCAAATATTACAAATTATGGGCAAATTTTGCAATTACAGGCAAATGTTTGGCAATTTTGCTGTTTTCGCAAATTTGAAATGTTTTGACATTTTTGGGCAAATTTAGGACAATTTTGGCGATTTTTTTGCACATTTCATTTATTTATTTATTTACTTAATACATTATTTCTTTATTTTTCTTGGGGCCCGCCTGCCCTCCCCAAATGACGCCCCTGTTCACACTGTTCAACCTCAGGTCGTTTATTGCCGGGGCCCCCTTTCTTTAGTGTTATTATTTTTCATTAATTATATATTTTCCAGACCGCCGGGCCCTTGAGCATTTCCCCCTGCCCCCCTCTCGGAGACCCTGCAGATAGCATATAACATTCCGGCTGAGATGTCCTCAATGCAGGACTTACAAATGGCAAAGTTTACGTTGGATCAGTGATATTTCAGTTCTAAAAATAATTGTTAATTTTAATTTTCATTCTTATTTTAAGTCTTAATTTCATTTCTATTTCAGTTATACTTCAGGAAATAATTCCTATTTCAGTTCTAATTTCAGTTCTAAAATAATTTCAGTTCTAGTTTAAATATTTTCAGTTTAATTTATAATTTTACTTCTACAGTGTAGTAATTGACATCAGGTTTTGTAATGGATGCAAATCATGCTAAGTATAATATAAAACTGTCTTCTATGACGGCAATGTCTGATAGTAACACAGTGATCAAAAATGTATAAATTAAACAACATGCATGTTCATCCTCAAAAATACACGGCACGCTGCTTTGATCAACTTGAACGTGACAAAGAGACAAAGTGACAAAAAACGCTTTCTCCTCATATATAAAATAATCCCAAACTGGGCTATCTCGCTTTCTTCCAGCCAACAGTTTAGCTAAACTCATCTTATAACAATAATAGTTGCAATTAAGTTAACGCAGACGCTAAAATCAACGAAGCAGCACTCGCTTAAGTTTTCTGATACAGACACCGAAATGGTATTTATCAAGGCAGAGGCCCATGCCGTCTCGAGAAGCATGTGATAGCCTGATAGGTCAGTGGAATGAGTCACCCCCCTCCCATACATGACTGTATGTGTGGGGTAGGAATGACTGAGAGCAACGGCTGGCATATCACCCTTGGACCATTTGAACTTTGGACACACACTCACGAACAGCCATTTATATGGCGCGCCAAATTCACACAACCTAAGCAAATTGATGCCATTTTAAATGATGGGCAGTTAAATTCAGTTCATAAAATATTTCTATTTCAGTTTTTTCTATTTTTATTGGGTGATTTCATTTCATTTCAGTTACCGTTCTTTAAAAAATTCCTAATTTTACTTCTCGTTTTCGTTAACGGATTCCTTTGATTTCAGTTCTAATTTTCGTTACCGTTCAGTAAAATATCAATGCTCTTCAGACATCTTGATCATTGAGCTGTCTGTTACCGTCTTGCCACGCAAACTGTGTATCTCTTCTCAAGATATCAACCGAAATTCTCTTGCATTAATTTTCTTTTGAAAGTTGCAATTTGTGACCAACAACGTAGGCTACGTCAGACTGTTAAATTGATCTATACTCTATAGACGCGTTCTGTCATCGACTTTTTTGAAATCTTTTTGACATTTTTGCCATTTCAAATTTAGGACAATTTTCGCGATTTTTGGAACATTTCAGAACCATTTATTTAGGAAGACATAAATACAAATTATTTCGGAAGATTTGAAACCATAGTTTTTCTTGGCGATAAATCGAGTGCCCTCCCCAAATAGTGTAATAGGAAATTCACACTGTTCGGTTTTTGATGCATTTGATGTTTCAAGTCCATGCAAAGACAACTTAGAAAGACCAATCAGGAACGATAACGAAAAGAACAAGCCATGGGATGAGGAGAACCGAGTGATTCCGAGGAGTTTGAGATTGGCGTAAGTCATGCAGCTGCATAAAGATCATCGGCCGAGGACCATGCCAGACCGCCGAGACTGAAATTGTTGTCTAAAAATTTTCTTTTTTGTTATTCGAATGATTTCTGCAGATAGCAGGTTATAACATTCCTTGGCTGAGATGTCCTCAATGTCAGGACTTACAAATCGATACATCTAAAAAGAATTTCTAGAGAAGCTGTTTCATATGTTTATTAAATCAGGTCCATTAACGAAGGTCAAATCAACAAAGATTTTTGTTGATTTAAAAGCGGTTGGATTTATTAAATCAATTGGCGAAGGTCAAATCTTTGTTGATTTTAAGTAGCGCGTTTCTCGTTATTGTCGATGGACCTTGAGTTCTGCTGCAGAAAGTTTATAAACATATGAAACAGCTTCTCTAGAAATTCGATTTTTAGATGTATCGAGAAATCTCCATCTAGAGTCTAGACCTTTAAGGTAAACATAAGTCAAGGTTCGCCAAATTTAGGCGGAACCTGTCTATAATTTCACCGAAATCATTCGAATAACAAAAAAGAAAATTTTTAGACAACAATTTCAGTCTCGTATAAAAATCTTGGCATGGTCCTCGGCTAACATCTTTCACAGCTGCATGACTTACGCTACTTTCTCAAACTCCTCGGAATCACTCGGTTCTCCTCATCCCATGGCTCTTGTTCTTTTCGTTATCGTTCCTGATTGGTCTTTCTAAGTTGTCTTTGCATGGACTTCAAACTTCTCTGAATGCTGCAGCCAAATTAACCGCTTACTCGGGTCTCTTTGGAATTTCCTATTACACTATTGTTTACTCCACTCGATTTATCGCCGTTTCGGATTTAAATTCTTACTATGGTTTCAAATCTTCCGAGCGGGAGATACAGGCTTTGGTGATTTATGTCTTCCTCCTTTCCAATTAGGTTCTCGCGCGATGTTCCATGTGTTCGAAACCCAGCGAGAAGCGCTGCGCGTCTAAATTGTGAAATGGCATAAAATTAGAAATATGAGCGCAAGAAATGTTCTGTTTCCAACAAAAGTCGATGACAGAACGCGTCTATAGAGTATAGATCAATTTAACAGTCTGGACGTAGCCTACGTTGCTGGTCACAAATTGCAACTTTCTAAAAAGAAAATTAATGCAAGAGAATTTCGGTTGATATCTTGAGAAGAGATACACAGTTTGCGTGGCAAGACGGTAACAGACAGCTCAATGATCAAGATGTCAGTGAAGAGTGCATGGAGAGTGTATATAGCCCAATGACCGGATTTCTATTATTTCTTTCAAATTGCTCAGACTAGACGAATTAATCTAGTCTATAATATGGTTAGTAGATTCTCGGTGTTGTTAGTAGCAATCTAATGTTTCGCAAGCGGGCATAATATTTCTACTGCATGTGAAGAGTTTCGTTTGATTACTTAGGCCTAAGGCCGAAAAATAAACTAAACGGATTGCATCAGAGAAGCAGAGAAAGAAGAACGTGTTTAGCGGTTCTTAAATGGAACGAGACAAAGCAAAACACTTCACAGGCGCCCATTAAACAACTTGGAATCCTCATTGAATTGGACTTTAAGAGTATAATTCTCATCCTTTGTAGCGAGGCAAGAGGCAAGAAAGCAGTTCTCTAACGATTGACTGAATGAGAAACGAGTAAAATACTTTTCGAGCAATACATGTAATTATTATTGGCAAAGTATGCAACGTACCAGGAGTCTGATGCTAGAGCATTCACTTCAAGGCTGAAGTGAATCATTTAAAGCACAGTACTGATGCGTATCGCAGATGTTTCTCTCTACCATGTGTTTGCTGGTATCTTAGCCGCTGCATACTGGCGCGGTCGTTGGCTACTGAGTGGTTTACGATGGTTATATAATAGAAGTTAATAAGACTCTTACGTGAAAAAGAAAATGGATCAGGGTCAAAGAAATAAAGTAGGGCTGCTGCTGTTGTTTACACCGTTCGAACGCCTTGTTGTCTTTGAAAGCCGTCTCTTTCCTCCTATTCTGTGACTCCAAATAATCGTCTCATAATTATAATTTAGCATGAACCTCTATAAAATACAGTATGGAGACGGAAATATAGACGGATATATAAATATAGACGGGGATATATATATATATATATATATATATATATATATATATATATATATATAGGCTCAGAGGGTTCTCCCTCTCGGCTTATAACCTCCTTAACTTGTTAGAAAATCCAGCGATTGATTTTGATTTTCTCTCCATTTCTATTCTTGCTGTTGGATGTTCGTATGACCCAATTGGTAGAGAACCAACTCTGCGTTGAGTCTCCATCTGGGCTTGGTATATGCCACGTATATTGAACAGCGGAGCTTGATAAGCTGTAGCCTATAAGGCTGAACAGATGGACAGTGCAAATCATATGGAAGAGCGACAAAGGCAGCCATCTTCTCTTGCTGGATAGTGGATACTGGTGCTTTGCGCGTATGCCTACACTTATCAACTATTCTTCTACTTCACATCACTTTCTTCGCTCCACTGATTGCATGGATGCCCATATCCCTAAATCATTATTAACCTTATTAAACGTCTAACGAAGATCTTGAAACAGTTTACAATTAAATTATTTCAAAGTTTTAACAAAGTGTTCATTTAAATAATGACGTCACAATTGACACACATCTGGTCTGAAAATATCACGGATTACATTAACATCACTTTAAGTAAGGTTGAAACCGAACAGGTGTAATGATGTCATCAAGTGCATCAGCACCTCCTCTCGTCACTCAGCGTCATCAGGCTCACACCCCTATCCGGCTGATGGCGTAATATATGCACGACCGCAAAATTAAATTCAATGTAATAAGAGACTTATATAGCACCTCTTATATTTCAACTCAGAGGCGCTCCCGGCTTTAGAATCGCTGCTTAACAAAATGAGACTAAAGTCATTGCAATGAACTGGGCGTGGTAGTACTGTAAGAGGTAAGACATGAATAGATGGAGACAACACATTCCATAGACAGAGACAGAGAGAGACAGACAGACAGACAGACAGACAGAGACGGAGAGAGACGGAGAGAGAGGGGCAGACAGACAGACAGAGACAATTCCACTTGCTCTGAATGACTGATGCTGGGATGAGGGTGGTGCGTGATTTAGGGTTATGGACATCCATACAATCAGTAGAGCGAAGCAAGTGACCAACACAGACTCTGCCGGACTTTTTATTAAGAACTTAAAACTCACTTACATGTATTTAGAATGAGCTACTTGTAATTGTTATGTGTGCAGCGCTCTTGTCGTGGGCCTAAGTCCTGTTACTGCGCTTTAAAAATTGGCCGGGAATAAAATAATAAATAAAATAAAGTGAAGTGAAGAAGTAGAAGAATAGGTCTAACTCAAACTAAATCAAATGATTCCCTTTATAATCAAGCTAACGCCGGTCACTATTTAGCCTATAGCAATCAGTTGCAGCACTCGTTTGACCAGTGTTTAATCTAGACTCCTGGACTCCGGGGGAAGACTGACAAAGCCGGGGGTAAAACTGACAAAGCCGGGGGAATTCTGCTAGGGGCTGTTGTTAGTTCATGTAGTATGCCAAAATTTCCGGGGAGAAAAGGGCAATTCCCCCGGAAACGGCCTAGATTAAACCCTGCGTTTGGCTGGCTGTGTGTTTCTTAGTCAATCTGGTCCCAGTTCCACGATTCCAATCATTCGCTGCTCAGTACTCGTGTTCAACTAAATCCAAAAGTAGTCCAGCCAAAATTACTGTTTAGCTGAATTTACCGAATTTCCAAAATTCGTGAATTTTAATGAACTTTAGAACCGGACTCACTAAATATCATGTTTCATATTTCGATATTAGATCACAGTTTGCTATATTAAAAATTGGTATGAAAGAATAAGGAATTATGGACACTAAAAGGGAGAAGCAAGACAAGAGAAACAATGTTTGTCCAAAGCCTGCTTTCCCTATGAATCGTTCAAAATACAAATGCAAGAACGAAGAAATAATTATGATTGTGCAAGTCTGAACATTTTTTAAACTGATAAATTATAACGCATGTTGCAAAGTGCAAATTTTAACATATGGTGCAGATTGCAAATACGATGTTAAATTATAAGATAAACGACACTTATTTGTAGTTTAACGAATCAGAGATAGTTGCTTTAAATTTATATAGGGATCTAATTTGCTTAATATCACTCGATAATGCGCTCCATATTTTAGGACCAGAAAATCTAACACATTATTATATTGTCAATCGTTTGATTGAGAACAGGCTGAGAAGAATTAGGGCCATGCCCGTAGATTGGAATGTCATCAGCATGCAGTAAAGACAAGCGACCCAATAAAAGAGCAAAGGTCAGCCGTATAGAGTACATAGGAGCAGAGGACCAAAGTACCTACCCTAGGGATGGGAGAGGCACCAAATGGAAAATGAAACCAGTTTGAGCGGGAAAGTTTCTCATAACAGTCACTTGAAAAACGATTGGAAAGATTAGACGTAAACCATTGAGGTGCTTGACCCGAAATACCAAACGAAAGCTTCAGCCGATGGAATAAGATCAGCTGTATGAAATGCACTTGAAACATCAAAACAGGCAAATAATGCTTTATGGGACCAATTAGTGGTAGAGAGTCAACAGAGAGAATAATTCTAAGCACTAGTATGCAGGGTAGTTTACTAGTTTCAGTTGCGTGAAATTGTCGGAAACCATACTGAATAGATGGGAGAAGGTATGCGGCATTTGAGTAGGGTCAGGGTACGATTGTAGGGGAAAGGAGGGAATTTTTCTCCATACTGCCAAGCTACATCCCCTGACGTGGCTACTGACATTCCAGCCAGGAAAGTCAATTTTCCTCACCACTGTGACAGGAAAATGCATTCACCGTGGGGAGAAATTTTTTCGGCGCCGAGCACGAGTGAAAAATGAAACCTGATGTTCGGTGGTAACTGGGGAGAGATTTATCTTAACCGTTGAAAAAACTTATCTGTGTTTTTGTCATACTTGAGGGGTCTGACTTTTTGTGACGACGTGTGACGAGGAGATGGAGAGCAAAAAACTGCCAAAATCGCTTGACGTCATTTATGGACGGTCCCTTAGACAAAAAACGAGCTATTGTGATCTAATTCTTTGCTAAATTTATTTGATTAAATCTCTGCTGCTCATAGGCGTCAGTCCTGTGAGGGTCCTGGGGTCCGGACCCTCACAAAAATTGGTTGTGAGGGTCCACAACGCATTGGACCCTCACAAAAATCTGAACAAATCTATATTGTACCGTTGTACGATTATTTGGGTGACAGCCTTTTTTGCTTGTCAGCACCTAGAAAAATTTAAAAATAGAGATGAGATGAATTTTTAGCCTGTCAAGATTTTTCCGAAGTTGGTCACGGTCAAAACCATAAACCAAAATCTCCCACTTCCGAAAATCCGGGCTACGCCACTGGGTTAGGGTTAGGCACAACACAACAGCAGGTGGACCCTCACAACTTTTACTACAAATTGACGTCACTGCAGCTGCTATTTTTATGGGACCTATGATAAAATTGGCAATCAGGCGAAATTATTACTATTATGTGGCAATTGCAGACTTCTGTTGATCTGTTAATATGCTCAAAAAGTTTTAAAACTTTTCGCGAGCCGCGGATTCTGCTAGAAGAGCCACAGTTTGGCAACCCCTGCTCTATTTTCCCTCTAAGCTGCGCTGCCGTGCGCTGGCGCACAGATTTTAAGCTCGGAGCGCATAGAATTTTGCCTGAGAGCAGGAGCAGTCAATATGGTAAAAGTTGTATCATTGATCTATCATATTAAGATCCTCCCTCTGTGCCTGTGCCTCTGTGCAAGCGTTCTGATTGGTTGGCTGTGCGAGTGTTCTGATTGGTTACCTTCAAGCGTTCGAGCGTTCCGATTGCTTGGCTGTGTGAGCGTTCTCATTGGTTGGCTGTGTGATGTTCTCGTTGGTTACCTTCAAGCGTTCTGATTGATTGCTTGGCTGTGTGAGCGTTCTCATTGGTTGGCTGTGTGATGTTCTCATTGGTTACCTTCTAGCGTTCTGATTGATTGGTTGGCTGGGTGAGCGTTCTGATTGGTCGTTCTGGAATATTCGTTGTCTCAGGCAAAGCTCGCCAACCAATCAGAACGATTGCACAGAGGCACAGAGGAAGAATCTTAATATGATATATATATCTATAATATTAAGATCCTTATTCTGTATGTCTCTCTGTTACCTTCAAGCGTTCTGATTGGTTGACTATTGGTAGACGGTTTAGTCCTTACGTCGCGATGCGTTGGTGGGCGAGCGTTTGACGAAGCGTACGTTTAATTGTTCTGTCAACGTCGCGATGAGTTGGAGGGCGATGTTCGAAGACGACGTTGCTATTGGTAACCAAACGGTTTAGTCGAAGAAGCGTTTGACGAAGCGTACGTTCAATTGTTCATTGCAGCGTCATAATTTGTACAACGTCGCGATGCGTTGGTGGGCGTAGCTTGAGGAAGTTGCGCAATTTTAACGTGCACAAAAAATACGTGTACAACGTCACAAATGGTCACAGTTGCGTGATTTTAACGTACATAGGCCTAATTATTACGTGGCGCAGAGCTTGGCTAGGTGGCGTATGTACAGTACATAATTGAAATGTTGTTCAGCATGAATTCAATGATTGGGTATTAGGTATAGGTATTGGATTTGTATTATCCTGCACTGCGAGCGAAGCGAGCGAAGCGAGTATCTTTCTAGTATATATATATATATATAATGCTGTTAATTTGTATTATTGCGCAATTAGGCGGTGACGGCCATTTTCCCATGGTGGAGTCTTAAGCCATTGAAGGTTTGGGGAAGCAGTGACGCAGACTAGAAGATTTCAAATTTTGAATCGTTGGAATCACTATGACTTTGCTTAAAGATTTTATAATTTTGCTGTATCTTAATCGCTAATATTAACCTAACTTTATATATTCTTGATTATATCTGTGTGTTCTCATTTGGTTGAAATTTAGTTTCTGGCTTTATAATTGAATTTTACAATACAGCAGCAGCTGTATAGGCTGTTATCGCTAATATTTCAATCTCACGCCATTACTGTTTTAGACAGTAATTTAGGAGCTACTGCAGGCCGTTGCTCTTCCTAGATTAATTATTTAATTTGTTCCATATTAACATCGGCTGGCACTATTCGTCTTGTGCTGATCTCGTGAGTTGCTGCACGAGTCGAAGTACATCTCTGGGCTTTCTTTAGTCTCTATAGCCTTTCAAATACAATGGCCTGCTGTATTTTGGCGACTCTATGAATTTAATTCAGTTTTAAGGACGATTTTGTTCAGCAATAAAAACTACAGTTAAATCACGTCTCTTTCTTGTTTCTTTTTCATAGTCTGCCTTGCTGCTTCCCCACCAACTCTGACTGATCTCTGTAAATGATTTTGTCCGGCTGACCACTAAGCATCAGTCGCCCATAAACGCTATAAAAATTCACGGGATTTTTTCATACTTACCTAAAGCTTACCAGCTTTATTGCTCTATCGTATCATTTAGGCATAATAATTATAATAATATAACAGTTTCTTATTTACAATCAATGCAGGTAATCCTCCAGCTTAGGTGCGTAAATTATTTTATTATTTAAACGGAATTTGCTTGCTTGTATACAGGTACGTTGCATACGTCACATGGCAGTTTTATTCTCCCTCGTACACATTATAATTTATGATGGTTGGCCGTCTTACGCAAATATTGACCGTATCGGCAATGGCATATACATGCACGATGTTGTAGTCCATTAACATCACTTCGTCCAGTGTTTTATCCAGGCCTGTTAGGGGGAGATTCCCCCAAACCTCAACATTTCTTCATGAATTTGTCCTCCGCAACAGGTTTCGCGACAAGGACGTATTTGCGACCTTCTTGAAGATAATCTCAGAGAGCTATCCAGTTTGAAATCATGAATATCACTGTTTTAATGGGTAATTTGCTGTTATGTTAACTTTATAGAAAATAAAGATACTTTTGTTGTTATATAGAGGTTTTAATGTTATAAATATAATTTAAAATAATGAAAATAATTTACGCACCTAAACTGGAGGATTACCATCAATGCATATTAATACATCATTTGTTGTTCCTTATTCTCGCACAGTCATTGGCACTAGTTGCTTCTCAGTGTGTGACCCTAAGTTTTGGAATTCATTACCAATGTCACTTCGCATGGCTAACAATCTATCATCTTTCAGAACCGGTTTTAAAACATACCTGTTTGACTTGGCATATTCCCCTTAGATTGCTCCCCTGCCGTTTCTGACTGATATTTCCTGCTTGACCTGACTCTAATTCAATTTTGATTTGCTGCACCATCGGATGATGCTCTGAGCATTATGATAGTGTCGCCATAGAAGCTTATTGATTGATATTAATACATCACAATTTAATATTTGATGCCTACTGAAGGCATCCATACTTACAATGCCTTTACAATGAAAACAGATAAAAGAAGACGAGAAATAAACAGGAGCGGTCCACTCTGGCGGAATTCCGAAATAATCTCAAGGTGGAATTTATTCGGGAATGGCCCTTAACGACGAAACACTGGGTCCCCACCCGGCCTGGCGTGACCTTGCTTGTGAGAAGACGACATTACGATTTGTTTAATCATTTATTAGAACATCAGTAGAAAACAGTCATCAATGTCTTAAGTACCAACAATCGAATCCTTATACGGAACGTCTTATCTTTATATGGAAAGGAAATCCAAGCACATACTTCGTTCTAAACTACGAATGACAATTATAAATGAGGCAATGAAGCAACGAACCTATCGTGTTCTAAACTACGAGTGACAATTATAAATGAGGCGATGAAGCAATTACTTAGAACTTATCGTACTAGAGGGAGACAACTACTTAGAATATTCTACAGAACGTCTTTTCAACAATAATCAAGCGGAAACGGCGAAGGTCAAATTCTTCTAAAGCCAATAGTGCTCACGAATAATAATCATAAATGACTTTGGCGAAGCTAGAATAATAACGGACAACTGATGCACGAAGATACACTGTCAATCTTATGCAATGTCTTAGTCACTAAAAACGACCTGGCGGAGCCGCGATTATTCGAGCAACTAATGCAGCAAGGATGAACGCCGACCCTGTGCAAGATATAAGCTGCTAGGATACGGACTGGCAAAGCCAGTAAGGTTGTGAACAACTAATACGAGGAGGTCAACCTAGACAACCTTGTAATGTCAGAACTAGAAAAATTCGCTATCTGATAACCAACAAATTAAAGAAAACGAGAAAAAACTGCTACTCTTACAGTCACAATCGACGCACGACGGAAAGCAGCCTTTGTCCGGGAATCCGAAGAACGAGCAGCACCAACGTAGGAGTCCGATTCGAACTAACTAACTGATGCGCGCTTTCGCGTTTATATAGCCTCCGAGAAGGAGCGGATGTAGAAGGGGAGGCTTCAACGAATGACAAAGCAACAGCGATATGAGGTACGGGACCTTGTCCAATGGAGGCCGAAGTTGAAGAATTGGGTCACGTGACCAAGACATGGCGCTCTCTGATAGGCCACAATGATAAACGTCCATAGACATTTTGATCACAAATATCTTAATAACTACGACGAAATAAATCTTAACTATAACAAATTCGAAGTCAGAAAACCAAGCGCTTTTGACTGATAGTACAAGCGTGCCTTAATGCGACCTAGAAGAAGAGATCTGACGAGGCCGGATCTTAGAGAAACCACGCTAACAGCGCAGGCACAAATAGGATTAAAACTGCTTAAATAATCGACTCGAAAATCTAATTTACGTATACGATTGAAGATTAAATATCAGAGCATCGATTTACAAAAATGGTTTGGTGCAAAAGGATGCAATTAGCGCACAATAAAAGAGTTTTGAAACGGCCAAGTGCCGCACATGGACGCATGAATCATCGTTAACAAAATTGGCTATAACTTTTGAAATACGCGGCCCAGCGCCCTATTTACAGTTTTCGCTCACGCGCTAATTTATTTGGGATAATATTTCAGTGAGATTATTAATGGATGGCCATTATTTGTCAAAAATACGGTTTTTGAAAGCATAATGGTCTGCGTGGCGCTTCCGGCAGTTCGGTAAGTAAGTAACCAGGTCGTTCGTAGATTGGCGTAGTCGCCTGACTTGGTGAGGCAGAGCGAAAGCAGGACCTAACAAGGGATTACAGTAGGCAGGTACATCGATTTACGCCGAACAACAATAATATTGTGGCGAAATTCCAAAACCTCGGGAAGTTACTTAGAATTTAGGCCGTCGCATAACTTGGGTCCCCCATCCGGTCTGGTATGGGCTACTTGTGAGAAGACAACATTAAGCTCTATATATAAACAATCCTTTTAATAATAATATATATCAGTAGGTTTAACTCCAAAGTACTCAACAACTACAAATATCTGGTCTCTAGAGTTCGAAAGCCTATAACTTCGATAAACGATAACCTCATACAACTAACGATATTTATTATATTTTTACTAGAGTTCGAGAGCCTATAACTCCGAAGAACGATTCAAACTAAAACGCGAACATCATCCAGTTCAATGGATAATCAACATTACTACAGAACATTAATGCGATCGAGTGAACATCTAACTTAGATTTATATTTATCTAACAACTTTAAACAGCAGTCAATGACCTTAATTATAATAACATCGAGCAGGCAGTCAAAGTTCTTAACTGTTCTTCATACAACGCTCAGACAACGTATACAACAATTACATTCAATATTCAAATCAACATAACGCAAGGATTGACAACTTGCGGCGACCAAAGTCAGCAATCACCGAGCTAAAGGGAGAGACAGACGGTCGATCTCCCAATAGTGGAGCAAAAGTTCGACCGAAGTCAAAAGATTTAAGCCACTACCGGCTTACTCAGTAGAAGGAAGAAGAGACCCTGTTTGGTAATCTCTCTTCACGACTAAAGAGTTTGGCCTCTCGGGCGCACTGCATCAACAGGAGCTGGTGGCGATCAAAATCAAGCCGACAATCAGCTGATCTGCTGAAGGAAAATGGGCCACTCGGGCGCCAAGCACTAGCCAAGCTAGGGGTGCCACTCGGGCAACAAGCCACTAGCCGGAGCCAGAGATTGTCACAAGGACAAGAGAACAATCAGCTGATTTGCTGAAGGTAAATGGGCAACTCGGGCGCCAAGCACTAGCCAAAGCTAGAGTGTGCCACTCGGGCAACAAGCCACTAGCCGGAGCCAGAGATTGTCACAAGGACAAGAGAACTGCGACAAGTCGCAGGAGTTTATTCAGAACTGAGAACTAAGGCGAGCTCTCGCGTTTATATAGAAAATATTGGAGCAGTAGAGGAAGGGGAAACTCTGACCAATCGGAATTTAGGTAGTGAACAGATCAGGACTTTCCAGCCAATCACAGCCTACGTTACTTCTCCTATTCAACTTATACTAATTTTCAACAGCTTCTAACAATTAAATTAAATGTCAACTGCTTACAAAAATTATATCGTCCTAAGCACGAGAAAATTATCTTTAATCGAAGGGTAAAACCACATTTCTAGCGCCTATAATTCTTAAGTTATAAGCGATCAAAGATCTGCCTATACCGCAACGTTAAACGGACAGACGGAGGCTTCCGACAAAACGGCTTCTAACTTTTTAAATAATCGACGTAAAAATTCTAGTTTTACGATACGCATACCTTAAAAATAACCAGGAATCGATATATACGGCTGAAATTCATCAAAACTGCACTTAAATAGCAAAATGGGGAAGTTTGAATCTGCAATAGTGAGCTTACATATATGTGTATTTATACAGCGTATTTTCCAGTAATTAACGCACGCTAAAAGTGGTAGATTCCAGTAGCCGATAATAACAAACGCTAACGAAGAATCACAAATTCTCCACAATATAGTTATAACCTGAACGGAGAAACAACAGAGGAAGCGAGACCGCGGAGCGAGCGCACTGTCACCGAAGCTGGCCCAGGAAAACGGAAAGGTCAGAGGATTTTGCCGCACGGCAGTCCGGGTAAATCTCCGCCACAACACCCCCCAACTCAGTACGTGAACGCCCTCGTTCATGTTAAACATAAACAAACAAAACGAAATGTCACCTGCGGGGATTATTCCTCCATCCCAGTAGGCAGAGGCGGCGAGGAGCTTCGATGGTCTTGAACCTCGGGAAGGACGCGGAACCGAGTCTCCAAGGGGCGCACGGTGTACTCGATCGTCTGACGAGAGGAGCGTCCATCTTCGGGTCCTTCCTCCCGCAACAAAACGCGCCGCCAGGAAGGGTAGAAGTATCTGATGATACCCTTCATGACGGGGGTACTTACTCGCGGCGAATGCGCCCTGGCAAGCTTGTAGGTCTCCATGGGATGTAGAGCGCCGGATCCGAGCTGGCATTTATGGAGAGCCCGATCGACCTGCGTGTCCAAAGATGCTCTGTAGTAACTGACGGGCATGTTCGCAGGACGGAACTTCTTGATTTCAGGCAGCTGCAAGGCGGCACGTCTGGGGTAGTGGGGATCCACAGGCACTCTTTCTGCGCGAAATGGTCTTGCCGGGGGAGCAGCCTAGGCTGCCGAAGAGGCCTTGCGCTTGGGGGAAGCGACAAGGGAGGTTCCAGGCTGACGTAGTGCACGACTGCCGTCGCATCCACCGGGATTCCTGGGGTCGGAGTCGGCGTGTCGACGGGAGGGCTTTTCTCCGCTTGCGGAGTGACATCCAAGGAATCCTCACCCGGGTGAGCCACTTCCGGAGGAATGCTCTCGTCCGGAGGGCCAACAGCCGAGGAACAGTCGCCGAAGAGAGACATTTCAGGAGGAACGCTCTTGTTCAGAGTGGCCACTGCCGAGGAATAGGTGCCGGATGGCGTCCCTCTAGGAGACGACGTCAGAGCCTCCAGTCTCACCTTCAGCGCGGCGGTTTCAAATAGGGCCCGGGAGGGATCAACAGATTCCTCGCTTTATCCGCGGCGTAAGGATCGATCCTGGGTTCCGCCTCGTCGCTGATCACAATGACGGTGTCGTAGCTGACAGCAGAGACTGTAGGCTTCTTAGCCCCATCGCGTATCTTGGTGAACGGGCCAGAAGGAGTAGAGGGGACGGAAGACGGGGAAGACCCGGTCTGAGCGACCTGGCTCTGAACTCGGCGCTGATCGTAGGGGCCCGACGTCCGCGGCGGGACAGATCGCTGTCTCTTAGCCGGTGGATCGTCAGTGCATGCTCTCTTCCTCGGCACTTTCCTCATCCCGAGGGGGAAGAGGTCGGAAGGATCGGGAGGTGCAGGGTGGCTCGCAGAAGGGGCTGTCCTCGCTCCAGGGTGATTACTAGAGAGAGGTGGGTCAGGATCTTTCGTATGTACGGAGGCGACCGGCAGGTTTGGAGGAAGAGTTGAATCGGTCGCAGCGGTCGTGCTACTCTCGGTAGGAGTACTCTGACTGGCGTGGCCGTGGGGGAAAGACTTCTTCTTGGGAGAAGATACCTTTATCGCAGGTTTGTGGTCGCGAGTCTTCTTTGGCGGAGGTTCCGTGCCAGAACGTGTAGCGAGGGAAACCTTCGCCTGCGCTGAAGGAGTGGCGGACAAGGGCGGAAGCGAATCACCGCGAAACACTCTGAGTGAGGTGTTCTGAGGGGTTCCGGATCTTATGCGTGTTCATCATATGCAAACAGAGGCAATTCTCATCGTCGCACAGTTCCCCGCAACACGGGCATACCGGTTCGTAAGAGATGCGCGGCATTGTCTACAACAACAAATAACGAAACGATATTATTCAGGGGTCGTGTTCTCAAATCTAATGCCCTAAAGGCACCGCAGGGGCACACGATTGCGCTCGCGGGGTCGCAGGTGGCGGGCACTATGTTCGTCTCTAGCTGGTGCAGGGCACGTCGCGGGTACTTCGTCCATGTCGCGGTTCGTAGACGGCTCCTCAATCTCGTCTTCCGTTTCCGACGCCGTGCGGTACGGGATCAGCTTGTCCACGTGGACAACAAAAGAACGTCTTCTAGGTAATTTCTGCAACAGACAGTTCAAAGGACCGGTCTCTCTAATCACCTCAAACGGCCCTTGATAAAACTTATCCCATTTCGGGTAGTGGTGACGTCGCTTTCTGGGCACGAATACCCAAACCTTCTCTCCGACGTCGAAGCGTTGCGTATGCACCTTCATATCGTATCCTCTCTTTCGCCTATTCGCTGCGACGCCCAGATTCCGGCGCACCCGTTCGTACGCGTACTGTAGTGTTTCTCTTAACTCTAGGGCGTAATCAGTCTGGTCGATGTATCAGTGTCGCGGAGGAGGACCGTATACAATGTCCACCGGCATGACGTTTTCCCGCCCGAACACGAGATAGTTGGGCGAATAACCCGTGCTCTTGTGCACCGACGCCCTGTACGCCGTGGCCACTATAGGCAAAACCTCGTGCCAATTGCGGTGGTTGTCCGCCACCATCTTGCCCAATATTTGGTTCATAGTGCGGTGATAGCGCTCAATGAGACCGTTCGTCCGGGCTCGTACCTTTTTTGTCCGCACCTTTTCGATCCCCAAGACCTTACACATCTCCGCGAACACACACGCGATTCGAAGCTCGGACCGAGATCTGAGAGAATCCTAAGAGGAATTCCAAAAACGGCGCAGACTCGCTCGACGATAACTCTAGCCAACGTTTCGGCCTCCTGATTACGAATCGGCATGGCCTCAACAAACTTCGTAAAGTAGTCCATCATCGTAAATATATACAGGTGGCCCTTACTGGACCGTGGATGAGGGCCGGTAACATCGACGGACAAGATTTCCCATGGCGCCCCGCAGGGTATCGGGCAAGGCTTTGCCTGTTTCGGGGGACGTCCTTGTCGATAACGGGCGCATTCTTCGCAAGATCTGCAGAAAAGAAGAGTGTCTTTCGACCACCCGAGCCAGTAGGCTCTCTGGCGGACCTGCATGCGAGCGCGGCGCACCCCCATGTGCCCTCCTGTCATTCCGGTGTGGCACATTCTAAGAAAACCCTTACGCAACTTGGCGGGCATAAAGAGCTGCGGAATTCCGTCCGCGCGCTCCCGGTACACAATGTCGTCGACGGAGACCACCTGTTCTCGTATGTGCCGTGCCAGAGCTTCTTCACCTTCTCGTCCGCGGTGAGGATCTCGGACAGTTCAGGTGCGCCTTCCGATCTCCAACGGCGCAAGGTGCTCAGAAGGGGTCGGCATTTTGCTCTTCCGCCATCGTTGATCCGTCGGGTATCGTGCAAACGTCAGATCCTGACTCAACGCGACCGTCCTTCACCGCAGCCACAATCACTTCCCCGCCAGGACTTATCTTTTCCTCGTGTACCGTGTACCACTCTATATCTCGTGTACCCGTGTACCGTTCCCGACAATGACCCTTACCATCCGTCCACACGCTGCCCTCAGCTATCGGCCATGATCTACGTCGAAACACGGTATTTATAGGGTTTCGGACTGGCCTAAGGGGTGTGTGCTAAACTCACTAGCCAATCACCATCGCCCTTCCCTTATCATAAGGCTCTATGCATCTAACGCCTGTTCCCTAGCCTCCGTGCACTACTTGGCTAATTACTATCTACGCTTTATCAGTATAGGACCTCGCATTATATTATTATTAATTCTTCATCCCTTACGGCTACTTAATGGCCATGCGCGCCACCTAGCGACTATCTTAGAAACTATCTTTTTATATGCTATTATTGGATCTTAGGCTTAGCTATTATCAATTTCGCTACAATACAAAGAAACATAAATCACTTGCAAAACTCACTGATGGTGACTGAATGACATAATGGCAAATAATTAGCATTGCAGAGCTCTGAAAATATTTGAAGAATCTGTAACAAACAGATATAACTCCATTTCTACTGTGATTCACCGAACCAAAATTACATTTCACAGTAATCTATTCAAACTAGTCATACACATTTCGCACAAAGTATGACTTGGAACTGACATCACATAATATTTAATTGGCAACATTAAACTTCATTTTTTAACGGAAATTTCTTATTACCTCTGCAGAGACCGTAAGAATATATTTTCTGGTACACTCATCAGCAACATTTTAACCTTATGTGCTATCAGGCATCAATGAATAATGGCCACAGATTGCTTTTAGGCAAATAAGTAAATGTTCTTCATAGTTCTTGCTTATACAGAATAATCACATAAATACAGTCAACTCCACTTAAGTGCACACCTGATAAGCGGATAATTCGGTTAAGTGGATAATATTCTGAAGTCCCGTTTTGAGTCTTGGGGGCCATCCGTAAATGACGTCACGCGATTTGGCACTTTTTAACCCCTATTCTTCACAAGCAGAACCGTAACTAGGTGGGGGCAGGTGGGTAAGCTGCCCCGGGCGCCGTCTTGGAGGGGGCGCCAGAATCCATGCCTTGGTTTTATTAACGATGGGAGTTTTACAGGTAAGAAGTTAAAATCGGCCATTGAAGGCATTGCCAGTATGGGGGTGTCCACAAATGACGTAACGTTATTTTGGCATTTTGTTTACTGTCGCGCTCCCACTCGTCACAAAAAGTCAAACCCCCATCAAATATAACGTCACAACGCGTTAGCCCTCTCCCCCATCTTTCAAATGCCAAATTAATGTTTCAGACCGCTTAGTTCTTGAATGAAGCAAGTATTGCAATGAACTCGTTTGAAAATATTCATTATGATTGTTATAGTTAAAAGTTAAAACGATATTTGGAAACTTATTCAAAATCTTCTAAACAATTAAATATAATAGTTATAAGTATAAAATATTACAGACTGCCAAGTATAACTTACAATTACTAATTACTCGCGATTTTCATAACATTGCGGTATTAATAACAATATTAACTATTCGTGATGTCACATTTCTGGAAACACCCTCCCTCCCCCTAAGTGCGAGACGTCATTTATGGACAGCCCTTATGTATGACAAGCAAAAAAGAGGTAATCACCGTTATCAATTTATTTACTCCTCAAGGTGGTGAAAAGTCAGAAGGCAAAAAGGTCGTCACCAGTTCTCAGTTTTCAAACTAAACTAGGGGCAAACTTTGATGCCTTGCCCCGGGCGCCAAATACTCTCGCTACAGTTCTGGTCACACGTCGTCACAAAAAGTCAGACCCCTTCAAATATGGCGTCAGAACGCGTTAACACCCTCCTCTTGTCGTCTTCCCGATGTCAAAATTAACGTTTCGTTTGAATATATTCATTATAATCATTATAGCTGAAACAATATTCAGAAACTTTTTAAAAATCTTTTAAAAAATGAAGTGCATAATCATTATAAGTGTAAAATAGGTAAAATACATTCAATTTTGCGGTAACATAGCATTGTGGTATTAATAAAAATATTTAGTATTATGTGACGTCACATTTCTAGAAATCCCCCCGTCGTCACACGTCACAAATGTGTGAACCCCCTGAGTGCGTGACGTCATTTATGGATGGCCTATATCCACAAAGGTATGGGCATATCTAGTGGTGGGTTCCAAGAACTCTTGGTGGGGGGATGCAATGAACTTCTAGGAAGTTGGTGTGGAGTGCAATGAATTTTTAGGAAGATCCTGTCAATTATATGTAGAGGGCTTAAAAGAAATCTGCAGATTTGATTTATAAAATATAATGTTCAGAATTGACAATGTTTAAAAGTCATTTTACTCTGGTTGTACAAAGTCATAGTGCAAAATCGAGTTTTCTGTTGCTGGAAGCGAATTTGTCGATGACATTGTCTATGGATAATTTTGGATATGTCCATATTTTTGTGAATATACATCAAGGCTAATCCGTTTAGACGATCATTTTCCATTGAAGACGCATTTTTGGTGGACGGTGGGGGCATACATCCCCAGTCATCCCCAACGTGGAATATATTTATATATATATATATATATATATATATATATATATATATATATATATATATATATATATATTCTATGTGGAAGAGCTCAAGAAAGGCCGAGGATAGTCTATACCTTTTACGATCTCTTCTCGAGACAATCCACTTGCTTCCTTACCACGTGTCCATAGTATGCAGTTTTCTTCTTTTGACTTTATTCGATAGGATTTTCTGATATTCTATTTTTTTCATTACTCATTCATTCATCTTCTTCGTTGTCCAAGGCACTGTAAGTATTGTTCTTAATCCTTTTATCTCGAAAACCTCTATGCGAGTTTCGTCTTTTCCCCAAAGTCTATCTCTCGTAACCACATGTTGTTATTGGCCAAACCAAGGCTTTCCATAGTCATATTTTTGTTGGATTTTCATATTTTTGACGAGAATTAAGACATTTACTGTTCGACCCTCAACTCTATATTCAACTTTATATTTTAGACTATCTATTTATCCTCTACTGTCTACATTCTACACACACTCACAGACGACAAAATTGTCATAGAAATCGAGAAGGAAGGAGTAAACGTCGCGACAGTCTTGATCCCACCTTTGAGGCTATATTTCCTTTACAAAGAAGTAAACATGTTCCATTGTTTTGATCAATTCTGCCTTCCATGTAGATCAAGGGTCAGTTTATTCGTGTACATCCTCCTGTTTATAGTTTAAAACTGGAGTCGTTCTTAAAATTAACATTCTCCATCGCAGTATGAAATCAAAAGTCATGGTCCTTGCGTCGGTCATAAGAATCTGAAGTTTTGGAAATGTTGAGTATATCCACTTCGATGAGACGGTTTACTCAACGACCAGAGCAAATTGTCTCAAGGGTTTAATATGAAGATTTCTGGGCATGCGTTTGCAATTGAAGTGACTATAGAAATGCAATAATTAATTGATGACTGCTGCAAATATTCTCACTGAAAAATGCTGTTGTTCTATTGGGCGGGCCTCTGAAGCCTTTGCATGCAATGCAATCGTTATATGGACGTCGCAACTCTTCCGACTAGAGTAAGCCTTTCGTCATAATTTCGTCCTGCGTGCCTGGAATTTGTCAGATGATGCCAACATCTCCTGAAACGAACCGCAATAAACGCCTCAAACATTATCGAGCTGACTTCAACCATCGACGGGGAGACGAAGACACTGTACGTGCGTTTGTGAGCAGGCACGGATAGAAGAATAGTAAGTCAGGCAAACAGACGATAGCCTGTGTGATATACAGGCATGCCAACAGGCAGATAAACAGACAGACAGAGTCACAGACAGACTGACTGACAGACAAGTTCCTGACCATCGGATGAACAGACAGATATGAACGGACAAAATAAAATAAACACGTGGATAATATAACTAAATCAGAAGTTTCATCACAGAATATCTCCATAATCTCCGAACTTCCGTCGGATAGACGCGTTCCCTTATGGCTGTACGCAGTCTGCATTACCGTAAATCCCAGATACAATCCGAGTGTTGCACTCCGAGGAGTGAACAACGCTGAACGGCGCTGTCAACTGGAGAGTTCATTATTGGAGACATTTCTGGTCGGCAGGAAGTCCGAACAAAAGAGCGAATTAATGAACGAATAACCGAACACGAGCAGCAGCATAGTCGAACGTCTCGGATTAGGATCTACGATCTCACCGCTCTCGTGTCAATGCAGTTCATCGATTGCTACTGTTGCTCCTGCTGCTGCTGCTGCTGCTGCTGATGATGATGATGATGATGATTCTCGAAACGCAAAGGCATCGTTATTTCAGGCGCCAAGCAGTTTTCCCGGCATTGCGTCTTAAAACGTCGCTGGTGATCTTAGACGATAGAGGTAAGTCGTTGCTTTCAGGTCCTTTCATTTAAACAGTAAATTCTATTTCAAATGTCCTTCTCGCAAATATGTCAGATCAGTGCAGTGTAGTGCAGCGGCCAAGACTCCAGAAATAGTCCTTGACGAGCAGAAAATGTCTTCGTCTCCAGGGCTCTGAAGTCTGTTGCGTTCTCCTCGATTCGATCTCATATATACTGCCCCTAAACCCCTACCTTCTAACCCAACTACTCACGGGTTTTTGGACGAATCTCACGACCGATCTGGGTCCGAGTAGGGTGGCGGGCCCCCTGTGGCTACGCCAATGGTTCAGCGGAATGACATTTCAACTCTGACGGACATGATTTTTAGACGGAACTTTTTCTCTGAGGCGACTATTGGCAGTAATGAAAGGAAACAAAACGATCTAACAATTTAACGATTTAACAAACGATCTTTGTCTCTTTCCAAAACTTATCGTGAAATAAATTTAAAGTGCAACGACTTTTAATCTATTGCTATTTATATGATTTTGATTGTAGCGTCATAGCTGTTGATTCATTGAGGTGACACTGTCTTTTGGTTAGTTTGCGATTCAAATATTTTGAGATATTCATTCTTGTTTCTTATCTGCTTCCTTTCCCATCCTCGAAATACTTCTTTCGCCAATATGCGTGTAAATTTTAAAAACCCACCAATAGATTTTCATCATGGTTTGTCAAATACCAGAAGACAATTTTTAACAAATGTTCAATCGTTAACGGTCTCAGCTACTTAGAAAGACCAATTTCTTCATAATTTTTATCATGATTTTTATGAAAATAGCCTTTTGTTCATTAGTTCCAAAAATACACCGTACGGTCCGTACCAAATAAAAGACATTCGCCCGATGTCCACCCCTAAAATACCGAGTCCTTCTAGACGTCTGACCGCTCTTCCCCGTCGTATACTAAACGAGTAAGCGTTGACCTAATGCTGGTTTCAACGGCACCATTGCTAACGCTATAATATTTGATCTATGCACATGTATGACAGTATGAGTGCGCAGAGGATGGTGGAGGGAGAGTGGGATGAGGACTGTGCGGCAGTGGCGGCTCCACCGGGGGAGCCAGGGGCCGTGCCCCCTATTGAGTGCCTGGCCCCCAAGTGGCCCCCCTGTTGGGACCCTATACTTAATGCTACATACATTAAACAACAAATGGTTGCCCCCCATGATTAGAAGTTGCCACCCCAACGCCCCCTCCCACTTGCCAAATCCTAGAGCCGCCACTGATGTGCGGTGAAGCCTAATGCATTAGCTTTGCGTGTCATCTCGAGCAGGATTTCACAAACATTTTGGAACCGCGATCCACTTCGGAGGTTTTGTAACGTGCCGCGAACCTAATCATAGCATGTAATAAAAAATGCATTAGGCCACCAGGCGAACGTTAATTAAAAAGAATCTTCTGAGTTTTTAATAAATGACAAAATGTTCTGATTCTATTTGACTGACAATATGGCAATTATATTAGGCAGAATTATTCATATTTTTGCCAAATAAGACAAAATGAGAGAATTAACTATTGAAATTTCTTTTTAAAAAAGTTATCTTTTAAAATTTTGGCAAAATCCTTAATGAACATACGTCTATAGATTTTCTATTTTAATACAGCAAAATGGTCTCAAATTGCGACCTACTAGTATAGACCAGGTTTCCCAAAGTATAACATGCCGCGACCCTGCAAACTTATTGTCAACTAAAATTGGATAGAACACCAGGGCGTCATTCGGGGAGTGGGGCCGTGACCCCCAAGAAAATGAAAAAATAACGCATAATGTATTAAATAAATAAATAAATAAATGTGAAATGTGCAAAACATCGCCTTTTAAATATCAAAAATTGCAAAGGCTGATCCACAGAAACACTGATTTATTGCGGGCATAAAAATATGCAAAAATGAGCGCCCCAAGAGAAAGTGAGATAATTTGAAATTATTTTATGGACACATGGCACCTTATTTTAAACTCTTAGAAATGGTCACTAGATATTTGATATTCGAGCAACAAGGCGGAGAATCGAGAATTATTTCTTATTTTAAACTCTTGACAGAAATTTGATATCTAAACTGTTTCCATAGAATGGTGTATTTTTTCTAAACCTATAGAAGACAAGAGACAAGAGACTTCGATTATCGTTTTCTAATGCCAAGCTCATTACAATAGAAATTCATTGTTAAGTAGGACCTGTTCATCGAGTCTGTAAAATTCTGTACGCTATATTCGAGGTACGTTATATCCAACGTCATCCAATGCGGTAGCGCATCACACGGGACTGTACAGTACACTGCGATGCGATGCGTTATAACCGAGTCCAGTGGCGTAGCCAGGATTTCCGGAAGAGGGGTTTGAAAACAATTTCGTCAATAGCCGCCAAGGGGTTTTCACCCAAAAATTGCCAAAAATCGCCTCAAAAAATAAAAATTGAATGGGAATACATTAAAAAAATTTTTCCCGCCGTCCAAGGGGGGTTTTAACCACCACCCCCTTGTGGCTACGCCACTGATCGAGTCCGCTATATAACGAAGTTCTACTATAGCTTGATGATTGACTGCAAACACATGCCCGTATAATGTAGACTTGATCCACTGCGTGATGAGAGAACTGTACAGTTCGTCGTCATATTCGACAGCCTGATCTAGCTATTTGAAAATGAGCGATGCAGATGAACTCAACGCAAAATAGCCATCCGGTTTGGGAATTTGCGGAGTGAAGACCAGAGACGCTCTGAGTCTATGAGATACAATTACGAGATAACCATCAACTAGTACTATACGATGCCCAACCATGTGATATAGGCAAACTTTTGTCAGGTATTATGAAATTCTACCATAAACCAATCGACAATCTTACAATTTGCTGATTACTTTTACATTTTGTATTCAAATCTCTGATCAACGCCAAAATTTGTGACTTAAAGCAACTAGTTTAAGGCATAGAATGTAGCATTCACAAATCTATCAAAATTACTTAAAGTCATGTGTAAAAGCCAAAATATCTTGCAATAAGGAAGTAGGTCTGTTTGACACACGGGGCCATTTATTAAATAATTAATTACCGTTCTCCATTTGGTTGATTAGTTTAATATTAGTTTAATATCAATTGCATTTATTACATTCATCAGAAAATGTACAAAGACTTGGCGAACAGACTGGAAACAACGGATCTGGATGAGTAAACGCATTACAGCATTACAAAGACACTGATTACGCTACAGACAATTTTAATGGCCAACATTGTTCCAGCGGACCACCTCGAAACTTTTAAATTAAAAGAAATCGCATTGTCACGGCGAAATAGTTGGTTTCACTACCTATAGGAGGATAGGACGTTACAATATTATACGCTTATTGTGCAGAGCATAGACGAGTTTAGAAGAAACGCGTGTGGTCACAAGAATAGGCAACATCTGTGATACGAAGAATATCACTGGTGTACTATTGGCTATTAAATTCTTTCGAAAACGACTAGGCCTGGTCTTAGGCAATGCCTGCTGCAAATGCAAGTCCAATTCCACTGGTAATTTGCTTCGTCGTTCCATTGACAATCAAATATATCTGCTGTCGTCATTTGACCCTGAACTTGGCGAATGCGCTTTGTATGCATAAACAGTAACAGTTGTAGACGAAGCGTGGTTATCGCCACTGACTTGATAGAAGTTGCTATCTGATGGCCGCTGATGCATGCTCCTGTCTGCAGATCTCACCTGCTCGTTCTTCGCTTGTTCTTACAGACATTCTGCAGTTACGACTGCTGGGTTAACGCCGTTAGTTATAGACCAGGGGTGAGCAAACTGCCGTCCGCGGGCCGAATTCCGTCCGCCATTGGATTGCATGCGGCCCGAGAGATCATTTAGAACTATGCATACGAGTGACAGAAAATGAGATAATCTTAAATGTTCTGAGGAAACGTGTCACTTTATTTTAAAATCTTAGAAATGGTTATTAAATATTTGATATTTGAGCAACAAATCTTTAATATCATGTTAGTTTCATTAATAAACTTTTTGATGTATGTCAACGTCTTAATAATAAACATTTTGGCCTTTTGTATGTGCGGCCCACCTAAGAGGCCGTCCATAAATTACGTCACGCACTTAGGGGGCTTCAAACATTTGTGATGATGTGTGACGACGGGGTTTTCAGAAATGTGACGTCACATAATACTAAATATTTGTTATTAATACACATGCGTCCAGCATAAGCCTGTATGTTGAAGCCAGCTGTGGACGCCATATTTGTTAACGCGCAACATTACAAGCACCTCAAGACAGAGCAGCAGAAAATGGCGCCCACCAATCAAAATCTGTATACTGAACATAAGCATTCATGAGACTTTTTCATTGGTCGGCGCCATTTTCTGCTGCTCTCTCTTGAGGTGCTTGTGCAACATTGCGTTTGCGATAGGAGACATCCAAGGGCGATAGCATTCGAATTCAATACTGTTTCATTTAATTTATAATGAAATAATTGATTAAAATAATCGTCGAACGTTTGCTGAATCATCCCAACGAGATTGAAAATTTTCGCAACTTTTGAATTTTGAGCCCGTTTTCAAATCCGGGCTTTTCTGGGCTTTTTTAAAAACGCAATCTAGGCTTTTCCTATGTTTTGCGTAAAAACATATGGCGGATAGGCTTCGCCCACACGCCCATAGCTGGCTTCAGCCGTTAAGCAGGCCTGCTTAGGCTCATGTTCTCTCCTGTGTATTATTGCTCCAAGTTAATACCACAATGCTAAGTTACCGCAAGATTGAACGTATTTTACACTTATAATTATTATACACTTCATCTTAAAAATGAATTTGAAAAAGTTTCTGCATATTGCTTCAACTATAATAATTATAATGAATATTTTCAAACGAAACGTTAATTATATGACATTGGAAAGACGACAAGAGGAGGGGTTAACGCACTGTGACGTCATATTTGAGGGGTCTGACTTTTTGTGACGACGCGTGACAAAGGGGGGTCAACAACTGTCAAAATTGCGTGACGTCATTTATGTATGGCCCCTAATGTAACGTAAGGCTTCATGCAGGCATTTGAAGAAAAAGTTTGCCCAACTCTGTTCTAGACTAAGTTGAGTCAGGGAGTCTGTAAATTCATGTTTTTAAAAGTAACTTGCAAAATTTAAAGATTGTTTGACACAAAATATTTCACTCATTTCTTTATTCATTTGCTGATGAACAAATGAGAATATTTTCGACGTTGCGTTTATTGTTACAACTTACAAATGTATCTTCTTTAATGAAAAGAATGGTCGTAATTATTTCGCAAGAGAATTTTCTTCTGGCTCTATCAAATGATGTTGTCTGAGTTTGCGATAAGACCACATTCAGTTTCAACCCGACTTCGTCGGCAACTTCGTTTATGAGAGCGTCAACGGGAGTCTGTGGCGTCTTAAGTGCGAAAGGTTCGCTCATTTTGTCCTCTATAACGATTGGATGTAGATCATGTAGATCTGGCAGGCGTTTGGTCTCTGGTGGAAAGACGGTTCCTCTTACAGTAAATGCTGCTTGTTAAACCGCTGTGCAGAAACTGAAAGACGCTGGAACAGGTAAAATCTGTCTTTATCTGTCTGTCTGTCTGTCTGTCTGTCTGTCTCTGTCTGTCTGTCTCTCTCTCTCTCTCTCTCTCTCTCTCTGTGTGTGATCTCCTGTAACGATGTCGTTTAAAATTCTCTCCTGGCATTGTCTTCGTGACTTTCATTGCTTCCATCAGACGAAATCTAAGCCATTCCAAACTGCCTTGTCAGGCTGTTTCGTTTATTTATGGTGCGCACGTACGGACTGCACTTGGCGAACCGCATTAAGTGCAAAATTCCGTCACGAGAGGAGAGACGGACGGAGTAGAGGTCAGACAGTTCCGATCAAATGGCGTCATTTTCCGTTTTCTGTACATTTGAATGTTTTTAACCGTGTCAACATGACCGCTGTTCGATCTGATGAATAAGGGAGGGAGGGAGGGAGGGAGGGAGGGAGAGAGAGAGAACTTGCTAGATTAAAAGATGCTTACAATTATTAACATAAGCCGTGAATTTGCTCATTTTAGACGATTTCATATTTTCGTGATTTCTAAAAATTAATCGTCTGATTAATTAATTAATATGTAGGTCTATGGAAATATTAATTTCGCCAAAGTGTCGCCAAATGGATATTGATTTTTATATTTTTGCTTCTTCACGACCAAGCCTTCACTTCGAATCTGTTTTCAGAATGCATTATGGGCGGCTTTGGGCGGTTCGGGTTTCAAAGGGTTAAAGCGTTTTTAAAACCAAAATCCGTATAATTTCATTTGACGCTTATGAAAAAGTTTGAGGTTGCGATTCATTTCACTCTGCTTCTTTTTCAATCGACGGACTTCTCAGTGAAACTAATGCATGTTTTAATCTAGGCCGTTGCCGAGGGGAAATTACCATTTCCCTCCCCCCGGAAATTTCAAATTCCCCCCGGAAATTTTGGCATACTGCATCAACTAACAGCAGCCCCTTAGCTGACTTCCCCCGGCCTTGTCAGTTTCCCCCCGGAGTCTAAAGTCTAGATTAAACACTGAACTAATGGAAGAGTTCTTGAAATTTACATATGTTGTTGCAACGAAAAAGATCGTGGGATTGGCCGTTAGACCACGGCAGCTGTGAGAAGTTGCTGCTGCTTGCTGCTGCTGCTGCTGCTGCTGCCGCCGCCGCCGCTGCTGCTGCTGCCAGCGTTGTTCTTTTGTTGCTATGGACAGAAAATCACTCAGGGCAACGTTCCTCACGTACAGCGAAGGTCAGTGGACATTCAGTGATGCCAGCCAAGTGATTAACGCGCATCAATGCTTGGATTTCTTGACTGCTCTCCAAAGCTCAGTTAGTTTACTGTAAATATCCTTTCCGAAAAAACAGCGTATCTGTAGGCCTATGTTTGTATGCGCGTGTGTGTATGGTGTGTGCGTGTATGGTGTGTGTATGTAGGGCCTATGCTATAATTACAGTTTAAATCTTAATATTACTAAGGGGCTGTCCATTAATTACGTCAACAATTTAGGGGGAGGGGGTTTGAAAAAGTTTGACAGTTGTTGACAGGGAGAGGGGGGTCAAGAGCAGTTGACGTCAAAAATTTCACTTTTTTCAAATAATCAAAAACTAGAAAATTTCATGGAATACTACTTATTACAATGAAAAAAAGCATGACAAAAAAGGTCATCACCACCACATTTTGACACTCGATGAGCAAAACAGTGAAAATATGGTCATCGCTGCAAAAAATAATAACCTTGTTATTGGGACCTGTCATTGATCTTGGCGGAGGGGTCAAAAGTTTTTGACTTGCTGAATGATGCTGCCATTAGTTGACGTAATTATAGGGGGTAACTGAAAGTTGACAGTTGTTGACAAGGAGGAGGGGTCAAAAATTGCCCAAAAATTGTTGACATAATTAATGGACAGCCCCTAAGAACTTCCATGACTGGGAACCAAATCCAGCTGTGGGGCTCACCTCGCTCCAAAATCCCTGGTTAGAATAAAATGGGATTCATTCGTTTGTCTTTATGTCCATTAGTGGAGCCACAAGAGGAGCATAATATCGAAATAGATCTTGATCTTTGAGAAATGTCATTAAATCGTCGCTTTTAGTGCATTTAAACGCAGAAGTTTCGCGCCGAGATGCCTTTCTGGTTTTGCGTCAACACAAACACACACACACACACACCCACACCATACGCACACGCGCACACACACACACACACACACACACACACGTGCACACACACACATACACACAGCACACACAAACACACAGCACATTAAACTTTGCTGCACACTTTGAAGACTTTACTGGTGATTTATTTCTGTATATTTGAATGATTGACCAAACGCTGCAATATAACTAAATAAGTTTATATCGATTCTGTCTCGACAATAACCCTTCACGTCTCCTCCGCCCGAAAGCATCTATCGTCCGGTTTTGCGCAAATCCCCCACGACTGATCCAAGTCCGAATAAGGGGCGGACCCGTACCCCGCGCGGTTACGCGAAATGCTGTTCAATAACCGTGAGTCGATTTTGTCCGGATTTTTTAAAAAAAATAACGTCTACTAGTTCTAAGACTAAACGCTCAAGGCAAGACACAGCCGAATCTTTTCACATGCATTGAGAATAGTCACTTGGTTATGAGCGAAAGTCTGCTTCTATTCCGCACGAATAGATTGAGATTTTCCGATGTCCCTTCCAACTGCTACAATTGCTAACAATAAATTTATCGACGATATTTAATAATAATAATAATAATAATAATAATAATAATAATAATAATAATAATAATAATAATAATAATAATAATAATAATGTGATTTTTAGTGGTTTGGGAGGTTAAGTAAGAATGTGTGAAAACCACTGGTGTAACTATCGTCCACTACGGTGGGGCAACGGGCGGTGGTTCTCTCGGAGACCTCTCGGACACTGAACTCTAATACCATCGGGAGAGATCCGTACCGTGAGCTGGTGACAGGCTGTATAACTGTATATCTACAATGATTCAGTCTTACATTAATTAGATCCCCACCGTAGTGGGCGGTAGTCCCCATACCGTTCACTACATTTTCATAACTTTGCAGTTTACAGAAGTTAGGATCACTGCATGGTCTGTAATTGTGTAATTGCTTGGTTCACTTCGTTTTCTCTTCTTGAAAAGTGGAATGACTGATGCATTTCTCCAGTCTTGTGGCACTTCTCCAGTTCTGAGTGATAGATTGATTATCGATGCATGCAATTGCATGTCCAATTTCACTCCTGACTTCGTACAGAAACTTCGGATGTAAGCCATCAAATCCTGGGCTCTTGTCTGTCTTTAAATTGGTCTAAACTTTAATAAAGCATTCTCTTGTACACACTACATCTGTGGGCATTTCTTATTCGTTTCCATCGAACACAATTTTGGCTTTTGGAACAGTATTTGTTTTTCTTCTGTAAATCTATCATATTAAAATCTTTATCTGTATGTCTCTCTGTCTGTTACCTTCAAGCGTTCTGATTGGTTGACTATTGGTAGACGGTTTAGACCGTTTAGTCCTTACGTCGCGATGCGTTGGTGGACGATGTTCGAAGACGACGTTCGAAGACGACGTTGCTATTGGTAGCAATTGTTCGTAGAATCGTAGTTTAACACGGTTTAGTCGAGTCATTGCAGCGTCAGAGGGCTGGGCGTGCGACGACGTTGCTATTGGTAACAATTGTTCGCAGCCTGTTGGTAGTTGCGCAATTTTAACGTACATTTTAACGTACACAAAAATACGTGTACAGCGTCACAAATGGCCACAGTTGCGTGATTTTAACGTATCATAGGCCTAAGCGTTTATTACGTGGCGCAGAGCTTGTCGCGATGCGTTGGTGGGCGATCATTGAAATGTTGTTCAGCATGAATTCAATGATTGGGTATTAGGTATAGGTATTGGATTAGTATTATCTTGCACTGCGAGCGAAGCGAGCGCGAGCGAAGCGAGCATCTTTCTAGTACTAAACAAAAAGAGGACAAATGAAGTTTTCAATAAAAATAAAATAAAAGAGACACAAACTTAGATAGACTTAAATATAAAATGATTACCAAAGATTCACGAAAACATAAATAATTTTAATTGTATATTAATTAGGAACTAATAATGACATAATTAATTAACGAACAATAATTTATCATTATGTCTCATAACGCAGGTGATAATTCTATGACAAATTAAATAGTTAAGTGGTAGTTTTTCTGACCTTTATTATTTAAATAGCTATGGTTAGACACATCCCTAGTGAGTCGCAGTAGTTATAATTTGAAGATATCTATTGATTATTTATTTTAAACTTTAAAAAATTTATTTAAGCAAAATGAATTGCTGATTATTCTTTCGAATTGGTCTTCTGAACTTGCACTTGGGATCTACATTTTCAGAGGCGGCTCCACAGAAATTGTGACAGAATGCCTGGCTTCCCTGTGGCCTCATCGGGGGCGATATTCTTCCTCTATGTGCCGAGTTATGAAAAATAATTGGTCCCCATACTTAGAAGCTGCCACCCCAACGCCCTCCCCTCTTGCCAAATCCTATGGCGGAGCCGCCACTGCTTCGGTTGGTCTGAAGAGGGGACGGAGAGGCACCCGGAAGGTCACAACCAGTGCTATTTTTACACCTCCCTAACACCCCCAACACCCCCCAATCTGAGACCGACAGCCCCCAACACCACCTTCCAATCTGAGCCTGGGATTACCTTTTTGCTTGTCAGACTTTTTCGGCAGGGACCCCAAAACATACCGACCCCCTCAATTGATAATTCTAGAAATAACCCTGGTCAGAACGAACGTTGAATCGAAGGGTCGAGACTTTCAGTGAGACTTTCGTTCGAATGATTAATTAGTCGACAAGAAACAAACAGGACGCCGTTTGTTGGAGGAATATCAAAAGAGGCGCATGATCACAGGACGCCAGTCAACAATCAACTTTCGCCACAAATCCTTACAACAATCTTTTACGAGCGAACCACGTGACGCTAGTCGTTTGCTCGACCGAATACGATACGAGGGTATGATAGTGACTCATAAATGATAACAGTTGATATTAATAATAGGGATCTTTCAAATAGTATCCTAAAGGACAAAACTGATCTCTATAAAGTTTCTTTAGACATGCCGTTTAATTAAGTGGCGTGAGCTCGATTTTAGAATCAAGTTGGCAACACAGAACATTAGGGCCTAATATCTTGGAACTGGTCAGAGCAGAGTTTGAGAATTCAGCGAATCCGGTTTCAAAATTTAGTAAAATTCATGAATTTTATGTTTGATCCATGGTTTGATCTAAAAGTAACTTAGTAAGTAACAGTAACTTTGATTGACTATGTTTAGGGTGAATGAATCTAGTTTGGCAACACTGTGACGTCACTATTAAACGTTGCCTGTTGTTGTTTACCTTTCATTGTCAAGCCTAAATATTGACATTGCGTTGGCTTGATTATAGTACGAAAACCAAATGGACTTTATTTTAGTTATTCAAGTCATTTTCTAAAGAAATTTTTGAAATTTCTTTAAGTGCGTGGAACTGAATTTTAAAATAAAATTCAGGTCCTTTTTTAAATTAATTAAATCCACTGTTTTATCAAACATTTTAAAATTCATAAAATTCGAATTTTCGAACAGCGGGTCAGAGAATTGAGTGAGTCAGAGTATTGAGTGGGTCAGAGTGAGTACCGCTGTGGGTCGGAGTATTGTTGTCAGGGACGTCATTGGGATTTTGAGGGATAAATTTTTTTACCGATGTTTGTGTTATTTAGATTTTACACGCCCTAACTAACCGTGAAAATTGGCTGACAAGCCAAAAAAGGTCGTCAACTTTTTCGCAAACTTGTCAGGTCAAAAGGTCGAAAGTGTTTTGCCCCCCCCCCTCCTGAAAAACAGTGAAATGACGTCTCTGATTGTTGTCTCCTGCGTTTACAGTATACATGCTGTCAGTGGCGTGCAGGGAGTGGTGGGCGCCCGAGGCCAAAGTTAATTTGGACGCCCCACTCTGGAGTGCGCCCGGCGGGGCCAAATCGATAATTTTAAGGGTTTTTACTGTAAAAAAGAGCGCTGACAAGCAAGAAAGGTCGTCGGGTCAATGTGAACTACGTCTCTGGTATGCGCCCAGGGCCACCATGCACCTACCCGCCCCAAATGCACTTCATATTTCATAGCAGCAGTTGATTGAAGAACTCTCTGTGAGTTCAATTGCATTCAGCTGAACATCTTCAGTGAATTATTCAGTGACACTGCACTTCGTTTATACGCAAGATGGCCATGTTGCGTCCAATAACCTTTCGTCTAATTCAGAAAAACTGCTTTCAGGTGTTCTGTTTGTCCGACGAATAATTGAAATATTCGCAGTTAGAATCAGCTGCAGCTGTCCAAATGGTTAGCTTCAAACCCCCCCCCCCCCACTGCAGTGGCGTAGCGTGGGTTGACACCGTCAGCAGGGGGGGCAGAGGCGGAAGATTGTGTTTGCTCATCGCTGAAAAAAGTCTGACATGTATTCTTATCTTATCAATGATATGATATAGGAGGCCATTTCTCTATAGTGAATAAATTTAATTCTATTCCTCAGTTTCTTTTGGGAATTCTTGAGTATTTTGGTTTCGTAATTAACGTATCGATGGAGTCAACACAATTATTTGCTTTGAACAAACAGTAACAAGTCCATGAGTCGTGCAAGAGTGATCAATCTTGTCTTAGATAATAACCGAAATCAAGTGTTTCAACGCCTTCTTTGGAAGGTCATATTTTGACGTGCACTCCAAGTGAATTTTACAGGTGGCGTCTTAATGACTGAAGAATCGAAGAAATTTCCGATTTCAAATTGTGAAGGAATGTGGACAACCTCAACAAGTTAGACGACGATCTGCTCCTCGACAGAGAGGAAGACAGATCGCCCGCGCCATTCGCCGTCTCCGAAGTCGACGCACAACAAGTGCACGCCGCGGATTTTAAAATTCATTGCTTTGCTATTATCGATGGCACTTATAAATCACCCTTCGGTCTCCCACTCCCTCTTTCTGCCTGTCTCTCTCTCCCGCTGTCTGCCTATATGTATATCTCTTATTCTATATTCTCTCTCCCTCTGTCTGTCTCTCTCTCTTCTCTCTCTTCTCTCTCTCTCTCTCTCTCTCTTCCTCTATTCTCTCTCTCACTCGCTCCCTCTGTATGTTTGTCTGTCGGTCTCTCTTTCTGTCTCTATTTCTGTCTCTCTCACACTCCCTCTTCTCTATTCCTCTCTCCTCTCTTTCTCCTCTCTCTGCCTGTCTCTGTCTCTTCCTCTTCTCTCTCTCTGTCTCTGTCTCTCTCTCTCTCTCTCTGTCTCTCTCTCTGACTGTGTGCTGCTGGATTACATCTGCACGGATAGGATCGAATACACATTTATTGCAAGAAAACAGGCGAAACATTGCACGGACGGAGCAACCAACGGCGTTGATTTCGTACATGTCTTTCGACTTCTTTGAATTATTTTCTCTGTCGCTCTCTCTCTCTCTCTGTCTCTGTCTCTCTATCTTTCTCTCTGTCTCTGTCTCTCTATCTTTCTCTCTGTCTCTGTCTGTCTCTCTCTCCCCGTGTATATTCGATTCGCTAAGCCTTCGTTGTCGTTTTCTCAGATTGACAATTTGTCCGACTGGACAGGAGTCGTATTGAGGGACTAAAAGGAGACCTTCGTCGAAGTTCGCCAGGTCCACCTGGGAATTATCTTCGATTGTTGCGTAATAATTCACCTTTTGAGTTTATTGATAAATTAATGGGCAGCTTAGAACCAAGATATTGCTACTAATGCTCGGTCTTCTTAGATTTGAAACGGTCTGACCGATTGTTGTGTAAAACGAAACTCGTAAATCAGTTTGTGTTATTTTGCATTCGCAACACGTGACCGTATTGCTTTAGTCATTACAATAGGCCTATAGTAGAGGCCATTCCAGTGGCGTAGCCAGGATTTCCGGAAGGGGGTTTGGTTTTGACTTTTGACCGTAACCAACTTTCGAAAAATCTTGACAAGCAATAAAAAAGTCATCATATGTATCTATCCTATGTCTTTCCTTCTAAAATTCTTCCTTTCAGATGCTGACAAGCAAAAAACGTCGTCACGCCTATGGAGCTTAGAAAATTTGGGTCAACAGCCCCAATGGGGAGTTTGACCCTCAAAACCACGTCCGAAAATTGAAAATGCATGGAAACACATTTTAAAATTTTTTTCGTCGGCGCCAAGGGGGTTTTAACCTCCAAAAACCCCCCTTGGCTACGCCACTGGACCATTCAATTGCAAAATTAGAGTATTGTGAAATGCTTTCTGCCGAGGTCTTGGAATGAGATCCACTTGGAGCGATGGAGATGTATCTGGGAGACGAGATGCCGTGGAAACACGACTCGAAGCAATCCTGTCTCAATTCGCTCGGAGATAAAGCGTACCTCGGAGAATCAGGTACTCCTCTACGATCAAGTGCTCTTCCGTGCTATCCAGTGATGTTAATCCTTGTCCCGGTCCTTGTTCTTAAGGACTTCTTAAGGACCAATTTGGAGTCTTTGTCCTTGTCCTCGTTATTTGGGAGTCAGTCCTCGTCCTTATCTTCGTTCGTGGGGGCTCGGTCCTCGTCCTTATCCTGGTACTTAAAGATCGGTTCTTGTCTTGGACCTTGTAACTTAGACCTTGAAAAATCCTTAAAAGGACCAAATTACTTTTGTACCATTTTCAATTGTTCTGATAATAATGTTCAAAGGTAAGAGTAGGATGTGCCATGGATTATATTTACATACTCGCTTTGAGTTACTCTAAGACTAAATGTGTAGTCATTGTTTCCTTTATAATACCAGTTGAAGAGTTGATTTTTTAGCAGAATTCTTTGTTACCCTGTAACGTCGGCTCCAGTTGAACGAGTGATTTCGCAAAGTGGTCTCATTATACTGTATATAATTAGACCTCATCGTGCGTACATGACTGATCAGCTGCTGGAAATACTTGTTTATATTTGAAATGCAACATTGCTGTTGACTAGATTATGTTTTACAACATTCTTTTTTTTTGCTTTTCTAATTTTCTGATTCGAATTGAAATTGTCTTTGGTTTTTTCGTTTCTGACTTTTTTGTCTGACAGAGGTCCTTGTCCTTGATCCTTGTCCTTATAGGTCAGTCCTTGTGGTCCTTGTGCTTGGGGGTCAGTCCTCGTCCTTGTCCTCGTCCTTGGAGGTCGGTCCTTGTCCTTATCCTCGTCCTTGGGGGTCGGTCCTTGTTAACATCATTGGTACTATCGCGTATCACTGACACCTATTTATGCTATTAAAATTCGCAAGAACAGCATTCACTTAAGTTATTTGCTGTGAAAGGGACCAAGAGGTCCAGTTGAATCAGTCAATTTTGTCAGGGTGAATGAAACTCTAAGTGATTTGTATGGAATATTCTTTAGACTCTCATTGACAACCATATAAGGTGTAATAGATGGTGTTGTCTGTCTGTCTGTCTGTCTGTCTGTCTGTCTGTCTGTCTGTCTGTCTGTTGTCTGTCTGTCTGTCTGTCTGTCTTGTCTGTCTGTCTGTCTGTCTGTCTGTCCAGAGTCTGTCTGTTTGTCTGTATGTTTGTCTGTCAATGTCTGTTTTTACCGAACGAATGTGGTGCTTTTTGGGATTCAAATCAGAAAATGAATCAAAGAAACATACTGTACGTGTGGCTGAGCAAAAGAACTTGAGAAATTTTCAGTCAGCACTGTTCTGGTGCCACGAATGCAAATCCTCCTGTAACAAGAATTGGAAAAGCAGTCAGTGTTTCTCATCTCTGATGCGTCGACCTCAGTGATCAGGACGACCCGACCGTCAACAAATTTCTCTTTCTTTCTAAAAGCCGTTAACAGATATTAATTCGATGAGGACTTCGGCGGTTGCTAAGGACTGCGGCGGATTTCCCTGAAGGCAATTAAGCCTATTATTGATGATGGCAGCAGCAGCAGCCGCGTGAGAATTAATTGCGAAGAATGGCGCATGACGACGGACAGCGATTCTGGATTTCCATTCACGATTTCTTCCCTGATTTTCTATACACAGAAAATGCTGTTCCGCGGCTGTATACGAGCGACACTCGTCCGTCATCGTACAGCTTCCCTATAATTGTTTGCTATTTACAACGTCTTCTTCTTCTTCTCCTCCTTCTTCGTCTTCTTCTTCGCCTTCTCCTTCAATTTCTTCTTCTTCTTCTTCTTCTTCTTCTCTTCTTCTTCTTCTTCTTCTTCTTCTTCTTCTTCTTCTTCTTCTACTACTCTACTACTACTACTACTACTACTACTACTACTACTACTACTACTACTACTACTACTACTACTACTACTACTACTACTACTACTACTACTACTACTACTACTACTACTACTACTACTACTACTACTACTACTACTACTACAGCTACTACTACTATTTCTTCTTGTCTTCGTCTCTCTTTTTCTCTTCTTCTTCTTCTCCTTTGTCTTCTTCTTCGCCGTCCCCTTCAACTTCTCCTCCTCCTCCTCCTCCTCTTCCTTCGTGTGCTTCGCTTTGTTGCGTCGGCGGCCATGGAATTCCACTTTGCTCTGATGATCTCTGATGGTTCTCAGAAACTCGATGTTGCTGCTTACTTCCATTTCTTCTTCTCTTAGTTTGTCTGTGAATTTATACCTGCTTTCCTTTCGATCTTTTCCTTCCACCATACCCGTTACTGCCCAGTTTGCAGTCATTTATAACTAACAATAATTCTCAGCAACGGCATAACTGAAGTTAGCATATAATTATTGAACTGCCGTCTTAAGGAATCTATGGACTTCAATTTAAGTATTGTCAATCGATTGTAGGCTACTGGTATATACTTACAAGATATAATAGCGGGATTCGGTTGAAATAAGCCATCGAGGTCGTAATAAGATGTAAGTCAGTGGCGGCTCCGAGATTTCTTGGTGGGGGGATTAATGAATTCATAGAAAATTGGTGGGTGATGAAAATAGAAGACGAAATCACTAAAATTTGCCGGAAAAGACTAGAAAAAAGGGAATTTTAGCCCTCATTTTACTACATTCTTACCGAAAAATAAGTTGACAAGCAAACAAAATTTAATCCCCGGTTAGTTTTACTAGGCTTTTACCAAGAAGTAGGTTTCACAAGCAAAAAAAGTAAGTCCGAAAGTCCGGTGGGGGATGCAGCCCCACTCATCCCCCTCGTGGAACCGCCACTGTGCACAGTGTAGTTTTATCTTGTCGTTGAGGCTTGAATGGTCGCCGACGAATTCTGACAAGATCTCAAAACAGAAATTGAAAACACCCTGTCTAATCGCTTTCTCGAGCATTTCAAGAAGTGCATCTAATCTGACATGTCAAAAATACGTTACACGCTTATTATGATGGTAAATCGAAACAGAAGTTAGTAACTTTTTTTATTGCGAAACAATAAGAGTTGGACAGAATGTGAAATATACATCTAAAAGCGAGAGTATTTCTCTTAAAAAAAGCAATTTGTCGTTTCTTATTTCTGTTCTATTAACTTGAATGCAGCATTTTAAACGTGTCGCTAAAAACCTCTCGTCACCAGTTCGGACAGAAACCATCGCGAATCTTGACTTTCATACTGACCTATGGTTGAGCGCTTTTTATTATCTGCAAAATCTGAGCCACTGACTTTCTGTGACTAATGAGCGGAGAGTGCATCTTAAATTATTACCGAGATTGACGAAATTTTGTCATATTTATGTTTTTCGTCGTAGAGCTTTTGTATTTCGGATCTAATAGCGATAAGTGCCTTGCTGTCAGCATAGGTTGTACGACCGAGTGTTTCTGTAACTTTGCAACAGAGCATGGTTTGAGTCACGCGCCATTCGCCGCTTTCTCTGAGACGTAGCTGTTCGTAAATGACGCCATATCCACCTGTCGCTTGACTTCGTGACGTAACAGTCACGAGTTTGAGTGCAGTTAATAAGGTCATGGTCGAAGTTCAGTTCTCTGTTGGCATCGGCACATTCGCAGATCCTGCAATTCGAAGTGCAAAATACAAAGCGCATCGCAATTATGTAGGCCTAACCAACGTTTGTCCAATTTTCATTCTTTAAAATCATCGAAAGTTTCTATAACCAATGGCTGGCATGCATACTTCTACTGTATGTCTATAGATTAATTTAACATTTTATGATTTAATGTTGCAATCACTTGGTCATGCTGAGTGGCAGATGAATGTTATCTGCAACTCAGGTATTCGATCATCGGGTTTCAGACAAACATTAGGAATGCTTACTGTATAATGTGTATATAAAAACGGTTTCCGTTGTGCATAAAAGTCTAAACAAATGTAATCAAACAATCGTACTACGGCATTTCTGAGCACAAATAAAAGATATTTCTATATGTGCTAAAATCTATATTTAATGGATGGATAGGTGCGAGTGGGCGAACGAATGATGCTCTTGTCTTGATTTAGTGTAAGATGAAAACGAGGGTTCAGATGGATTCAATCGGCGTGCCATGAAAGAGTGACGGTGTCTAGGTGATGGTTGCGGGTCCGGAACAGGTCAACTAATTTATGCTGTCCAAACCGTTAAATGATTAGCAGTCACAACCTGATAATTTGGTTTTAACTCAACACTTAGTGCCGAAGGCGCGATTTGTAGGGGAAAGGGAAGCCGGGCTACATCCCTTCACACGCGTTTTATGAAAACCGTGTGCCCAAATGTGCATGAAAATAAAATCTAGGCCTGCAAGACCTAATCTGCCTATATCAACGATTCAACATGCAAAAATTATTCTAATAAATTGGTCAAATTAAGAAAGGCTTCAGAAAAACGACTTATTTGATTGGTATTATTAAAGTTTGTGCTGGTATTATTAAAGTTTGTGCTTAGTTTATTTGTTTATTATTAGGTTTGCTTGTTTTTAATTATTATTTAGTTTTGTTCAGCTGATTTGTGTTTTCCTTGGTTGTGTACTGCTGGTTGTGTACTACTTTTGTTATGCTGTGCTTGTCACGAATAAAGATGATTATTAATAAATTCAGACGAAATATTTATAGTTCGGTTCCGATAAACGCTGCAATTTATATCACATTGATATGTCTCTCGCTTTAGAGTCTGTATTTTAATTTAGAGGTTCTGCATGGAGTCGGACTGCTGTAGTATGCTTGGTTCTGTACAGAGGGACTACACTGCAATGGGACCTGGGATACCATTCTGTGCTGGCCGGCGACCTTGGCTGGCTCTACAGTCAAGCAGCCATGCCCTCCTATTGTCAGAGGAATCGATCACACAAGTAAGACGACGAAGAGAAACTTTAAAAAATTAATTCAGGTAATACACAAATATGACAATTTGATTTTTTACTGCTCTGTGTAGACATTAGACTTCTCCGGCAGTCATCGGTGTCAAAATAATGATTGATCAGGTAACATGTGATATTATAACTAAGTCTACATTTTTTGAGTATTTATGACTGACTGACTGTGAAGGCATATCAGACCTGCGTGTTTCAGGGCCCACTTTTGGGCTCATAACTTAACTGGCACAGGGTGGGTCTCATTTTGCGACAATTCCGGCGCTGCTAGTTATTAATTTCTTATATAGAGAAATGAGCGTTTAGCGTTGGAATCTGCTGAAAATGATTCCAACTAAACGAACACTATTTACAAGTATACTGTAGTTCCTCAGTGAATTAGAGTTGCCAACAGGGACTCGTGCTTTTTCTTCGCGTGACTATTGGAACAAAGCAGTTGGACAGCCTGAATTCAGTTGACTCAAGCATACCGTCGTGCGATTATAGATGGAACCGAAATAGGTTTAATATTAAAGAGAAGATTTAGAGAAATAACAGCGGAAAATATTACTTGCAACTGCATAAGTTTATGTCTTAATTAACAGTGATGGGCACAAATTTTTATCCGAGGGCCGCAAAAGTGTCTGTGACGACAGTCGAGGGCGCACAATTTTTGTCGACATTTAGAATTAAATTTGTAAGTAGTCTCCAAAGCGACTTTAACATAAAGTAGGCCTAAGCCTATTATGTACTGTTCAGTATAAGTAAAATTACTAATAAACCAAGACTGTCAAGTCGAAGAAAAGTTAGTAAATATTAAAAGCATTATTTCTAGTTAACGATCAAGTGCCAAAGTGTATATCCAATTTGACTGCTGATTTTTCCATTGAGGCGTTGTCAAATGTTTCATATGTTTTAGAGGGCCGCCCATTAATGCAATATTTCTCGATGTCGGAGGCCGCACAAAAGGGCTTCGAGGGCCGCATTCGGCCCGCGGGCCGCACTTTGCCCATCCCTCTCTTAATAAGACATGAACTTACGCAGTTGCAAATAATATCGTATATGACGCACAAGCTTGCATAAGACAATAATGTCATATACGACGATTAGCTGCGGTGGATGGCTGAGTGTAGGCAGTGCTTGTGTTGTTGTTTTTGTAGTTGCTGCATTGCTGCTGCTGCTGCTGCTACAATAGATATTTTTATCTGGAATTTGCAGAGTTCGGTTTTCGTGAGTGTCGCACCGACGGCAAGTGGGCGGGGGTCAGCGGCGATCATCCGGACGGATTGACCGATTACTCGGGATGCTATACGAGCGATTCACGCGACATCCTCTTGATGCATTTCAGTAATTCTTCTCTAGCTGTACGTTGTTCTCCAATTCGTCATTTATCAGGCATTTTCCCAGGAATCTGCGTTCGGGGGGTGGGGGTTGTCCCATAATTGCAGGGAGTGTGCAGTGTCTAGTGTTTCATCTATAGACTCATTGGACCCAGGGAGAATAGAATTGGGCGGTTGGCAGAATGTTCGAGATTCGATGCTTGGCCCTCGGAAAAAGAAAATACAAGTCAAAAAGTAAAATAGCAGAGTGCTGAATGTTACCGCAACACCATCAAACATAGAATTGCTACGAAAAAACAAGTAGATATGCCATAGAATATACAGTAGATATGAATGACAGCCATGCAGTGCACTGCACGACTCAGCCGAATCATCGAAATTTCAAGACTTCCTAAGATAATCACGACAATGAACGATGAATAGCAAAACTACTCCAGTAGGATGACGTTGACCATGACTACATGAGTCAATCTGAAGATGGATAACATTTTACAATTTGTGATGTATAGTTTTAACATCAGTCTGTTTTGGTGATAGCCAACACCACACCTCTTGGAATGGGTGTAGGGGTGTCTGTTACAAACCGGGGGTTGTAACCAGTGGCGGTTCCAAGAATTCGTGGTGGGGGATGCAATGAATTTTTAGGAAGTTTCTAGGGAGTTGGTGGGGGGATGAAATGAAATCCCGAAAAAGGGTGACAGGTAAAAAAGGTCATAAGCTCTGGTTTGCACTGAATACTCAGCCGACGTGTAGCATGTATAGCGGCGTAGCGACTCGGACCATCGGACCGGTAAAACCCCTTGAAACGCTGACAAGCAAAAAAACCGCTCGGGGTGGTGGGGATGCATCCCCAACGTGGAACCGCCCCTGGCTGTAACCCCCTGCTGGGGGTGTAGGGAAATCCCTATAATTTCTAACTTTATTCATTCATTTACAGTGCTAAGTTCAGTTCTTCCAGAGCTACGACGTCGCGGCCTACGTGAAGACTTTTGATTCACTAAATCCTAGGACGCGAAATTAAAAGCACTTTTGGGTCTTCGTTCAGTTGAAAACGTCGGTCCCTCCCACTGATTCAGACAGGGGCTGAGCCGTGATTTCAGTTTGGGAGCACTTTGTGTTCCATTCTCCATTTTGCCTTGCCCTATTAATTCCTTCCACTTGAATTCATACGTGCTGTTGAGGTTTTTCAAAGAAAAGAAAATACGACACAGATTTATTTATTCGTGCTTTTATACATTTTTGGCTTTATACCACAATGAGAAATTAATAATAATAATAATAATAATAATAATTTATAATATTAAAATCCTTATCTGTTTGTCCAGTTTGTCTGTTGCCTTCAAGCGTTTATTGGTTTATTGGTAGACGGTTTATTATTATTGCGTTGGTGGGCGATTATTGATTATTACGGTTTTATTATTATTATTATTATTATTACCGGTTTTATCATCAGGGCTGGGCGTAGCAGGATTTGAAGTGGTTTAGTAAGATTTCAAAAATACTGTGTTGAAAACCAGCTGAGAAAATTTTGTGAAATGTTGGCTCAATGATTGGGTATTAGGTATAGGTATTGATTAGTATTATCCTGCACTGCGAGCGAAGCGGAGGTGACATGCTCAAACCCCGTTCCCTTTTCCCCATCTAGTCCCTCCCCACCCTCTTCCTCCCCTTCTCTTTCCACTCCCTCTTCCACCCTCTCCCTCCCAACCCACTTCCTCCCCTCCCAACCTCCAAACCCTCCCTCTCCTCCCAACCCCAAAACCTCTTCCCTCCCATCCCAACCCCAAACCCTCTCCCAACCCCTTCCTCCACCCCTCTTCCCAACCCCCTCCCTCCCAACCCTCTCCCAACCCCCTTCCTGATGACTTGATCGCTCTTCCACACCTCTCCCATCCATCTCCCCAACCAACCATCTATACCCTCCTTCCTCGAAATCAGGCTGTGTGCAATTTGTGTGTGTGATTGCATTTTGAGATTTTTGTGTGACGCGTAGCTAATTAAAGATTTTTGCATCGCCGCAATTTGAGCAAAGGAACGTCATGCGCATTTTTTGGAAATTGTCGGATTGGTACTTTAAACTTTAAAGGTCCCTTTTTTCCGTCATTCATCGATTATTAGTTAAATTAAATGCATGTTTGTGATGGCGTCGTTAATCATCTTCTGCCTTTTCAGTTTATGTTTAATTTGTTTGTTATTGACTGTATGTCTGGCACCTCATCGCTCTTGCTTCATTCGTTACCTTCAAGAAGCGTTCTGATTGGTTAGCAGTTCTGATTGGGTTTCTTCTAAACCAGCCACGCGAAGCGTTTCGTACGTTGCAGCTTTTCCCGAAGCGAACGGCGACGCGAAGCGAACGGCCACGCGAAGCGTTTGACGAAGCGTACGTTGCAGCGTCTTGGCTACGTGGCGTATGTACGTCATTGAAACGTTGTTCAGCAGCATGAATTCAATGATTGGGTTTTAGTATTATCCTGCACTGCGAGCGAACGATTATTATTATTATTATTATTATTATTATTATTATTATTATTATTATTATTATTAAATAATAATGTCGTTTCCATTGTTTTTAGCCTTCGCAGTCTTTGCGCGTAATCTTATGGAGATATATTGTGCCTGATTCATCATCATTCATCATCATCATAATTATCACCATCATCATCATTATCGTCGTCATCATCATCACACTCCATAGTCCATAAGGACTGTCGGAACCAACGGTTGGGAAGTGCTCGTCCATGGCCAGGTGTATTGCAGTCTATTCATTGTACCTGATTAGTGAACAAATATTGCTTCTGTGATCGGAAAACTTAGAAAAAGTGAGATTCGTCGCTCCGAAGAATACAGAACTGATTGAAAGTAAAACACGATGCGATCGATTGTGAAATGATGATGACAACGATGATGATGATGATGATGATGATGATGATGATGATGATGATGATGATGATGATGATGATGACGGTTCGGTCGTCAGTGCTTCGTCTTTCTATGTCTCGTTGAATTCAGGAATCTCAGTTGCGATAGAACTCGAATGCACCGCAATCTCTTTCTCGCCATCTTGTTCCATGACGTCATCCTGCTTGTGGCTCACGTTGACCAAGCGGTCGCCATGATGTCCGGTCGTTCGGTCGCCGGAGCCTTAGTCTCTGCTCCTGGGACGATCTACGCAACGGTCAGTGCGATGACCCCATCACCACCACCCTCCCACCCCTCCCCCACTACCCCAATGGACGGCGCGTGACAACGGCTGATAAGTCTCATGTCGTGACTCCACACTTATACGCAACTTTGTACGTGTGTTCGCCAATTGAATTGAAGACTTTTAATACCAGATTTCAACAATTCGAAGATGAGACTGTTGGGTGAATTTCAATTCGTGTCTTAGTGACTTTCAATTTGTTCAGATTTTTCAGACAATTAATTAATATGCTGTAAGTTCAAATGAACCTGCAATCGCAACTGGAATTGCAATCAACAAGATCATCCTAATACAGGTGAAAACTTCGGTATTTTCCGTAACTGATTCTGACGTGCAGAGCAAGTCCTTATCGAACACGCGATGCCCTGTAACAGTAGACCCATGCAATGGGTTGGGGCGCGCGAATTCTTTTGAAATCGCAACTACACTTAGACCGACTCCGCAGTCGACAGAATGGTCGACCCGACCAGTGGCGTAGTCAGGATTTCAGAATAGGGAGGTCAGAGGCGTAGCGAAGAGGCGGCAGAGGGCAGCCGTTACGCCTCTGACGGGGTCAGAGAGGGAGTACTTCTACCTTAAAATATGGTCGTCGCCTCAAACGCTTTAAAGTCTGTTGTCTTATGCGTTTTCTTCGATCTAATACTACTTCCCCCCTCTCCATCTACTCACCGGTTTTGGACGAATCTCACTACCGGTCCCGATCCGAATAGGGGTCCGAGTCCTCCGGGTCTCCCGTGCCCCCTCCACCCAATGGAGCAGACGACTCACCGGCGGTGCAGGCCTCGGTGGCCGGTACAGCGGGGCAAGTCCTGCAGATATCACTGATGCAACGACGCCAGTGTATTCGCCAACATTCACAACACGAACAACAGCAGTCAACACTTAGTAAAGATGGCAACAGCAGTTACATCAATAACTGACCATATCAGCAATAACTAATTAATATTAGTAACGGCGTTTAGAGTGCTTCAGTAGCGCATGTCCCGTGTGAGACGCACCGTGAATTAACTATTTATAGCTCTTCATTCAAATTGCGATTTAAATTGTACGTTTTCCTTCTATTTACATTTGTTGTCCTGTCTTCGAGCTGCAATTTAATAACACATTTGCATCGTAGTCGTAGTCGTCGTCATCATCATCATCATCTTCTTCTTCTTCTTCTCCTCCTTATCATCATCATTATCATCTTTCATCATCATCAACAACAACATCATCATCATCATTCAATTTAAATACTAATTCTACAGAACAATGTGAGTAATATTTTAAAATGCAATCTTATGGCTATGCACTCCCCATCTAATAATATCTGTGGGAATGACGGTCGAGAAAGAAATGATCAGATCTAATGAATTCTCGAGTAGACAAAGACTGGTTTCGAGAGGTCGGCTGTGAGGTAATATAGGTGCCTTTGGCAAAGACTGTGCTACGGTGATGTTGCTGTTCGTGTTGCTTCGTGCAACATCATCCCTCGGAATGGCCAGAATTAAATTCAGCTTCGGTAACAATGTGTTCTGAAACGTTGTTGATTTTCAGCCGATCGTATGTGAGATCATGTGTGTAGTCGTGGAGTATACAAGGACTGTGACTTTCATGTGGATGTTGATGGAGGGCATGCACCTCTACAGCAGCATCGTGTCCGCCGTCTATTCGTCTCATCCGAACTACGTCGTCTTCTACCTAATCGGATGGGGTAAGATCCATCGGTGTCATCGGTGACGGGAGAGCCTTGATTAAAATTCGTGGCGATTGAGTTCAACCCCTGTAAATTTATTCTGCTCAGTTGGGGCTTTTGGCGAACATTTTTGCCCTACCTTCAAATGTCTGATCTATCACGTAATACGGCATGGCGAAACACGGGGACAGCCAATCAAGTTTAGATCAGTGATTTTGCGTGATCTCAGAAGACCTTCATCGATCTTTTGCCTATAAGTGTAGGTTTCGATCAAACTGCACAGTGGCAGCAGTTCCTGCCATGGATCTAGAGGGGCTGGAGGGTCTGACCCCAGTCACATTAGACCAATGGTTCTTAACCGGGGGTATACTCGTACCCCTTTGGGGGTACTTGAAGGACGTTGTGGATGTACTCAATAATCCGGAAATAAGGTCTGTTTAAAGACTTTTACTACAATTTACCCTGTATACTATACAATTACTGTAGAAATTTTTGTACTAAATTAGAAATCCTAAAGAAAAATTCCACTTTCTGGCATGTGCACAATCTGCGACAGATGTGTGTATAGGCCTAATAGGGCATATATATATATATATATATATATATATATATATATATATATATATATATATATATATATAGAGAGAGAGAGAGAGAGAGAGAGAGAGAGAGAGAGAGAGATTGGCAATGCAATCTTTGCATCTGCTCTTTGGTAATGACCTCACTCCTGATCACTTGTCATGTTAATGGCAGCGTTTTTGATCATTAGAGTGTGTTCCGTGGTATTTCATTGTAGGACAGTTATGTTCTTTTATGTTCGGTCGATACTCAGCATTAGTTCTTTAAACGGTTATGAAAAGATCTAGACATTTAACTGCCAACGACCCATGGGTCACCGTCAGCGCCGTCACAGGGTCATGGGTCAAGGGTTCAATGGGTCATTCTGAGTCACCCACTGCCCTCTCTACCTGTAGGCCTCTACTGCAGAATAGGGGACAACATTAAGACGGACATGCGCAATTGCGCATCCAACTTAGTAACTTTAACATTTATATACTGTGCATCTGTTGGATTTAATGTGATTTTTTTAAATTAACTAAAATCGATCGACGTGCAATGAAAATGGCTCTAAGAATTTCATCTTTAACCAGAATACAGACTGCATTGAATTAGTCTTGCTTCTGGTTTCCGTGCAGGTTTCGCTTTACTGCCTACAGGCATCTGGACTGCGGTCAATATCCATAGAAACTCAAACAGGTAATTTTTCCCAAACGAACTATTTCATTGTAAGATCAGGCCTATTCTCAAAGCTGTAGGCTAGTTGAACCGCAACGTACCGGAATTTAGGCTTTCCGGTACTTTTTATGCTCAGTAACGAAGCACCGTTCCGTTTACAAGAATTCTCATAGGCTGAAATTTGAGCCTTCAAGCGACTTCAATATGAACGCATCTTATAATAGGAGCAACAGGTTAGATAGGAACATATTACTGCATAATTACGTGACTGCTTGACATGGCGTTGACTAACTAAATAAAAACCGGCTTTATAGACTTAACTATTCCTTCGCAACCATTTCGAGCCAGCGTGTATAATTTCCACATTTTCCTAAGTGCGTCACGCCTCCAGGCCCCCTCCTGCGCCTCTTCCCTTCCGCCGCCTTTGCCGCTTCAAAGTCCTAAACGGGCCTGAAACTGCACTCAGGTAGTATTGATTATTTTCACAACTACAGCCCTGATTATTCTGCTAGACCAACATGAAAATTTGTCCGACGACTTCTAGTGGGTCAAATAAGCGAATTAGCCGCTATCGAGGCAGTGCAGAGCCGTAGCGAGGGGCAGGGGGCATATGCCCCCGGGCGCCGAGGTGGGGGCGCCGAGGTGAGGGGCGCCAAACTTGGGTATTCGGGCAAGTGAAATACACAATAAAGAAGAAGAGACATGTGCGACGACCTTTTTTTGCTCGTCAGCACTATATGAAGAGGGGCGCCCGTAAGACCTGAGGGCGCCGAGAACTACGTGACGACCGTTTTTGTTTTTTCTCGTCAGCAGTGTTAAGGGTGCCAACGATACACTTTGCCCCCGGGCGCCGGATACCCTCGCTACGGCTCTGAGGCAGTGTGCTTACTTTCAGGGCCACCTTAAGGCTTAGGCAGTTTAGGCACTGCCTAAGGGCGAAATTTTTTAGGGGCGAAATAAAAAGAGAACAAAATTTTTGAGACGCGTTTTTTGATAGAATAATGAATGGACGAATATAGTCACTGACATGAGCACGGTTGTAATTTTAATCTTTTTAGTCATAACACATAGACTAAAATTAGGGGGTGCTTTCATTTCTAGCAGTTACAACCCTAATCATAGCATGTAATATTTAAAAATGCATTAGGCCATCTGGCGAGCGTTATTTGAAAAGAATTTTCTGAATTTTGAATAAATGGCAAAGCAACAGCTCTGATTCAATTCGAATAAAAATATGGGAAATATATTAGCCATTTTTGCCCAATAGGTCTAGGACAAAATGAGAGAAATAGATGTTGAAATTTCTTGAAAATTATCTTCATCAAAATTTTGCCAGTAACATACCTTTATTACGCGTTCTAAAAATCCTATGAGTATGGCAAAATCGCTTAACCGTTAGCTTTTCGCGGGGACAATTAACCAGCGATTGCCTATTGTTAGTGGAGTTTCAGAGCAAAATGGTCGGAATACGCTTTCTTGCGTTATTGGTAAATAAGATTAATTTTTAAATTAATTTTAATGTCGAACGCAGTGGTTGGAGTCGGCGTTAACGACGTCAGTTAGCGCGAGTTCGTCATAACATCTGCGCTATTTGAGAACTGTCTCCACATGTGATCTCTCCAACTATGATAATTTTTAAAAGCGCTAAAGGCCACCTAGGCCAGAGTTTTCCACACTTTTGGGACTCCCTTTAGCGGCTATGTAACATGCCGCGACCCTGCAAACTTACTGTCAACTAAAATTGGAAAAAACACTAATCTTTTTAATTTAAGCCGTAGGCCTATATGGAGGATTGCAGGCATATAAATTTCTTTAAACCTAAGCCTACTTGTAACTTTCAAGGCTTGTGACATTGTGATATTAGTTAGAAAATGACACTTTTGAGTATAATTTCGCGCCACCCCGCGACAGAGGCTTAGCGTATAACTTTGCCGCTCATGGCCCATGACCATATCCGCCGCCCCAGGAACCAAAGAAAGATAGTTATGGCGCGCGCCCCTTAAAAATTCCTCACAAAAAAGGTCGAAAAAGGACGAAAATTCAAATCTGCCTAGGGCGTCCAAAAGTCAAAAGATGGCCCTGCTTACTTTGTGCTTCTAGTCGGCTGATACGGTGAGATGACTGAGATCTGACTTTTTAACAGACCCCACTGTCCCGGCAAATCAGTGATCTTTCGAAAAATTAACTATTCTGCTGTAGATATTTAAGCCAACACTGGGACTGGTTTTCTCAACGCTATGCGTTACGCAGGACTGGGAAATGTGATTTTAAAAGCTTAGGTTTCTAAAAGTCAAATGTTAGGTGTTTACGATTTTGTTTTTCTAAGTCGAATAATGACAAATTCCCTCTTTAATGGTTGAAGTTTTTTTTACTCTTTGCAGACAATAGAACACATATGCGAAAACAGAATATGACTTAGAGAAGGGCCTGTGGATGTTGACACGCCAAACATTACAACCTAAAAATCGAAAAAACATAAAATCCTAAAAACCTACATTTTATTTTTTAAAAGTTTTTTCAGCCATGGCATTATGTCGTTACAATGCGCTTACAACTGTCAACATGCAAAATTCCAATTGGCCAATGCCATCCCCAGTGGCGAGGCCACGGGGGGTTTGGGGCGTTTGAACACCCCACTTGCCATCAGGGCTACCCGTGAGATTCGTGCAAAATTGCAGATAAATTTTTTATAAGGGGGTAAGAGAATGGTTGAGGGTCAGCTCTACTAGTCTAGGTATCAAGTGTTCTCTATATATCTATATAACAAGTTCTCTATATAGGCTATCTATATAACAAGCAGTCGTGCGTCAGACGGACTGCAGAGACTCGCCATGGCCGTCCATGTTACTATTTGCAAGACATTTTATCGGATAGATAAAAATATTGTTTAAAAGCTATTTAATATGCAATCATTACGTGTGGAATAGTAATTCTAACGAATTCTAATGGTGTAAAAATAAAAGTTGTTCAGCTTCAGGAGGACTTCGCCCCTGAACCCCTGACCAGGGGTGACCGGAAGATTCGGGACGGAAGATTCGGGACGGAAGATTCGGTACCGGAAAATTCGGTACCGGTCACGGAAGATTCGGTACCGTTGGGTGCTGGGGCCCGCTGGGGCTCATGCCACCTTATTGCCCCAGTGGGGTGGGCGGATAAGACCGTTCTAACGCGGGGAGGGAAATAACGGCGAGCTACGATAGTAATCGCACGGGCGATTGGAGCGGTCCGGGAGCCGTTGAATCGGGTCAATTTTCCTCCGGAAACGGTCTAGCTTAAACCCTGCCTTGCTTTTTGTAAAACGTACTACCGTAGCATATCATCTATTTTGGGCCTTTTCTAGAAGGTCGCATTAAACAGCTCAAGTTCCCTGCACATATTGGGAGTTTAAAATCTGTTTACATCCATTGTGTCGCTGGGATGAGCAAAAGCGCGCCTAAACGCTAGGTATCAGCTAATCACGCTAGGTATCAGCTAATCACGCGTGACAGTTAAAGCGGACAAATACCAGCAGCAGGTGAGGCGTCATCTTATGTGTATGTCGAACCGGTACCGAATTATCCGGTACCGAATCTTCCGGTACCGAATCTTCCACAAGTAAAGTTTTGGTACCGAATTCTCCGGTACCGAATCTTCCGGTACCGAATGTTCCGGGAACCGACCAGGGGCTTGGCCTCTGGACTCCACTGGAGACTCTGCCCCAGACCCCCTCAACGTGCTCGCCATACCCCCCCCCTACTCTCATACGTCTGGCGTCGCCACTGGCTATCCTCTACAACGAAACATTTTCTTGTGTCGGCAGATGCTGGTTTCTCTATCAGTTTCAGCAAATTTACTGGATCATTGAAGGACCCAGAATCTGTGTCATTTGCGTAAGTATTCTGCATATATATACAGGCCCGCCATAAAGTGGAATTGTGCAGGGTGCAGCTGAACCCCTGGAAAAATGCCCGTCGGGTGCAGTGCACCCCTGGAAAGAAGATGGACTGCACCCCTTTCAGCTAAAATTCGTCAAAAAATTGCCAAAATTTCACGTAAAACTGGCAAGGAAAAAATTGCCAAAATTTGCTAAAATTGGTCAAAAATTGCCAACATTTGCAAAAATGTCCAAAAATCGCCAAAATTTGCTAAAATTAGCCAAAAATTCCTAAAATTGCCATAAAATTGCCAAAATTTGTTGAGAAAATTTGCAAACAATTATCTTGCCCTAAAGAAAAGTGTGAAATGATGCTACTGCTTTTATCTGGAGAAAATCTGCACCCCTGATGAAAATTCGTTCGATGACGGGCCACCGCTATATATATATATATATATATATATATATATATATATATTCTTCAGTTAGTTTATATCAATTGTTGCTAACTGCTGTGCTTTTAAGTTTGCATTTTAAAAGTGTTTCTATAGAATTTGAAAAGTTATGTGAATAGTCCTACGCATTGACCTTAATTCTAATTCCCTGTCGAGTTTTCGCTCTCAGAAACAACCCTCTCACTTCCACAAGTCCAAAGGCGAAGAGCAGAGAGTATGCCTAGTTTAATTTTTTAAATAAAATCTTACGACTTTTGCATATCTTCATGGAAAGAACGGAATGGACAGTTTTTGATAAAATTTAAATACGGCGATTTCACGATATAATATATTGTCGGTATTTTTCTAACTTTGGTCCAAAATTAGAGCTGCAATATAAATAAAAGCATAGCTGCGCTTGCATAATGAGTCTAAACAGACTGTCAGACCACTTTAAGAGCTATGTCAGTAGATCTTACACTTAGACTGCCTTTAATCAAGCGGTCTTTGATGATAGGTTAACTGCTGCTTTCTGCTGAGTATCGTGAGAGAACTGGTCAAAAAGCTGAGAGCAAACAATTCTTCCGATGTTCGCCAAGCGTGGTTAGTGCATCGATCAGACCATAGACTTTAATGTATAATAATAAAGCCCCGTTAGTGCCCCTGGTGGCTTTCACACAGACAGTAATGCCTCCTAAGCCACTTTAAATCATGCTAAGTCAAGTCAAATCTATGGATCAGACAACGAACACTCGATAACCTTCCGAAGCGTCTTCAGATCTTCATTGCTCATATACGAAAGAATTGCGCTAATCCCTACAGTAGGGATTCTAGACTCATAATCATGCCCGTCGAGAGCTGTAATGGGGCCCGGTATAGGAAGAGTTCACCATGTGCATAATTTGCATTAGCATGTGCCACGTAGGCGGCTGTGGAAGTCCCTTCACGTTCATGGGGCAAGGGAAAACAATGTCCCGCCTCTCCCTCTTTCCACCTCCTGTGACCGCAACGTCCACGATTAGCCGGTTTTTCCAATATTGGCAATATGTCCTCTATGCTTTTTGTGTACTGATGACGTATATTAAGCAAAACATGTCGAGATCATTCCTCCTAAGCCGGGTCCGATATTCTGTCCAATGACAGGAAGGCTGTGAGAGGGACGTTGATATTATTGCCACTGCTTGGGATGAACAATGTCCTTTCGATGACGAAGCCACCGCTCGATCAAGACGTGAAATTTGCTCTCTGGTCGTACTCGGCAATCTTCTTCTCGTCGTTCCAGGGTTTCTTCATCTCCCTCTTCTACTGTTTCATCAACGAAGAGGCGAGCGAGCAGCTCTTTTCATCTCATGTCTTCTTATTCACCTTAATTCACTGCACTCTGCTGATCGTTGAACTAATGAACTTGATCGACAAAGACACATTTTAAAGAATTATTGCGATTAGGAAGTTAGATTAGCTTGCGACTAACTGTAGGCCTATACACTTCACAAAAGTATATTTCATTTATCAAAATAGTTTAATATAAGGCGGAAGTCATCAAGGCTGCTGTTACCGCTGTGAAACTGCAGCCAAATTGAGTGATGGACCAAAACACTACTGTCTCATAGGCTATATCCAATTATCCATTAGGCGATTTATTGTCTGACATGCACAGTGGCGGCTCCAGGATTTGGCAAGTGGGGGCCTTTGGGGTGGCAACTTCTAATGATGGGGGCCAACCATTTGTTGTTGAATGTATGTAGCATTAAGTATAGGGTCCCAACAGGGGGCCACTGGGGGCCAGGCACTCAATAGGGGGCGCGGGCCCCCTGGTCCCCCCGGTGGAGCCGCCACTGGATATGCAGATTTTCTGGTATTACTTACTGCAGTCAGACCCGAGCAGTGGCGTTGCCAGGATTTTCGGAAGGGCGAGTTTGGTTTATGGTTTTGACCGTGACCAACTTGGAAAAACCCTGACAAGCACAAAAAGACAAAAACACGTTATCACCTCTACTTTTTTAGCCGACAGGCAAAAAAGGGTCCTCGCCTCTTATTTAAACCTTTACCGTCTACTATAGCCAAAGGGGGTTTTGACAAAGACGCGTCAAAAATAAGAATTGCATGGAAACTCATAAAAATATTTTTCGGCGGCCAATGGGGGGGTTTAACTCCAAACTCTCTGGCTACGCCACTGGACCCGAGCAGTAAGCTTCATGAGTTAGACTGACGTCACGTGATGTAGCCAGAGGTTTAATTAATTGATGCAAAATCTGGTCGTTACGAAACCTCTGAAAATGTTCCATTTTCCGTTCGGACTCGCGACAGTTTTAACCTCAGGTGCTGAAATGCACTGAATAAAGGGATCGCCACTATTCGCCAGGCCAGCTGAAAGATATATGTAGTCGACTTTCAGTTTCCTCATTTTAGACCATTGCAACGAGAGATCCGCTAATTATTATGGTCGTCCGCTTCGTAGTTTAGACGCCCGCAGAAAATTAATTTGAACAGGATACTAAAACGTCCGTATGTGTAACGTTGTTGATTCCAGGTGCGGTCCATAGTTTCGATGCGTTGGAGACGACGACAGTCCGCCATGTTGTTTAATCAAAGCAACGGGAGATCGCGGTCAACGACGCTGTCGAGTCCACCGATCATATTCCTCGAAACTGTTGATGCGCCCTCCTCCTCCTCCTCCTTCAAAGGCTAAATCTTGCATAGATAACCGGTCTTCTTGTCGAAAGCCACAGTGGAAATGATGTTGTAAAATACAAAATTCATAGTTTTAAGACCATTGGCTCTTCTATTCTTCTATATTCTATCCTTAGTCCTCTGAATCAATCATCTCTCGAAATTTGCAACCGTGCTTTTTCAAATGCTGCTGCACCAGAGCTTTGGAACTCATCTCCATGTATCCCTCCGCTGTCTACACCATGGTCAAATAGCAAATTCTGAGCAACAATTTCCTTCATTTCTTGCAACATCTCCTCAAGCTTTTCTATCTAAACTCAAAGCATTTCTCTTCAAAATATTCATTCACTCCATAGCCGTAACGTTCCAACTCCAATGACCCCTTGGATTTAAATGACTGCCTGATCAGTGTTTTATACAGGCCTGTTCAGAGGAACAAAATTCCCCCCAACCTCAAAATCCCCCCAAACAAAAAAATCCCAGCACTTACACAATTTTGCATTGAACTGTGTCTTTTCCTCCTCCAACCAAGTCGATCCCTGAGAAAGCCTCACTTTTCCCCCAAAGGTCTGGAGTCTGAATAAAACACTGCTGCCTGATTGATCCTCACCTTTGGCTATGGCTATTTCATATTAGGCCTACTGTAAGATTAAGCGCCTAGCAATAAGGAACAATTGCGGTGCCACTTTTGAAATCGCTATAGAAATTCACGAGATTCTAATTACCTGCATGCTTACTATTCATGGATCCACACACACGAGTGCCGCAAAAGACTGATTTGGTTAATGCCTAAGGAACGGATTTTGACCGTTCTGGAATTTATTCTTTTATGCAAGGTTTAGTTGATATTGCGATAAAATATATAAATAGCCAATATATATATATAAATATATATATATATAATGGATGAACAGTTTAAACAATTTGCACTTCAATAAAATCTACTTTTAAAATTTTGTGTACATTTGAGGACCAATCTCCCCGTCATTTTTGACGGGTATATATATATATATATATATATATATATATATATATATATATATATATCGGGAATGTCGACGTCGTCCCGAAACCTGAAGTTCGGCTCCTGGGTGTGCTTCTGGACGAGCATCTATCCTTTGGCGGCCACCTGGATCTAGTGGTCCGGAACTGCTTCTACCACCTCAGAAGGATCAAACTAATTCGTCGATATCTGCCAACTTCGGATGTCATCAAGCTAGTCCGAGCGCTGGTCCTGAATCGGGCCGACTACTGCAATGGAGTACTGTATGGCCTTCCAGCCAATCAGCTGCATAGGCTGCAATCGGTCCTCAACGCGTCTGCCAGGCAGTGGCGTCATTTCACACTTTTCTTGGGGGGGCGAGAAATTTTGTAAAATTTTCTTTTATAAATTTTTTAATTTTTGGAGAAAAAAAGTTGACGACCTTTTTTTTGCTCGTCAGTCCTTTAACGATTACCAAAAAATAGTTGACGACCTTTTATTTGCTCGTCAGTCCTTTAACGATTTAACGATTACCAAAAAATAGTTGACGACCTTTTTTTGCTCGTCAGTCCTTTAACGATTACCCAAAAATAGTTGACGACCTTTTTTCCCCCCAAACGCAAATGACGTCCTTGTTTTTGTTTTTTGTTGCACATTAATACATTATAAATTAATATTTTCATTTCCTTGGGGGGGCCACGGTCCCCCCTCTAGCCCCCCCCCCAAATGACGCCTCTGCTGCCAGGCTCATTTACGGACTAAAGTGGACAGATCAGGTCACGCCTCTGCTTCGAGACCGTCTACATTGGCTGAAAGTTCCGGAACGGATACTGTTCAAACGCTGCTGGCTGACGTTTAGGGCATTGCACGACCTGACCTGCCCTGACTACCTAGCTAAGCTGGTACACAGGGTAGGGTCGGACACAGATCGTCTGAACCTAAGATCGAACCAAGGGTTAAGACTAGTGGTGCCTCCCCAGCCAAGACCGCTAAGTTTGGGGACAGATCCCTTTCAGGGGAAATGCCATAGTGTGGAATTCCTCCCGGTAGACGTCAGGTCCGAAATCTCCCCGACCGTTTCGCTCAGAAACTGAAAACTTACCTTTTAGTACGTCTTATGGAACTCGTCTGTAAAGTGCTCTCGACTACCGCCCGATCTTTAAGATAGCGCTATAAAAGTCGTCACTCTAATAATAATAATAATAATAATAATAATAATAATAATAATAATAATAATAATAATAATAATAATAATAATAATAATAATAATAATAATAATAATAATAATAATAATAATAATAATAATAATATAATAATGGAATACCTATTTGGGAATGATAAGCGTGTTGGCAACCTCCGCCTCTGTCGATCTGCTGCTTACGCTGGCCGGGACTTTGGAGGGGCTTCGGTCCTCTTCGCGTTTCTAATGGGTATAAGAGCATCGTTTGGTGGTTGACGTGTTTCAGTACTATTCAGGGATTTATTTACACCCCAGCGGTTACACCCGTTTTTGACAGACACCCCTGACCCTACGCCTCTTCTCTGGGGTGGGGTCAATAGCCTAGTTATTTTGACGCAACCCATCGTAAATCGTAATACATTACACTCTCTGAAACAGTGAAAGTCTTAAACCATGACTTATATAAGGAAAAAACGTCTCGTTCAGAGAGCTCACCACGCTCACTGAAGCCTCTAGTTAGGACTGGTAATGTCGGTCTGTAGAAGCCTCCCCCACCCCCCATTTCCCGGAACTATGGCTATTGCACTGCTCCTAAATTTATCAGCACCTGATTGCAGCTTAGGTCTACAGCTAGTACTTCATAGACGTCACGTAGTTATAATAAATAATAATAACAAGGTTTAAAGTGGTTCAGGAGGGTTTGCCCTGTGTGAGAACCACTGCTGTGCCCTTCCAATCTAGTATCCTATAGTACTGAGATTTAATTCAAGATCGAATGTTGCCGAATGGTAGCTAGGTCTACAGTAAGACGGAAAATCAGGCCCTACTTAGGCTTATTATTGCTTTTGTGGGTTGTTTTTTAAAAGTTCCAACCAAAACATATAAAGGTAATGATAAGATTCAAATCTTGAGTTGGTGCATATTTTTCAAACTACATGATAACAAATCGGCACTCCCCCTCTAACCAAAATTTCCTGGGCTGCACCCAGTTTAGGCCTATAGTAATGCTAAATTGATAATTTTAGCACATTTGCACACTGCACGACAGCCATTTGGACTCGAGGGCGTCGAGGCCCTTTGGGAGGGGCAATTGACTTGGCTGAAGAGGAAGAAACACAGTTCAATGCAAAAATGTGTCACTGCTAGGATTTGAGTGTGTGTATTGGGGGGGGGGTCCCCTATCATCAGGCCAGTATAAAACACCGTATTTGGCACTTACCTTAGCCCTCAGTTGATAGCATTTTAAAAATATTTCTCCACACTGGCGTTGACCTGCTCAGTTGTAAGCCTGTCATATGTAAGCCTACCGGTAGCCTAGGTTAACTACGAGGTTCCACTCTTTGAGGCTGCAAGAGGGCATTCTCTTAAACGTAGAAGTCGATTCTACTGTAGGCCTATACATTCTTGTGGAATTCAGAATTATAATTCACTAATATCTTCTCACTAAAACTTTTTTGGAGGCGGTCCACATTCCGTTTTCCATCTTTCGTGAGGCAAAACTTTTTTGGAGGCGGTCCACATTCCGTTTCCATCTTTCGTGAGGGTCCATTAGGTCCAAAACATGCGATGTTTTCCGATGTGTCGTGAGGGTCCATTAGATCAGTGTTTCCCAAACTGTGGGTCGCGCAGTGGCGTAGCTACATTGGACCAAACTGCACCGGTTGGACCACCCAAGGTCACTTGTACAAATCCGATGTGATTTTTTTGGGTGGGGAACATACACTGTAGTATTATAAGTTCTGCAAGGCTGCAATTGGTCATAACTTTTCGCGCCAGACTGGCTCTGCGGACTTCGTCAGTCTGGTAGGTTCAAGCTGTGATGTTTTAAGTCTCGTCGTTATCGCATAGCATTTAACATTACTCAGTGGACTGCGCTGACAAAGGCTGGCAGTCTCTACTATCTCAGGGTCAGAGCAGAAGATACCCGCCGTTTCTGCTAACATGACACACTCAATAACTACATTTTCCTACTTCAGATTTGTGATTTTAGCGTTTCAGCATCAGAAGCAACGGGTGAGGGACGACGAATTGGGGGGGGGGGGTTGCTGTTTTTCGATGTGTCACTGCCGCGCGTTCAAATAGGGCAAGTTATCTTCATTCTTCTGACGTTCGTATTGTCTCCTTTTGTCTTAATTGGCAAAATATAAATTCTGCCTAATACTGTATATTTGCAATATTTCATTTGAATTGAATCAGAGCTTTTCTTTTGCCTTTTATTCAAAAACTCAGATGCCTTTTCAACTAACGTTTGCCAGGTGGCTTAGTGCATTTGTTTGATATTACATGCTACGATTAGGGTTACCTCCGTTACAAAACCGCTGAAGTGGACCGAACCGGTTTCGCGGTTTTTCGGTCAAACCCTGAACCGAACAAAACCGCGGTTTTGTATTCCAAATTGGACGGTTTTACTTGGTGTTTTAACTAAAGGTTGAGTAACTACAGTGCCTCTTAATAGACTGTTAAAAGTGCACCGACAGATAAAAATGACAAAATCTTCCAATGCAAAAATAAATTTTAGCCTGGGTAAGTTCAATCAATGCACAGCTTTTAAACGCTAAACCTTAAAAATGTTGTTCTTCTGGCCCATTAATTCTTGATGAGTCAGAGTCCACGTCAGTTTCAGAAATTTTGATTAATAAAACCAATTTTAAAAGCTCTGGCTGCATATTTTAAAGACTACGCATTGCCAGTTTAGTTAAGAATGCCAAGTGGCCAAAAGCTGTAATAAAGCAGGAATGGCAAGGAGAAACAGAAATACAGTACATCAACGTATAATTGTAATGACAACAGCGGGTTAGCCCTGTTAGTGATAATAAGTGGATTTTACACGTGGTTTAACAGAGGTTTTCCATTTTAAATCATGCATTGAAACTCAGGTTCAGGCTTACAACCATTGGTGTAGCCAGAAGGAAAAAATTTCCCATACATAAAGTATTCAAAGAGCTGTGGTGGTCCAGAAGAACCATTCTTGCAGTTTGGACTGGTTTGAGTACCCCTGGTCCAATAGCTGGAAATGCCAAGATATTTAGTAAAATCTTAAGTGGTGTTTGCTTGCCAAACTCCAAATATTTGTAATCAGTTAGTATTTGGAAAATGTAGTAGTTCATTTCAGAACATAGAACAGTACTGTAGGCCCCTATAGCAAATTTAGGTAATAGGCTATGCATGAGCTAGGGACGACTTGGCTCATCCTTCAAATGTAATCAAGCCCACATTGCAACCCTGCACACTTTTCAATGCCAATAGGAATGTTGCTGTCACCAGCTTGGCTTTAACCAGTTTTCAAAATGCCTGCACTGCAGCTGAACTTAGTTCACAGAATCAAGACATGAATTCAGTTACCAGTAATCATTTGAACAAGTTACAAATTCAGTAAGCTTCAGAATGAGTAGATGCAACATAAAATCACAAATCAGAATGTATTAAAAAAAATTGCCAACTGAGACTATTAAAAAGAATTTTAGTAAAAAAAACTCAGAATTTTCATGATCTCAAGCAGCTCACATTCTTCAAGTACAATGATTTATCCCATATGTTCCAAACTTGTTCGATAAGAATGACAATTAATTGTTCTTTGATGCATCAATTGCATAATCATAATAGGCATCAAAGTTCCATGACATTCAGTCCAAATAGGAAATTCACTTTTTTCCCCATTTAGTACAGTCTGACTGCTGCCATATTATGCCAAATATGAATCACATATTTAGTGCTTAGTGGCCAAAGCTGTAATAAAGCAGATGAAGCAAGGAGAAACAGAAATACAGTACATCAACATGTAATTGTCTCCCATGACACCCATTAAGTTAATGCCTCCCCATATGACCCATTCCGGATTTTAAGTGGTTTCCCATTGCCTTTTTTCCAGTATTTCAAGCCATTGCTTCTCAGGTTCAGGCTTACAACCATTGGCCGCATCCATAAGGAAAAAAATTACAACCTAACAAAAAAAAAGAAACACAAAATATGATCTCTCCTGAATGTCAAACAAAGCAGTAATACCAACTCAGTCAAAGGTTTGCTAAAAATTCAGATATTTAGGAAAATCAATTTATTCTTTTGCCTGCCAAAATTCCAAAATTTTTATTCATATAATCAGTGTTTGAAAAATGTAGTAAATTTCATTGCAGAACATTCACAATACTGCAGTATTGAGCTGCATCTGGTTTGAAAAGTCCAAGATAATTAAAAAAAGTTAAAATAACACAGGCATTACGACAATGTCGACAGCAGGAAGAGAAAACTAATTTAAATGCTTTAAATTCATGGGACAAAGCAAAAAGTATTAGCACAGCACCAGTCAATAAGTTTTCAAAATGCCTGCACTGCAGCTGAACTTAGTTCACAGAATCAAGAGGCCCGGTCATGAATTCAGTAAAACAGTAATATTTTGAACAAGTTACAAATTCAATGAATGAAGTTAAAAGCACCAGAACTTGACATGATGACATATTTTTGCTCATCAAAACTTTTTATTCCGAAAACATTGATGTGTCCTATTAAAAAAATTTTAGTAAAATTGGTTCAGAATTTTCATGATATTTAACAGCTCATATTATTCCATCTACAATGATTTGACTTTGGCCCTTGCTATGTTACATGCGCGAATAAGAATGACAAATTGATGCATCATAAATAATAGACATCATAGTTATATGCATTTTATTGAAACAATATTATTTTTACAATACTTTTTTAACCTTTTAAGTCAGCACAGGTAATTTGCTTTTTTCACTGCCAACCCCACAACCCTCACAGGCCTGATATTCAGCAAATAAACCACAGAATTAACCCGTTACAGGGGTTGGCGTCTAAGGTTTTGCAATCATATGCATGATTTCACCCTTCAAAAGTCTCCCATGCCACCCATTCTCTTCCACCTCGGTGTACCACCCATTCCAAAACGTTTTCTTGATTTGATTTGATTTTTTTTTTGGCACGGATGGATTCAACCACAACAATAATAGTTGCTCAATGATGCAAACCACATCTTTGTAGCTTCCATAGAGCCTGCAGATTTCAAGATTCAAAAACAAGATTTCACAAAATATGGGTGCCTGAATGTCAAACACCATAACTCCCCAAATTTGGTCCCATCTTCAAAATTTTTGAACTAATCTGTTCCAAAGACACTAGGGAAATAACAACTATTCTTTGAACCTAGGGGAAATTTGAAAAATTTTTTTATTGACCATATAATATTTTTGAAAAGGTGGTCATATTTTGGTCTGTAGGGTGGACCACAATACTGCAATTTGAGCTGCATCGGATGGATGGTAAGTGCAAAGAAAATTAAACAATAAAATAACACAGGCTTTACGACAATCTATATAGCCTGCAAGGTAAGGTGTTTCAGATTTAAATGCGCCAAAAAATTTCACTGGGACAAAGCAAACGTGTGCCTGGTATAGAAACACCATAACCCCCCAAATTGGATCCCATCTGCAAAATTTTTGAACTAATTTGTTCCAAAGACACCCACCTACAACTTTGCCGCTGAACTCAGGGAATTTGCTGTAAAAAATTTTTTATTGATTTTGAGTATTTTTGGGAGGGGGTCATATTTTGGAATGAAGTTAAAAGCAACTTGAAATTTCTTGACATGACGGATGGATGGTTTGTACAATAAAAATTTTAAACAATGATGCAAACACATCTTTGTAGCTTTTGGAATAGCCTGAAATATAGTAAGTTTAAAAGTACATATTTCTAGTTTAACTGGCATATTTCCCCCAAAATTAGTTACCAACTTTGGTAACGTCTTGTATGTTAATTCCCCCTTTGACGGGTTTGTCAAAATAAACTACATTAAACAAAACAGACCTTAGTTGGATCCATAATTCCAGACTTCATCATGTCAACAAACTTTCCGTTGAGTGCATCATATCCAACGTCGTGCTTCTCTTGCATCACTCTTGTCACAATTTCTTGTGCATCGACACCAGCATTTGCAGCAATTGTATAGCAAGGAATGCGCAAAGCCTTGCGTACAATATCGATTCCTGAAGAAAACAAAAGAAACTAAGTGTAGCCAATAAACAAAGATGAACACCATAATTCCAGACTTCATCATGTCTATTAAACTTTCCGTTGAGTGCATCATATCCAACCAGTTTACATTGAGTGCATCAGATTTTGTCCCCAGCTAAGGGGTTAATAAAACAAAGCATTTGAAGTAAATTCACTGACACAAAACAGATACAGTATAATCCCATTATAATGGACACACTTATAACAGAAGGACAGAAGGGATAAACAAAGATGAACACCATTTTTACATGGAACAAACAATACAAACATGGATTGGGAATGATTACTCAGAACAGTAATTGAGGGAAGAATATCAGGAAGAAAGACAAAAGGAAGATCAAGGAGGATGCTATTGGACTGGATGATGAAAACAGATACTGTACACAGCGTCACAAGACCTATGCAGAAATCAAAGAAGAAGCAAGATGCAGAGAGGATTGGAAACAATGGAGCCCTGAACCTGTCCCAGGACAGAGCACATGATGATGATGACTTATAACAGAATATATCGTCCCAAGCACCTTTACAAACAAGCTGAAAAAGCATCGGATATAGTGAACTTGGGTGGTTGACAGACAACAAAGGAAAATACAATTTAAAAAAACTCAAGGATCAACCAACTATCCATCAGGCTTCTACCATTCATATGCTTAGACCTAACCACGAATTTGTATTTTCAAACAAAGTAGTTAATTTCTTAAATTGATTCCACATAATTGAAATTACTAACCTAGTTTCTGGTCATCGTTTTCTGGTTTCACACCATCGAGAGCAGGAAGGCATCGAATAAGTGCCACTCCACCTCCAGGCACGATTCCTTCCTCAACAGCAGCCCTTGTGGCATTCAGGGCGTCTGTGTAGCGATCTTTCTTCTCGTTGACCTCTACCTCACTATGACCTCCAACCTCAATTCAAAACCATAAATTACGATGCAAAGTCAGTACCTCTCAAATAGCTGTCAAGGCATGGTCCTTTAAAACAAGTCAACTCTATACCCAATCACACTATCTATATCCAACCAACAGCACTTCAAGATGAATTGTCATGGTCAGTTGCCTGTAACCATGATTTATGAGATCTATATGACCAGCCACCTTCATTTCATCATATGTATTATGAACAATATTGTCATGTATATGGTGTATAAGGCAAAGGTACATTCCATAGGCCATCGCAGACCCATCGGATAACCAAAGGGTTAGTGCCTTCAGTTTTACGTAGCAACGGCTGAATTTAGGGCGTTTGCCAGCTTTTCCCTCGCTGCCTTTCCTTCCACCTTCCACCGAGTTAACACCCGATGTACTCATTCACAGCTGAGTCGACTGGGGGCGCGAAAAGTTTCTGCCGCGCCGGGAGTTGAACCACGGACCTCAAGATTGGCAGACCAGTGCACTAACCACTGCTCCACCGCATACCCTTATATAGGGTGTATACATATTATAAACTAGTCACCGCAACTGCACAGCATGCTGATAGATAATAGCATAATAGCATTTAACAGCAGAAATGTATACCTTGATAACAGCAACACCAGCTGTCAATTTAGATAATCTTTCAGTTAACTTCTCTTTTTCATATTCTGATGTCGTTGATTTAATTTCATCCCGTATTTCATTTACTCGTTTATCAATATCTTCTTTGCCTCCTTTTCCCTAAATATTAAACATCACATTCTGTCATGAAATTATAGCAAAGACTGAAACAGCAAACTCTAATGGAAATATTACAGGTTTCTCAAAAAGATGCCTTCAAATTATTACAAGTTTAATTAATTCCTTTTATGAGACATACAAATTACATTAATTAACTCTGTTGCACCCATTTTTTATGAGAATATATTAAAATAAAAAATTAAAATTTGACTGTGAAGTTCATCAAAAATGTTGTCAGCAACAAGACAACATAAGTAAGCTATCTGAAACATGTACATATATGTAACAGACTTCCAAAATTATATAAAATGTCATAATTTAGTTTAGAGAGGATCTTATGTGAAAATTCTCAAAGCAATTACAACATACATATTTTTGACATATGTCACAAAAGTTTACAGGCTTTTTCGTACTGCCCACGAGAATTTTTTTCATTTTCGTCATCAGGTCCGGATATATCCATATCATCAATCTTACCATTTTCAATCGCTTCCAAAACTTCCTTGGTTGGTTAAATAAAACTTCTGTCTCCACGTACGTAAGGGTATTTAAAATTTAAAAGCCTGAAGGACTGCAAATCTCGCCAACAAATCGATAAATTTTCGCAGCCAAACTCAAGAAACAGTTTTTTTGCATGTTTTAAAAGCAAAAGCATGTGGGCTTTCATTTGAATAACCCTAGATCATAAAAATAAGGGTCTAAATTTAGAAATGAGTGCATTTTTGTTTTGTGGTTGAAAAATGGCCACGAAAGAGTTAAATACAACAATCATTACTCATAGCTTTCTTCTCACCTTAATAAGCAGAGTATCATCTTTTGTTATGGTAACCTCACCAACTCGACCAAGATCCTGAATTTGAACATCCTCAAGTTTATATAATCCAGCCTCATCCTCAAAGACCTACACAGAGAAATGGTTTTGCTTATAGCACACTGAAATTAAGCACATACACCCACGTGCGCATAAAACTGAAAATGTCAGAATCCAAAGATAGAAATTGTCAACTTTATTTTTTTAAATCATTCAGTTACCTAAAAACTGGCAAGACAGCTTAGCCTCCTTTTTTAAATATTTGATTATTGTGTATGAAAACATCAAAATTTAGTTTTGGAGCAGTGGTTATGCATGGTCTGCCAATCTTGAGGTCCGTGGCTCTTGTTTTTGACTTTTATTGTTTCCATGCAGTCGACTCAGCTGTGAATAAATTGTCCGGTGGAAGGAAGAATAGGAATGGCAACCGCCCTCATTCAGCCGAATAAAACTGAAAAACCCTTCGGTTCACCAAGGCATCAAAATGTGAAGCTGAAAATCAATACATACCACGCCGCCTGTAGCAATGGCCATATCTCTAAGCGTGTTTTTCCTGTTATCACCAAAACCTGGAGCTTTAACTCCACACACCTGTAGACCTACCTTGATTCTAAAAGAAATACAATTGCTACTTTGTACATACTATGAAATTTAGAAAATATCTGACTTCTAGCCATTGTGACAATTTAATGTACAGTAGTTAGAAATGGTCAAACACTATTTTGCAATGTGTTTGCAAGCAGCACTATTTTAAGTATAACACAAGATTTGTCTATCAGTCTTCAGAAAAAGAATTTACTGCAAAAATCTGGCCAATCTCCAGCCATGTTACATTACTTTGAGCAAAGTTAGGTGCATGTCAGGTTTACATACAAACAAAAACAACTAAATACATTTTAAAAATGAAGTTAGATCAATTGAAAAAAAGGACAATCAAGAATAGAAATTCATTAATATGAGTTATTTTTGAAAGTTTCATGTATAAGACAAGCTGTATACATCCTGAGGAGCAGTTCAAAGATTAATTGCAATGTTTTGGTGCTGCTTCACAGAGAAGACAACCATAGAAATAAAACAAGGCAAAAATTCAGTGTGTCTTGGAAGAAATAATAGAAAACCTGATGAGAGAAAATAAGAAATAAGCTGCTTTGCTCACAGCCTAGAAAAATTATGATGGTTTAACAAAGCAATCTTGTTTTATTTTTCCATTCTAACCTATTAAGAACCAAGGTTGACAATGCTTCTCCATCAACATCTTCTGCAACAATTACTAATGGCTTCCGTTGTGCATTTGCCAGCTCCAGAACTGGAATGATTGACTGAATACTTGATATCTTTTTGTCACAGAAAAGAACAAGTGCGTCCTGGAATTCACACTTTGCTCCTGAAGATAATTCAAAATGGTGACAACTGCATTGCAAAGTCAATAGTGAGACTAGTTTGAACTTCAACAACTTAAATTGCTCTATATCACCACGACAATAAACACCACACATATTTTTGTCTTTACTGAACAGTAATGCCACATTTTTGTCAGGCATGCAGGCATACACAAACACACCTACAGAGCCTTTTACTAACAAACACCATTCATGATCCTATACAGATTAACATTCAGGAGCTAATTATTCCATGGATAGAAGTTCTTCCAATCCAACCTTAGATTGAAAAATGCCAATTTCTGGGGGGCAGGAATGCAAACTCATGAGATCAAAGACTGACATTAGTAACTCTGCAGGTTCTCTTAAGATTAGCAACATGAAAGACAATGCATTTAAATTTAGAATGAGAAATTTCAAAAAGGAATCAAAAATCCTTAATTAAAACCGATCTAACGATTGAATTCTGAATTAATACATCAATTCACATTAAGTAAAATCAGGCTATCGTGTTTATTTTAAAGAAAAAATACCCTTTGCTGTGTTCATGAAATATGGAGATATATATCCTCGATCAAACTTCATCCCCTCAATTACTTCTAGTTCATCCTTCAATGTTTTCCCATCCTATATAAGAAGCAGATGAAAGACCAAACACAATGAAGAAAAACATAAATCCACAACAGACACAAGACAGTCTTCAAAGTAAAAATATCAATGGCCTGTCAATAACAAAAACTCGAGGATGGAAGTACATCATCGGGATGCAACTTAAGAACCATAATTCCAAGGAGAGGTGCAATTAGGTCACAAGCTAAATAGAGCCTCTAGCCTGTATTATTATTATTATTACTATTAGCAAGACAACTTATACAGCGCCGTGGAAATGAAGGTCAAAGTCAAGGGCGTTTTGACAGGTGTCACTTGAATGGGATATTAAACGAGTCTTCAGATTCTTCCTAAATGAGATGATCAAGTTGGATGTCGCGATGCTCATGGGCAATGAGTTCCAAAGGAGTGGATTCCCTTGCAAAGCTGATCGTTCACCAAACTTGGCTGTCTTTGCTGGAGGTGGAATGAGTTGCTGAGCATGACTGACAAGCAAAGTCTGCAGCCTTGATCTTCAGCAGTTCATCTGCTCCAGCAGCGTGTCAGGAGTGCCTAATCAGGTGACCAGGTGGCTGGTCACATCAGCTGCAACTCAATGCTGCTAAGACTGAAATATTATGGATCACCTCTGAGCGTCAGAAACACCTGACAAAATTGACCTGTATCAGCATCGATGGACTTGAGGTGCAACCAGTGTTGTCTGCGAATTCGGGATCCACATCGATAGCAATTAAAATCAGGACCCATGTCAGAAACAATTGCCAGCTGTTTCAACGACTCGATTTGATCAGAGTGCCTTGAAGATCAGTGTCAGCCACCCCTCATATTCTTGGTTTCATCATTGGTACTGACTAACCAAACAAAAATAATTTACACTCACGGATTTCACTAAACCACCTGCTGGACCGTCTCCAGGTCGTATTGAGCATAAAGGAGGGCGGTTGATCTTCCAGGTTCGTTTCGTGAATTTTAACACCAAGTTCTTGAGACTTACACTGGCTATCAATTGTTGTTCAGTTTAAGTTGCTGTTGAGTGCTTACCGCTGCCTGAATGGAATGACAAGGTAGCATTTGTCTGATTCATTTGATCAAAATGTTAAACGCCTGAGATGAACAAAGAAACTTCTCTGGTCTTCAACAAAGGTGATAGTCTCCAATAATTGGACTGCTGCAAGGGCATGGAACTGCCTACATTCTTCAGTTCAACTCTCTAACACCAAACCTTCAAAGAATTTAAAACTTGGCTATGAAACAAATAAACAATAATTTATAATTTTAATGTGTCAGTCACTGTATTTGTTCCACATAAATCTTTCGTTGTATAATAATTTAATAATAATATAATAATAATAATTGTGACTGCTAGAGCAAAGTCTGGAGCGTTGATCATTCAGGGCAGTTCTAGAGACAAGTAAGGAGATATAATCAGGACAGAATGGATCGTTCAAAGCCCAGTAGGTGAGCAGGCATCGCTTGAAGATGCACTCAGAAAATTCGTAGCCAGTGAAGCTTGTTTCTTAGAAAAGGCATTACGTGATCGTTCCCGTAGCAACCAAAATCAGGAGAACAGAAACATTCACAACTGATTGTAGTCGATTTAACCGATTGCCTTGAAGGTGTAAGTGGGCAAATCCTTATATATTCTTAATGCTAAATGCATTTGCCTAACCACAGAAATAATTTATTAGTCACTAATTTTACTAAATAATACTAGCCTCTGCTTTTGGTTGCCCATAAAGGAGGGCATACTTGTAGCAAAGATTCTTTGGTAGATTTTAATTCAAGTTTTTGACTGCTTTTAACCATTGTTGTTAACCTTTTGCAGTTGAGTGCAAACTATGAATGGAATGACAAGGTAGCATTTGTCTGATTCATTTGACAAAATGTTAAACTCAGAAATGAACAAAGAAACTTCAACAATTCAACAAATCAATAGGCCAATAATTGGCTGTCTGATAATCGGCCACATACATTATTGGTGGACTTCTAATTCTAAATCAAACATTTAACCTTGAAACAAATAAACAATAAAATAAAACATTTACCTTCACTGTAATTGTTCCATCTTTGCCAACTTTCTTCATTGCATTTGAAATTATTTCACCAATGGACTTGTCACCATTAGCGGAAATGGTGGCAACCTGCACCACAGAAGATAAGTAAAAAAAGTAAAAGTCCTTCTTGAGCCTAACTGGCTCATAGGGTGGCACTAATCTCCGTTGCTATAGCTCACAGTCAGGCATGTAATGTTGGATTGGTTACTTAATGCACCAAAGACAAAAGTCACAAAGTCTTCTTTCATTGACATGGTGTTTATAGATATTGTATTGTATATTGTATAGGCAGCTAACTGTTTACTGATGCATGAAAGAGATTAACTATTGGTGTATAGACTGGGATGACAAGATGAAGAAGTGTACAGGAGAAGATTCTATAAGTTTACAGAAAAGTCGTGGCTTCAGGAAAAGTTGTGTTTGAGTTAGAGAAAATATTCAGAAAAAGGGGTGGTCAAAGATGTCTTTGATAATGATGAAAATGAACCATGTGCGATAGAAACTATTAGAAATGCGTTTGAGCTAGACGAGAATAGAAAATGCTCAAAATAGGTTCATTTGAATATTATAAATCGTCCGTGAATAAATGTAGAAAAAACGACGGATATTGAAAAGAGAACTTTCTTCTGTTAGATTTGAAAAGAGAATGGTAACACTACGTAAATGCAATTAATGTTCATTATCAAGTTGAAATATTGTGCATATTGTTATTGTTAAACGTTGTGAAGGAGAAGATTTCATGTTGAATTGGTTACTTATTGTTAAAGACAAAATTTTGCTCTTCTTTCATTACTTTGGTTTATATGTATATATACAGCCAGCTAACTGCTTTGTGCCCAACTGATAGCAGCTATGTAAACATGACAAGATGAAGAACTTCTAAAGACCATTCTATAAGTTTTTAAAAAACTCATGGCTTCATGAAAACCTGTTTGACTTATCTCAGCCTCCTACCACTGCTCCTTCTTTTACCACCGCCTTCTAGAAAGTAAGGCTGAGTCAACCTTAATCCTTATGACTCCTGTGGGTCTCGAACCCACGACCTCCTGCTCTATTGTCCAATGTTTTTACCACTCTGCTAACTTCCCACCCATACAAGATAAAGTTCAACAAAATATCTGTATTACAGGAAGCAATAACAATTACAAAAACTTTTTTCCTGTGTTCACATCTGTTTCTATAGCATATATGTACGGCGTGTGTGCGCAGCGTGTGTGTGAAGGAGATAATGCACACAGTGCGACTTATACTCTTTCCATCATTAAACTAGCAAAGCTCTGTATCACAAAATAATGACTTCACAATAACCTTCTGCTTCTTAAGGAAAAGTTGGAGAACAATTCCAAAATATTTGAATTAAATACCAAAAGTCATTAAGTATTGTTTTTTAAATTAATTAACAGTTTCAGGCAAACACACATCAGACACTTTACCTGAGCAATTTCTTCTGGGGTTGTAACCTTTTTTGACATGGACTTCAGATGCTCAACAACTGCATCAACAGCCACCATGACACCTTCACACAATATCATTTAAACAGGGCTATACATACTATCAGTTAAAGAGAGTATAAACAATTAAGTGCTCAGATCAATCACAAATATATAATTTCAATCTAAGTTCTGTGCCTTAAATTAAATATGGCAGATTCATCAGATGCTGATTTTAATAATAATAATAATAATAATAATAATAATAATAATAATAAGTCTACCTCTTCTGCAACTCTAAACTATTTGTATAATTATTATTCCTATTTTCACTGTTAATATTCCTATTATCACTGTCATTATAGTCATCGTCGTCATCATCATCAATTTATCATCTACCACTTGCTGTAGGGTATCCCTAGAATGTACTGATTCACAAGACACCATCAGTAATCATTATACAGGGAACAAATGACTATCATTTTCAGTTAGCTGGTTTATTATTTTATTTTATTTTACTAACAATGGCAAGACTAAAATGTTCAATAATTAGGTGACATCATGCTTCATGTCAAGGTCACTAGGAGGCTAAAAAGTCATGACTTGCAACATTGAATGACTACTGACACCCATTGCCCAAATCATCTGCCAAGCATCACACTTTAAAAAAGTCTTGTCCACAGAACTAATACCAATATTAGCCATAACATTATAAATTGCAAATTGTGAAACAAGTTGAATGAATGAATCAACACTATATTGGACTAGTCTTCTTACTCTGTTGCACAGAATCAACACAATCAACAGTCACATTTTGCCAAGACTACATTCAAACACACAGTTGCAGGCGACACTAACCTCGTCGGATTTCAATGGGGTTGGCTCCCTTACTGATTTTTTCAAAGCCCTCCTTGGCAAATGCTCTAGCCAAGATGGTGGCAGCCGTTGTTCCATCTCCAGCTTCTTCATTTGTCTTGTTGGCCACTTCCTGAACCAACTTTGCTCCAATGTTCTGAATCTTATCCTTCAGATCAATGGCCTTGGCAACTGTGACTCCATCCTTAGTGATCTTTGGACTGCCCCAACTCTGTTCAAGAACTACATTACGACCCTGAAAAACCACCATCTACACATTGTACTAATATAGCAAAAACATCTAAATTTCCCTCATAATTAATGTTGCATTATTTAACAGAAAGATCTAGACATTGTATAATTTATTTTCCATGTATTATAAACATATATTCAGCATCTGGCATTTCTAACTACATGGACATCACATAAGTATTATTGTTCCATACATGAGAAATGGTATGCAGCTGACTTTAAATGTGAATTATCACGTAATTAAATTTCTGCTAAATAAAATAAATATAAACAAAACATAACAGTAATTCAAGCTTCAACACAAAATCTGATGAAGAAAAGCTCAATAATTGCCTTTGGCCCCATGGTGACAGCAACAGCATCAGCCAAAATATCAACGCCTAAAAGCATCTGATGCCTTGCTTCAGCGCCAAAGCGCACTTCCTTAGCATAACTTCTTTGCGATGCTGGCACAGTTGTTGCTGCTGCAGAAGTCCGAAGCAAATGACGAGACACAGATGGTACCAATCGACTCGCTAGACGATACATTGTGGCAAATTCTCTACAAGAAAATTGTGAAATCTTAGCAAGCATGAAACAAAGAGTTCCAGTACAGGACTTGCTTGAATTATTTCTATTTCCAGTCAAACATCTCCAAACGAAATATCTTTAAATTGCAACAACTATTAACCCCTTTACTGGCCATTTATTCATAATGCAATGTAAAATGGACGCATATACGAGTCATGGCCAGTAAAGGGGTTGAAACAGCAAAAGGTTTACAGACTGAACTGCCATTGTTTAGACAGCATGACTTGGCTGTTTATCAGCACACTGTCAAAGTTAGTGTTAGCTCAAGCTGTTACCATTTGAAAAACATGGCCTAACACCCGATCATTAAAATCAAATAAAAATTTTAAAACCAACTTTATTTATTGGATTTCAGCTGCCCTCATTTAATGAAGAAAGCTAGTATATTAAGCGATCATTTTGCTGTTGTTTTATTGACGATATAGGTTACAATTCAAATTGCTGCATTTTTGGGTGGCGGCAGCCATATTTCCATGGTTCTGCCAGCTTTGTAGATTATCACAAAATTTTGCAGACATCAACCAAGCAAAACAAGCATTAAGTAACTTAAGTAACACACCTGCACTGAAAATGGCAATTAGAATAGGTCCAGTGGACCATGCTGGAAATAGCAATTACCATAGTAATTTGTGCCTGTATCAAACAATTGCAGTTTTGACAAGTGCATAATTTAATTAACTGTTTATCACCTTTGCCATTTACCAGAAAGTTAATTTGACATTAAATACATTTTTAAAAAATCAATTACAAAGCGATTTAATTCTTCAAACCACAGAAAATATGATGCAACGTGCTGCAATTAGGCTTTCCAAATTGACCAGCCCTGTCAAAATGCTGCATACAAATCACCTTACGATTAGCCGGCCATAGCCTAATACTTTTTATTTCATACATTCTCCCTTCTTTGATTAAATTACTGATTCACGTTCCGGTCGCTCTCGTCTATCTACCGGTTAGGCGAAGTGCTACACTAATATTAACCATTACATTACTGACCCACACCGAAAACAACGTCTATAAATTATCGCATGAAATTTAAACTTTTTGCAAGGATTCTAAATTTTAAGCGATATTCGGTCGTTTCGACCGTTCTAATACAGCCAAAGGTTGAAGGGCAAAGGAGTGAGCACGTGTCCCAAGCCAGCGGATAATGATCATCCGCTCCACAGACTACAACAAACAACTCAACTGTGTCCAAGACCAACAGCTCCGTTTCAAGAGCACCGTTCCGTTAAAGATTCTGAAGTGTACCTGATCAGTGACTGCGGAAAAATAGCGCAACAATAACGCGACCGAGACGGACACTTCGAGAGACTCCCGTGGAAATGCTGCTTCTAGCGACAGACAAAAGAAGGCACATGCGCCAACATAAAGATAAATGCGATTCTTCCGTCGATTCTATGTGCGTCGACATTCCAGAGAGAAGCGATGTTTGAGACGTTCCCGCATAATTGTGTTTATGCAATTATATTCACCATGCAGCTATGTTCACCAGACTATTGAGACTAAGATAGAAATTCTTACTTCCAATGTGAAAACGGAAAGAGACCTGCTGCTTTACTAATCCATTTTCTAACAAATAGGGCCTACTTAAAGAAAAGCTACTCCAGTCTCCAGCCCAATTAAAGACTAAAGGACTAGTTGTAGGCCTATAACTAAACCTATTACCTCTGTCATGCAGGCCTACATGCTGTATGTAGGCCTAGTCTGTAGACTCTATAGTGGATTATATTAACTCTGTAGGCCTATCGCTCCCTACACAAAAGACTAATTAACGAACTTTGAAGCACCATTTGCACAAAAACTCAGTTTTCTGCTGCCATAGACCAAAATTTAATAAGGCATTAGGCCTAGGCCTACTGGTACCACTGCTTGGATCAAAAATTCATTTTTGTAATCTGCGCTGAGCCTAAATGCAGTGGTTCGTCTTTTGACCAAAATTCTCGATCACTCCTCCAAATTTAAAACCTCAGATTTTATGTTGTCTGTCCTTCATTCTATAGGCAGTGGCGTAACTAGGGGGCGGGGGAGCACTTTGTTGACAGCCCCCCGGGCCCCGGGCGGGGGCCCCCGATGAGGGTCCAAGCTAGGGTTAGGTTAGGGTTAACCCTAACTTAAAGTTAACCCTAACCCTAGAAATGATGTGGTGCTCGAGGACCTTTTTTTTGCTTGTCAGGGTTAAAAAGGTGGAGACTGGAGATGAGATAACGTTTTTTTGCTTGTCAGGGTTAAAAAGGTGAGATGATGTTTTTTTTGCTCGTCAGATGGAAACTCTGGGGCCCCCATGTAAAAGTTGCCTCCCGGGCCCCCAAAAGTCACGCTACGCCACTGCGCTTAGGCCTATTGAACCCCTTCTAATTTATGGCCATATGTTGAACTAAAACAAATGCTATTTGCAGAACTTCAAAATATGACCCCGGGATGAAGAGCAGGCAGCAGTGTTTTATCCAGACTCCAGGCCGGGGGTGATTGAGACATTTTCTTTCGTTTGGACTGTTCCACCCCTAAAATATTTGTTACCCTCAAAATGCCGCCCCTAGGCAAGTGCCTCCCGCTTACGCCAGTGCACCTGCTCACTTTTTGCTTGTTAGGCCTACATTTTACATTATATTAAAGGGCTTCAACTAGCTCAGTAACTAAACTAGTTGCTTTGTCTGATTAACGAAGATGTTATCAAATTATGTCGAATTTATGTAGGCCCATAATTAAAATTGTATCAATTAAGAAAGTTTGGAGTTTCCGAGAGAAGAAATTCAGCTTTTGATCGATTGAAAACGTTTGTTAATTTTATCGCACCTTCAGGACTTAATTTCAGGACTAACTGCAAAAAATAAGCTTATAGTTTAGGGGCTGTCCATTAATTACGTCAACAATTTAGGGGGTTTAAAAAAGTTTGACAGTTGTCGACAGGGGGGGTCAAGAGAAGTTGACATCAACAATTTCACTTTTTACAAATAATCAAAAAATTGGAAATTTCGTGGAATACTACTTATTACAATGAAAAAAGCATGGCAAAAAGGTCATCAACACCACATTTTGACACTCGATGAGCAAAAAAGTGGGAAAATGGTAAAAATGGTCATCACCACAAAAATAATAACCTTGTTATTGGGACCTGTCATTGATCTGGGGGGGGTCAAAAGTTTTTGACATAATTATAGCGGCAGGGGAGACTGAAAGTTGACAGTTGTTGACAAGGGGGGGTCAAAAATTGCCCAACAATTGTTGAAATATTTAATGGAAGGCCCCTTATAATAAGGCCTACAATTTAATTTTAAAGCAAATAACACACTGTGTGATTACTTGAAGTACAAACTGAAAGTTCTGTTATTATAATCATCACATGCTTATTGCAATCAATGACTGAAGTCTTTCAATAGCAAACTCAAAGACTTTGATCAATTAGCACATATTGCTAAGAATCGATAGTAAAAATACTGAATACTAAAGTATCAAGTTACAAAGAAAATTTAACAGAACAAAGGCAATTTGTTACTATTCCTCATGGGAGTTAGGCCCTATCCTATTACAAAGATTCAACATTATGTCTTATCCTGTAGAGAACTTCCACAGAAAATTCTAAACTGTTTTAAATAAAATAACTCCTGCAGTCAATTTATGATTAATCCATATACCATTTGACCATTCAATTAATTAATTTAAATACCAGTTTCAATGTCAATGTCATAAAAATAAACTCAAATTTAATTATAAATGATTACAATTATTATATCAAGCACAATCTGATAAGTGAAAACCTAATTTGTTTTAAAAAAATAATAGGAAATGTTATGTACAGTAGTTTCTTTTGCAAACAACAGGAAACTGTAGACAAAAACATAACATTTCACTTTTGCAAAACAACAACAAATAACATTGAACCATGACTTGTTTATAAAATCATTCAATAGCAAGGATCCACACACACACACATAGTTCTTTGTCTGCAGATACCGTCTAATCTACTAAATGTAGGTCTACTTGGCTTCCTAGAAATGTAGGGCCCCTACTGCAAAAGTTAGCTAATATATTATTTCATTCTATTGTTGCAGTTCCACTTGGGGGCCATCCATATAGTACATATGCTAAAAGGCACATTTTCATACCATCTGCCTATTGCATCCCATACATTTTTTGGACCCCCTTCTCCCATAAAAACAAATTAGCTGCTCTACTCCACCCACAACCTGGTTTATTAAATTAGACTTTTTAATATCATGTTTTCTAACGTCGATATTTAGTAAAGAAATACAATAGAACATTCAGATGTTATTGTCTTGAACACTACATCTGACAAAATAATAATTATTGTAATTGTGTTCAAGTCTAATGTAATTAGATTTATAAATTTATATATATATATATATATATATATATATATAAATTTTGCATACTCACATACTCAGTCGAGACCCCCTCAACCCATATGTGCTACATGGATGGACCCTTGGTAATAAGAAATCTAAATAGGGAACTTAACCACAGACACATGCATCCTTAAAATAGCATTCAACTGCTGACATCCTTGTTCTCATTCTCACTATGTATCCATGTTAGTAGGTCTACCAGAAACTAGCCATGGTGTTCTACCTTGAGCAAACTATCTCAATGTTTCTTCATGAAATTACATTACCGGTACTTTGATCCAAGTAGATGTCCACATGGTTTTCCTCCTATGTTACATGGCAGACAACATCTGACAACAGCAATCTATTTCCACCCAAAATGCCAAAGCCATCACAACGTTTCTCCTGTTCGAAGTGGTGCACTATGGGCAACCCTTTAAATCCCTTATAAAAATGTGCCTTTTAATTCTAAGTTTTCCATTGTGCTCATATTTCACCACTGCAGGTCATTCAAAATTTCATGCAAGCCTTATAAACTCAACATTTTACTCTATTACTCTCATTGGGGTTGTACAATAGATCAATATGGCCGGTAGTTCTCCAAATTTCAATTGCAAAATTTTTGTACAAGTAATGCTGCTAAATAGCGCTAAATGCCACGGTCATACAAAATATTTCCACAGTAAGAGAAGCTAAACACTTTAATTAGTTTTGTCACAAGTGCAATATATAATTCAAAAGTAATTGAGATTAACTTTAGCTGCTGGTTTCAAAATATAAAAAGATCTAGCTTCATTCACATCAATGTGAAGTCCTTACAAAAATTAACAAAATGAATAAGAGATGCAAATACTGCCGGATTTTGACAAAAAAAACTATGTTTCAACAAATTGAGAAAGTGCACACTTGGCATTTGAAAATCTATACTATAACTGAAGAGAATTTATTTCAGGAAAGTTACACAGATCAGTTTATGCAGAGATTTTAGCCTCTAGCAGACCGATACAACATGGTCATCTGGAGATCATAAGACCCCCACTTCACTAGTTTTTATCCAAGAAAAGCACATCATATCAGATTCCACAATATCTACAGGTCTGTTTCTGCAGAACCTGTTGACTTGTTTAAAACATCATAGGCCGGTGGAGGTGTAGCACTTCCTGGATGGATACGAACAGTGGCACCTGGCTGGGTTCTGACATGGACCCTAAGTGAAGGTGAGGGTGGCTGTTGCTGCGACTGCTTAGATGGTTTAGAAGGAACGGCAGGTTTCGGCTTTTTGGAAGGCGGAGCAGGTTTGCTGCTTATTCCAGTCACAACTTCCCCTCCATATGAACTTTGATGCTCTTTTGACATACTATAACTACTTCTAGATTCTTCTGTAACTTTCGACTCCTTTCGATAACTGCTTGAACTGTTTAGAAGCTCTTCGTTTTCTGACATGTTCAGATTCTCCCTGCTTGACTTTGTAGTCTTTTTCTTCTTCTTTCTTATGGCTGCCGGGACGTTTGCACCTCCTTCAGCAGAAAGGTTAAACACTTCCTCCTCACTTTGTGAAAAGTCCTCGTGTCTGACAGGCTTCATGCTCAGAAGTTCTTCTCTTTCAGCAGTATTAAGATTTTCGTTGCTAGAATTAAGATTCTTCTTCTTCCGTGTTCTGATTGGATCTGGGATGCTTTGTTCATCTGCATCACCTGCTGAATACTGTGCTCCCTGAGTGGTTGCACCATACGAATCAACTGCGCTTTGCATAAGACTCAGTTTTTTCCCATAGTCAGTTGAGTTTTCAGCATAACTGTAGCTAGCGTTACGCTGGGTATCAAAAGAATCAGAAGTCAGCTTCTCTGGTGGCGGACGGTAACCAGTTTCAAAGCTAGATCCAGCTATAGGTCTACCTTGCGCACCATCTTTTGGGACTCCTTTTGCTCCTGGAAGAGAAGATGCTGATTGGTCCAACGTCCTAGAATAAAATCAACATCAAACATTATCATCCATACTAGTAAAACAGACTTACAACTGTGCTTCTAATTCACACAACGACAATAAGATAGAAGAAGATCAGAACGCTCGCAGATGAAGAACCTAAAGTGGAAATTTTTTAATCAAGTCACTCACATGGATACAAAAGTGTTTGCAGAGGACAGCTTAGCTGGGGTTTTGAAAAGGGTTGTGCCTTCCAAAGTACATTTTGTAGAGCATTCTCGTGGAAGAAAGACACAGCAAAGGTGTCACAGGTATGCAGTGAATGTCCATCATAGGAATAGAAATTGAGATACTAACATTGAAAGTAGAGTGAGAATTATTCTGACTGCATTGTGCCCAAGCATGAGTTCAGTGAGTGAAGAATCTGACAGTTAAATCTTGACCAGCTCTTTGCAATAAAGCATTTACATACTTACAATGACCTATCAAAGCTGTAACACTGTGACTGAAATGAAGATCTTAAAAATTAATCAAACAAAGCAAAATATGTTGCATAGCTTTGGTGCACACAGTGGTTGAATGTCTAGTGAACAAAATGGTCATCTTCAAACAATAAATTTTAACAGGGATTCAACAATCTGCAAGGTAGTTCAACAGGATCAGACCTATTTCTATTATTATTATTAGCCAGACGATTTCTATAGCACAATAAGCATGGCAAAACTGGCCAAAGACAAGAGCGCTTTCTAAACACATATCAGTGACCACTCTTGTGGCAAATGACAGAAGGAATAAATCATTTTGTGTCCATATCCATGATTTTGCCAGACCCATAATGAGAAAATAAGTAAGTAAAATTTCGTTAATTTAAATAGGACCCCAAGATTTTGAAGTGCCAATAGTTTGTTTAGTAGTTGCTTATTCTTATTCCTAGGTGCTGAATCTACCATTGAAACGGCTAGTGACAGGCCGGGGCTGAAAGAGGGATTTTCTGCAATTGTTCCTTTTCTCTTCAAAAAGTCTTGACAACAAAAAAAGGTCCTCCTTCGCTCGTATAGTATTTCCACATTCCAATAATAGAGGAGTCAATTCAGAAATTGAGACATAGTACTTACAATTCTTCTTTGTCTGTGAATGAATGACATAATATGCCAACCTATTATTATTATTTACTTATTTATTTGGACAATTTTCACTTCAAAGCTTTTGCCTCCAAATGCCTCCTGGCCCCCGTGCTCCACCACTGGAAATATCTATAGCCAAAGTGCAGTGGTCAGTCAGATAAGGTCGATTCTAAAGATGAGTCACAGTTGGAAACAGCAAGACAGACTAAGAAAGAAAAGAGATGTAATTTAACACTGGATTTGCTATAACTTTATGACACGACAAAAAAAGTCGTGCACAAGAACAGTGCTAGTTCCAAATTGTTGGCAAGGTACAGCAGATCACTACATTTGATAGGATGTATGAACTGTAGAAAGTCATGAATAAAAAGTACCATAAGAAAACCCAAGGATTTCATCTTTCTTTACACTGTCAACGTTCATTCAGTTGTCAAGTCTGACTAGCTACTGTAGTTCCATTTAACTGGTTCTTTTATGATCTGGATTTTGTGAGCCATGGGCAGATAACTCTGAGCCTAATTAAGCAGTGCTATAGAAGTCATCAGACAAGGTTTACATTTGTCATTTTACTTGATTCAGTGGAGTACTAAGTTACAAAATGGGGTCTTAGCACAGCCGTTTTAAGGCCTTTGTAGGCCCAATAGGCACTCTCATATTCGCAGGCCCTACCCTTCTCAACTTAAACTGTCAACTTTGCAAACAACTGTGCATTAAAGCTGAACACTTTCACGTTATTTCCTGACTTCGTGTTTAATAATGATTTAGGAATGCACCCTCACCAGTTTTCAATTTCAAAATTCAAATCTCACTTATCTCAGCTATTCACAATGTTAATTATTCTATGCAATGATGCAGTATTTCCAATGCACCGATGCTAAATACTAATATTTGGTGAGATTAAAAGTGTGGCTGAAATGCTTAGAGCACAAATAGAGAACAGGTTGGTAACAAGTTTTCCAAATGTAAATATTGCTTTCCGAATCTACCTTTCAATTTTTGGAACAAGTTGTGAAAGTGAACGCCCATTTTCCAAACTGAAACTGATAAAAACTTATCTTTGGTCAACGCTGGGACAGACACTACTATCCTCCCTGGCGCTACTTTCAATCGAAAAGGACTTGATGCGGGAATTGACATTGACATCACAAGTGACTTTGCTAATGCTAAGAGCCGAAAAGTTTACATATTGTAACACAGGTCAAGTGCTCATATAATCATTTTATATTGGCGACTGCTAGAATTAAACGTTATTAAATTTGTACCTGCAATTTCTGCCATATTTTTACTCCCCTGAAAAGTTCATACTTCATAGTGCCTACTGTGCCCAGTGGATAAAGTGGTCCAGTTTTGATTCTTTTGAAGCATTTCATTAGACAAACTTTTATGATAACTTATTTAAACAGTAACATATTTATGTGGTTTAGGGGCCTATAAGGTTTATTCTCAAGAGGTACTGGAAATTTCCAAAGCCACTGTATGACCAGTATGACCCTGATTTGACCAATGAGAAGTGAGTCAAATATGACTTTTTTTTATAATAATGCAGTTGCTCATTTGTAAATAAGTGAAGTCTTTAATGCTGAATTGGCAGATCATGTCTATTTTGAAAAGTACTCCCTAAAACATACCGGAATAGAATGCCTGCAATAGAAAAAGCAAAAAGCCAGCAGAATTTTTGTGTGCACATGTTCTAGATTTTAAAAAATTTCCAACAAGATTCAGTGACAACAAAAATCAACATAAAGGGAACACTTGAAAGCCAGTTACTTTGCATAAAACTGATTCAAAACAGATCCAAGTCATACTCACACTTGAGCCATGTTGTTAACCGACTTCGCCCACCTTTTTCTTTCTCTGCTGTTTAAGTAATAGGCTAAGAACAATCCACCAATAAACAGCGCCACTCCAACTGACAGGAGAATTGGTCCCGCAATCTTCAGTGGATTCTCACCAAATGACGTACTTCCCGGCCAATGCGCAATTATGGTCATCGTCAACCCAATGAACGCCATTCCAAGGGACATGACAAGGACTAGGATTGAAATGGGATTGCAACGTGGAGGCGCAGATCTTCTGTTAAGAATTGCCATGTACCTCATCTGAGCCAACTGATCGGCATCGGTCGGAGGCTGGTTATTCATTTTCTCTTGTTTTCAAGACGACAAAGTGACAAAGTTGTTCAGTACACCTGAAAATTGCAAATATTTATTCATCAGTGCCTCATTATAATGCACAAGGAACTAAGATTCGGCTAAAATTTTTGAAAATATTTCTGGAACCAAAATTGTCTTTCAAAAACAAACTCACAAAATACAAGTAACATTTCAGGTTTTGAATTTCATCTGTTTACAGGGCATTTACATTTACACGGCAGGCATTGACAATGGATGCCAAACATTCACGGTTATTCAAATACCAGAAGATGCTGGGCCTCGGTCCAATTTTTCAGCATTTCTGGCGTCTCTTTAAATGGATTATCTTATTTCGAAGTTCCAATCATGTAACCTTTGTTAATTAATAACAGTGAGAAACCAATTTCCACCACAACCAGTATCGAAAGCAATAATAGGCTACCTAAAAAATTTCTAAGGCCTAATGATCATAAAACGTGCATAAATTAAAGGAGATACCAAGAGACTGTCAATTACAAAACGTCCATTTGATGAACACATCTTAATAATCTTGTATTAAAACTTTTATAGTAAAGTTATATATACCTTAGACGGATGTCATGACGTAATATCCTCCTTTGTGAAGCACTTTCCTTCTTTGAATTGGCCGCACGCCAATAGGGCTAATGCAGTGGCTCGTTACGGAGAGTGAAGACATAGGAGTAACATTTCTAAAATTCAATATAGGCCTAAAACGAACTTTCAATTAAATAAATTCTCCAGATCAACATATTTGCCTCAAAATATCGTCGAAATCAGATCCGGAATTTAACTACGTACCCAAATATTAAGCACACCTGCTTAGCCGTTACACCTGGATAGTCTAACGAAGTCACGAGGCTAGCTGACCCGATTTAACGCGTTCAGGTGCGAATGCTACGAGTGACTGATGTTGGGATGGCGCTTGAAACAGCCAAAGCGAAGAACTCTTATAATTCAGGCAAAGTCAGAGTCGATTCTCATAATTGAGTCATTGTTAAGTGTTGTTGTTCGCCAGTGGCGTAGCCAGGATTTCCGGAAAGGGGTTTTGGTTTTTAGTGCTGTTACGGTTAACCGAACCGAACCGAAACCGCGGTTTTTCGGTCAAAACCGAACCGAACCGAAACCGCGGTTTTGACCATGCAAATTGGAGGGTTTTCTTCCGTTTTAACCCTAGGTTAGGGTTAGGGTAAACACTAACCCTGTGATCTCTTTTTTCAATGCATTAAATGCATTTAATGCATTTTGAATGCAGTTCAATCAATGCACAGCTTTTAAACGCTAAAATAACGAGTGTTGTTCTTCTGGCATGTCTATACTTCTATGATGAGTCAGAGTCTGACGTCATTATTGAAATCAGTAAAAACAATTTTAAAATGGCTGCATCAGTAGTGTCGCGCAGTGCCAGTTTAGTGTGGAATGCCAATTAGCTCCGGACACCTTCAAAATTGAGGTAGACACCCCCATCCCCAAATCAACAATCCTAGAAATATCCCTGAGGCTAACGGAGCGGGTTCAAGCCCTGTTAATTAGTGCCCTAGTGGCTTTCACACGTGCAGTAATGCCTTCTAAGCTACTTTAAATAATGACGAGTTTAAAATTAGGCCTATTGGCATTTGCATCAACTGAAAAGAGGTGACTTAAATGAGGGGCCGTCCATAAATGACGGAATTTGACGTCACGCAACGTCACGCAACGTCGGACCCCTAAAATATGACGTCACAACGGGCCGACCCCATTTTCATAAATCGCGTAACGTCATTTTATTTTTTATTTCTTATTAAAGTCCTCAAAAGGTCATTCTTGTATTTTTCCTCTCGAAAAAACCCTGACAAGCAAAAAGAGGTCATAATTGTATCATTTTTTCCTCTCCAAAATCCCTGAAAGCAAAAAGAGGTCATAGGGTTAGGGTTAACCTATCGCTAAACCTAGGGTTAGAGTTAGGGTTATATTAACCCTAACCCTAACCTAGGGTTATAAAACCGAACCGAACCGAAACCGCGGTTTTTCGGTCCAAACCGAACCGAAACCGACCGAGACTGCTCGAGGTGAAACCGTAACAGCACTATTGGTTTTTGGTTTTGACCGTGATCAACTTTGGAAAAATCCTGACAAGCCAAAAAACATTAACATCGCCTCTGCTTTTTTACGTGACAAGCAAAAAAACGTTATCACCACTAGTTTTTATAGCTGACAAGCCAAAAGGTCCTCGCCTCTTACTTAAACCTTTACAGTCTATAGCCAAGAGGTGTTCAGACCCCCAAAGTCGCGTCAAAAATTTAAAAATGCATAAAAAATGCATGGAGACTCATTAAAATTATTTTGTTTTCGGCAGCCAAGAGGGGTTAAGCCACTGGCTACGCCACTGCTGTTCGCAGGAGGCTCAGTCATTCAGGATATTACATGTATGTCTTACGCATATTTATATAGGCTATTTGGCCACATACTCCGCTATTCATTTTGTCGTGGTTTGAGAGTTTAACGTCATTCATTCCCAATGGTAAAAGTGGAAGTTGTAAATGTTGGGTTTGGACTAGTCAGTCCACCTCCCCTCGAACTGCCATAAATACCTCATGGCAGAGGAGAGTGTAAGCAACGCTGCAACAGATATAGGCCTACCAAAATTTAAAGACTAAATATGATTCACTGGGTCTGGTCGAAAATATCAAAAATCTAAATGAAAATTTCCCATGAGGGGCTGTCCATTAATTACGTCAACAATTTAGGGGGATGGGGTTTGAAAAAAGTTTGACAGTTGCTGACAGGAGGAGGGGGTCAAGAGAAGTTGACGTCAACAATTTAACTTTTTACAAATAATCAAAAATAAGAAATTTCACGGAATACTACTTATTACAATGGAAAAAGGCATTAGAAAAAGGTCATCACCACCACATTTTGACACTCTATGAGCAAAACAGGGGAAAATGGTCATAATAGCAAAAATAATAACCTTGTTATTGGGACCTGTCATTGATCTTGGGGTCAAAAGTTTTTGACGTAATTATGGGGGTAACTGAAAGTTGACAGTTGTTGACAAGGGAGGGGTCAAAATTGTCCAAAAAGGTTGACATAATTAATGGACAGCCCCTGAAGTAAATTTTATGAAATGGTACAGTAAGTGGGACACGTCATCACGTTCTATCCAGGGGCGGCGCTGGAGGGGAGGGTGGGTCCGCGGGTCTGGACTCACACAGCCACGGACAGGCCGGGGCACCCGAGCAAATCGTGCAAATCCGTAGATAAATTTCGTATGGGAGGGGGTGGGTAGGGTCCGTAGGGGTAGTCTGAGTCGAGTCCTGGTTGTGTTCAGTAGGACCATATCACGAGATTGCATTAGACATTTAGACCCACTCAGCCAAAAAAACAGCGCCGCCCCTGGTTCTATCATAAGTTGTGGTTGACAGACTTGACTGGCGATTACAATTAAAAGCCGCCGAGAAAAATTCAGGGCCCGTGGGCAGAGCAATATCACGGGCCCTAGAAAGTTTATAGGCCTATTTAAGTGGCGATGACCATTTTTTCAGATTTGCAAGAATGAATAGTTAATATAGTCTAATCACCTGTGGGCTGATCAGTGGTGTAGCCAGGATATCCTGAAGGGGTTTGGTTTTGACTTTTGACAGTAGCCAACTTTCGAAAATTGTTGACAAGCAAAAAAAGGATCATCCTGTGCAGTGGCGTCGCCAGGAATTTTTGGTTGGGGGGGGCAAAAGGGGTCTGGCGTGTCAGATTCCTTACCCACCCCTACCCCCTCCACAAAAAATTTTCTCACAGGATTTGTGCGAATCTGGTAGGTGGTCTGGGGCAGGTTGGGGGGGTAGTTGCCCCCATTTGCCCCCCGTGGCGACGCTAATGATCCTGTGTATCTATATTCTATGTCTTTCCTTCTAAAATTTTTCATTTCAGATGCTGACAAGTAAAGAAAGTCGTCACGCCTATATGGCGCTTAAAAATATGGTCAGCAGTCCAGGGGGGCTTGACCCTCAAAACCGCGTCCGAAAATTTAAAATGCATGGAAACACAATAAAAAAATTCTCGTCGGCGCCCAAAGGGGGTTTAACCCCAAACCCCTTTTGCATGCTACGCCACTGGGGCTGATGATCCGATGATCGTCGTATTTGAGAATATTGATGTATAAGCTTGACCTTGACCCACGGTCCTTTCTGGTGCCGCTACTTAAAACGAATTATGGTACTTCGTGCAATCGATTATCAATTCGACAGTGAATTGTTGACATCATACCCAGAGGCGGATCTAGGGGGTGCAGGGCGTACAGATGTCCCCGGGCGCCGAAGTGGGGGGAGCCAAAATTGGTTTAAGGTAGGATGTTCTGCTACGGATGATGACCTTTTTTGCTTGTCAGGGTATTCGCGAAGTTGAATGAAGAATGAAGGAGCGCCAAAAATGGGCAGAACGACGCCCTTTTTTACTTCTTATGATTTATGTCAAGTTGAGGGGCACCATCAGTATGCTTTGTCCTCGGGCGCCGGACACCCTAGCTCCGCCCCTGATCATACCATGGATATCTTTACACCCCTAACACTCCCTTCAACACCCCCAATCTGAGACCGACACCCCAATCGAGGGGCATTTGACACCCCCAGAATTTGAGACCGACACCCCCCAATCTGAGCCAGGGATTACCTTTTTTCTGTTTTTTGCTTGTCAGGTTTTTGGAGATTTGATAAGTTTTTTTGCTTAATTGTCAGACTTAGGCTACTTTTTTGGAGACTTGATGAGGTTTTTTGCTTGTCAGACTTTTGTGGAGACTTGATAAGGTATTTTTTCTCTTTTTTTGCTTGTCAGACTTTTTCCAAATTCCGACACCTCCAAATTCACAATCCTAGAAATAACCCTGCATCATACGTAGACATAACATTATGATAAGTAAACCCGTGTTTAGAAGTCTGTAGGCCTATCTCCATCGGTATTTGAAGTCGTGTGCACTATACACACTATGTAGGCCTACAGCCGTAGGCCCCTGAAGTAGGCCAGCAGCATTCTACGGTGCTCGTGCGGTGAGTCAATAGCATAAACATATATCTTGTCTACATCTGATCACTATGCACAGAAGTCACCAGTCATCACAAGGGTTCCATGTTTTGCAACCAACAAGCTGTTGCAATTGTTTATTAAATATTTTTATGCAGCTGGTTTGTCATGCATGATACGACGAGATCCTTCTTTGAATAAGCAGCAGTGGCGGCTCTAGGATTTGGCAAGTGGGGGGGGGGGGGCGCCGTTGGGGTGGCAACTTCTAATTATGGGAGCCAACCATTTGTTGTTTAATGTATGTAGCATTAAGTATAGGGTCCCAACTGGGGGGGCCAGGCACTCAATAGGGGGCACGGGCCCCTGCCCCCGGTGGAGCCGCCACAGTCGCCACTGATAAGCAGCTACAATAGAAACTCGTCGGCACGCTGGCAGTGACGCTGACAAATACTATAGGCCTATAATAAGCGTGCCAACAGTGGCGTCGCTAGGGTTGGTGTCACCCAGTGCGGCAAAATCGTGGTGTCACCCATCCAGACTTCCACCAGGTGCGGTCCGCATCCCCTAGCGACGCCACTGCGCGTCAAACAACTCCGCGTTGTCTTAGTCAGGGTGCGATTTGTGACCTGGAGCAGTGGGGGGAATATGTCGAGCTTGGGGATGTAGTTGTTGGGGAAGTGTAGCAGTGGGGATGTAGTGGTGGGGGATGTAGCAGTAGGGGGATGCAGTTTGGCAGTGGGGAGGTGGAAATCTCCCTACAAATCGCGCCCTGGTCTAATTAGTTCCCTGCTTGTTCAACACAATATTGGATGCCATCTTTATACCAATTATATTAAAATTTTCATCAATTGTTCCCTTACTGAAGTTACGTACTTGAATTGGTACAACTGTGAAGGCCCAACAATGAAATACTTATCAATCCATTTAAAACCGAATTTTAACCGCTGAGAACGCCATCATAACTACAAATTAAATCCTATTTTGTATTCCCATTTGGATAATCTGATATGCAAATATCCGAGTCCACAAAAACTTGTTTTTGATTTCAATTTATCATTTGACAAACTCTATCAAATTCGTGACCTTCAGAGAACCAGGCTGCTAATTGTTCCTTCTAACATACTTATCCGAAGTTATTCCACTTTCCAATACTCTAGTATTCAGTCGCCTGGACTACTGTAACTCCCTCTTTGCAGGAATCTTTATTTCCTTTAAATCCTCTTTTCAACATCTTTGAAGTACTAAAACTTTTTCTCGAGCCATAACGATGACTCTGAAAATCGATCACATCACAGCTGTGCATAAACCACTTCACTGGTCAGTGGCGTAGCGAGGGGGCAAAGCGCCCCAGGCGGCACTTGCCCTAGGGGCGGCATTTTCGAGATTTCCTAATTTTTTAAAATAATTATTAGGTTTTTATTTGCTTGTCAGACTTTTTTAAAGACTTGATTAGGAAGGTTTTTTCCAGGAAATTTTGAAAATTTTCCACCGCGAAAGGCGGCACTTTGCCTAGCTACGCCACTGTCACTGGTTATGAGCTAGACAATGAATTGATGAATTGACTACAATTTTCATTTGCCCACAAGGTGCTACATTCAAACCAGTCATCACATCTCCATTCCTTGTGAACTATCCAGGTTCATTACTATACACTCAAGTTGACTCAACCAATTCTTCAAATGCATTAACTCAGAAGATACTGCACTCTGCAAGTACACATTTTCAGTGGCTGGACAGAGAATATGGAGTCAATCCCTGCATTGGTCGCTCGCTCCGCCACGTTTCTAATGACATTTGATTGATGATTTTACAACAAAACATCAGTATAAAAGATTTATTGATCAATACAATCTTCATTTTGTTCAGAAATTTCATGAAGAAATGGAAAATAGTAAATATTATTATTTTTTATTTACGGATAAGACAGCGTTCTTTCTTAACACAACTATCAAGTATATATTTCAATAGCATGTTTACATCACTGAATTTCAACAAAACAAAATAACTACACAAAATTGACTTCATTCTATCTCAAATGCAGTATCAACATTGTGTTCCGCTTCTAGTCTCCAACTGGCCAAAGATACTTTTCCAAACGATAGCTCAAAAAGAGAATTCAACTATAAATCCTTCTAACACAACAATCTCCAACTGAACGTATGCTTAGGATGCCTTGTTCTCTCGGAAAAATCTCTCTATCTATATAAATACATAAAACAACCATTGTTTTTGTTTCATATTATTTCAATAATTTATTGTTGTTATTGTATTGTACTATGGTTCCTAATGCACGTTAAGTCATTCAAAAAGTGAATAATGTGAGGAGCCGTCCAGGACGGAACAACTTGCTAAGGTTGCTATGCAGTGGCTAGGCCGCTAGAGTAAGATTTGACCTTGCAACCTTGAACCTTCCTATTTTGCTGCAAGATTCCTACTACCATCACCGCTTTAATAAGCCTTTACTGCACTCACAGCACAAATTCATAACATGCATTCATTCTAAAGATACAGTAATACATTAAACCTAACAAACCTCAAAATACAGACTGACCATCATCACATACAGTATTTACATACAGTATTAATGATAACTAAGAGTGAAACAAGTGGATATACTGGACTACCGGTAGGCTAAGTCTACCAACGTAACTCAAATGATAATTATACTTATTGCTTGAACACAAATAGAAATTTGTGCTAAACACTTTCACCCATTGCAATTCTATTTCAACTGGAAGACTGAGATCACTGCCACTGAACCCGTTATGTCACAACTTGCACTATTCCAATTCTATCAAACATCACTTTACCACATAATTTTTATGGCTAAGACTTGTAGTTGCTTTACACTCATTAGATGTTTTTTACTTGTCTCATTATAAATGCTAAAATTACCTGAAAAATAGTTAACCTTTCAAACACAGGTCTATCAGCTTTCAATTTCAAACATCGATTTATTATGTCTAAAGGAAGGGATAGAATTGACCTGTGATTAAACTACTAAATTTGTAAACATTCAAGCTACACTTTGCACAGAATTTTCCCAAAGAACGAAAACATCAGCAAGGAAATACTAAAAACTTACTAGCTGTGTGACAATATCCAAAATTCTGCAATTCTGACCCAGTGACTGGCAGTTCTGTTGTTTATATGGAGGATTAATAACAACCTGGTCCATAATATATATATCATTTTCAACCCACCAACACTCTGGAAATCTGTTCACAAAAATTCAACATTGAACAATGATGTCTCATAAACAAGGCAATTAAAAAGATAATGATTACAACTGCATCAATGGAAAAGACACTTGTGCAATTAGGCCGGCAAAAAGTGAAAATATAACGGTTGCATGGTTTTCATTATTACAGCACAATCCACTTAGCTGCAGTGCCTCGGGTTGAAGGTCAAACCGTATGCAGAAAAAGATTGCAGCTAAGCAAATTTGGCCTACATTTGTAACTGCCAGTGTTTTATACTAGTCTGTATGCTGTATACCAGAGGTCCACAACCCGTGGTCTGCGGACCACAAGTGGTCCGCGAGACAGGGTCTAGTGGTCCACGGCGAAATCTGAAAAAATGTAAATAAAAATGAGACATATATATTTTCCATGTGAAAAATGAGACGAGCAAAACAAGGTCATCAGCACAAGAAGGTTATCGGTACATCTTGTGTGAATTTTGTGCATTTTCAATGTGAAAAAGTCCGACAAGCAAAAAAGAACAAAAGGTCATCGCCACTTTTAGGAGCAGATAACTGCTCAATTTATCAGGTGGTCCACGAGAAATTTTTGAACTTCAAAAGTGGTCTGCGAGGCAAAGAGGGTTGAGAACAGCTGCTGTATACTGTGCACAGAATGTTAATGGTGAGTCAATAGCCTATGTAACTAAAATGCGTTTCTTTGAGCTAAGAAAACATATAATTGATATATATATATATATATATATATATATATATATATATATATATATATATATCGATGAACTAAGTTTTCAACACTAGCTGTCAAGCACATAATAAGGTCTAAGAAAGAGCCTTTGAAGTTTTGGGAACTTGTCTTAAAAGAGACTATTATACTACACTCTAGGCTTTAAATATGCTAGTGAGTTATGTCTAGCACTTTTCTTATCTTCCAAACAATTTTGTGTAAAGCATATTTTTACAGCAACCAAGTGCAGGCTAAGCCATTTCCGAAATGCGACAACAACTACACATTCACCCGGCACATGAATTGGGTGGTGTAAAGTATAAAGCCAGGTGAACAGGGGTAACAGAGGCAGAGCATAGGTCTGCACTCTGCCAGGATCACCTAAACATCCTCTCCGACTGCCAAAGCCTTCTGTGGATGAGTTCCGATATGGCACATACCATTATTAATTACGGTAACTAATGTTGAGGCGGCAGTTCACTGAATCACCATGGGTGACCGGGATATGACACTAATAATGGGTAACACATAATTGCCAAAGCCATTGCAAGTAACTGATGTCAATTTGCCTGAAAAGCATGACATGGACCATTAATGATGATGCAGCAAAAATGAAAATTGCAGCTAAATGAGTACATTTAGCAATGAAGACTATGTACCTATATAGAGATTGCTGGTCACCAGAATGCAGTTAAATGGAGTACACAGCTCTACACTGACAAACTTTTATAAGACATCTCTGGCACTGATTTTCTCTGTGCTACAAATCTAATATGATGGATGGCAACCTTTTTAAAATGAAATGTAGCCAACTTTAGGCATAACCATCTTATAACAAGTGTTATTGTGAACCTCTATGCAAATTTAATCAAAATTTGTCAAAAATTGCGACAGTTATTTAATTTAATCTTTCGGTATATATATCCCTTGGCGGCCATCTTTGATTTTGGACTCTTGCACAGTTAGCCACCAAATTTGAGAGGGACATAGGAGCTAAATCTTCTTCTAATAGTCCAAGGTACATGAATCAGCAATAAAAAAGGTAGGAACAAAATGGTCACGGATCCCATTGAAATGGCTTACAGATTACCCTACTATTATGACTTCTAATTTTTGTGGTTGACCTTCAAATGTCAAGTTAATCTTCCCAGTCATTTTATCAAAGCACAAATGCACAGCCTTTATCAAATTCAAACTAACTGATACTGCCTCTTTTTCTATGAAAAACATTGAAACACACGTTCCACTAATAATTGCCTCCATTAATGGGTTTACAGTGTGATACACTAAATAGATGGAAACTACAGCTAATAGCGGCAGAATGGTAATATAATCAGCATACATGCGGCTTATGTAGTTCATGAGGTTCTGTGCTGTATCTGTTACACCATTCCCAATATATTTCACAGACCGCATTTTTTCCTCTGTGTTCTTTTTGGTACGCTCTATAACCTGCAAAAAGAAAAACATTTTCCAGTTTTAGTTTTTTTGAAGTTTTCACTTACTTATTCCTGTCAGTAATATACAATTGAATCAAACCAAATTCACATACTCTATTTTCTCTAACACTGACTCATACACAAATGCAGCCCCTCCTCAATTTAGGGCCAAAGAGTGGGTTTCATCAATCAAATATCTCATTCCAAAAACAATTCATAAAACCACTCACAACCCTGGTGAATCTGCCAAGACATAAATTCCTGAAGTGCATGACAGAACTGCACTCCATCAACCTCAAAAACACTATTTATAAGTCATTGCTGCTTCCCTTCAAAAACAGACTGCCTAGCCTCACTACACTAATACATTCCTCCAGCAAAAAGTGAGTCATCCTGCAGATTTGGCATGAAACTTGAACTCTCAAGATCTCTAACACTTGACAAAGATTGAAACTCAATTTTTATGTAAGGTAAAACACCATCACTCATCCTCTTCTTCACTTTCTTTCCTTCCAATAGATCAACATCTAATGTAGCCACATACAATTTATTCTACTGTAGTGTTTGGGTATATATATAAAGCTTTCTATACATTTTGCTAAATTCATCACACTTAATATATCTAAAGAGAGACAAACAAATTTGCCTTTATAAAAATATATAATTTTGTATTTAAAATATTGTCAACTTGACTGTAAACTTAGAGCAAGTTAAAACTATTAGCATTTAAAATGAATTACTTGAATCTTCAATAACTATCATATTCTACACCATACCCAGTCATATACCATATCTATTGCTATACCTGACCTTGTCATAATTGATATTTGGCAGATGTTTAGGTGGTCCACATCCCTCCTTCACAACTTCAAACTTATCTGCATGTTCCAAATTGATAAACCTGATATCACAAGTTCCTGATCTCCCAACCTTTGTGCTGCCTGAATCAAGCTATTTAAGGAATTTTTTTATCATTAATGTATTTAATCAAAATATGAATTTATAGTGCCTTATACGACAAATTGAAACTGTATTAATTTTTGTCAATCACTGGGCTCTTACACCAATGACCCAATGTATATGAGGTCAGCGGCTAGTTAAAAGGCAGCTTATCTGTCACTGGGTCTACAATAATAATAACTAAAAAATAATAGTAATAATTTTTAAAATGGTTAAGTAATAATAATAATTATGCACTTCTATAGCACTATTTCTAATATGCAAGGGTATCAATTGATGGTACCTCAAATTCATTCGAAAAGACAAGGTCATCCCAGAGATTAGTCAGTAGGAATCTGCAAGACAGACGATGGAAGAATTGCTAATTGGAAGAAATGTGTTTTAAGCATAGATCTGAAAATGCTCAATTTATTAGAAGATCTGACAAGCAGAGGGAGAGAGTTCAAGATTTTGGCCCAGCAATTTAAAAGCTCCAGAAAAAGCTCTCTTACCAATTTCAGTGTTGGTTCTAGATATATTTAACAATGAATCAGCAAACCTTGTTGAATAACAATGTTTTGGATGGTTTAACATAAAATTTTAAATATTGAGGTTGGCCAGACTGTAGTATTTTAAAAACCAGGAGACCCGTTTTGAATACAAATCTCTGTTCTACCGGTAGCCAGTGTAACATTTGAAGAAAAGGTTTAATATGATCATGCTTACGAGTTTTTGCAATGGCCTGGGTAATAGAATTCTGAATCCTTTGAAGCTTTTGCATATTAGATTTGGCTATACCATTGTTGCATATTAGATTTGGCCATACGGTACCATTGCAACGGGAATTGCAATAATCAAGTCTATTGTGAAAAGAGCTTTGGCAAGAAGAATTAGAGTAGGTTTGGGCACAAGATTATGAATTCATTGAATATCTCTGATTTCATCATCATCATCATCATCTCATCATCTCATCATCATCATCATCATCATCATCATCATCATCATCATCATCATCATCATCATCATCATCACTTTCTGCCTGCGTGGCGGCAATAGTTAGATATGAAACATTTCCACTTCGCTCGATCTTGCGCTAATCTGCATCCTTCAACAATCGACATGTTCTTTGCTTCCAGATCTTCCTTGATGTTATCCATCCATCTTTTTGTCGGTCTTCCTCTCCCTCTGTCTCCTTCTACTTTGTGCGTATGCAGTGCTTTGTAGGCCCATCTATTGTTGTCCATTCTTTTAACATGTCCAAACCAATTTAATCTCATTCTGCATACTTTATTGATAATTGTTTCTGTGGTTCCTGTCTGTTGCCTGATGTCTTCATTTCTCAATTTTGATTATATGCTTACTCCTATTATTTTTCTTAAACAGCTCATCTCTGAAACCATTAAACTTTTTTTCGTCTGATTTTTTTATTACCCAAGTTTCTGATCCATATAAAATGAGGGATTACTAATGTATTGTACAATTTCAGCTTTGTAGTCATTGTTAAGCTTTTGTTCCTCCATAGTGTTCTCATTCTTCCCATTGTTTATAATTCTCTATTTATTTTCATTTTCACGTCCTCTGTGTGGTTTCTGTCACTCTTTAGTATTCCTCCTACGTACTTGAATGTTTCAACTTTTTCCAATATCTGTCCATTTAGTATGATTTCTGCTTCATCATTGCCAATTTGCCGTCCCTCAAAACAGCCATAACTTTTGTTTTTTCATTGTTAATTTTCAGGCCAAATTTTTGCTTATATCATTTACATCATTAATGATAGTTTGTAGATCCTGAATATTTTCACTTATCAGGCTGACATCGTCTGCAAACTTAGTGATAGTTTATAGATCCTGAATATTTTCACTCATCAGGCTGACATCGTCTGCAAACTTCAAGTCATTTAGATCTTCCTGATTTGCAAATGATTAAAAGGCAGGTTTTTGTCTAATTTTACAGCTAGGTTGTGGGCAGACTGACTTTGATTAACTGCAATGTTGTCAAATTTAAAGCAATGTATGTCTTCAAATTTACTTAAATTAAATGATGTACCAAGAAGTAAAAACTAAGCTTTTGAATGGTTTAATGCAAGATTTCTAGTGACAATGAAAATGTATTATCATCAAAGGCAATGAATAACTGTGTATCATCAGCATAGAAATGATAGTCAGCAAAGAAATGTGAAAGAAGCGATCCAAGCGGCATTGTATATAAAGTGAAAAGGAGACGGTCTAAAACAGGTCCCTGGGGAACACCAAAATCTACCTTAACTAAATTTGACTGAACACCGTTACAGTAAACAGTATGACTGCGATGTTAAAGGTAGGATTTGAACCACTCCAATGCAATAACCGATATACCAAACCAATGCTCAAGGCTTTGGAGAAGGATTGCATTCATGATATACTGTATCAAAAGCCGCAGGCAAGTCTAGTAAAATAAGTGCAGTTACCTTGCCATTATCCACAGCAGATAATATGACAAATATAATCATTGAACAGCCAGGAAAGCAATTTCAGTTGAATTAAATTTTAGATGTGCAGATTGTTGATATAAAGGCAATAAAAGTTTACGCCATGAAATATGTACATTTATTCGACTAAGCACAATGCATTCAACAAATTTAGATATAAAATTTAAATTAGAGACAGGCCTATAGCTAGAAAAGTCATCTGGGTCAAGTGCTGGTGTTTTCAGTAATCGGCGTACAAGAGCACTAACATAGGTTGATGGGATGGTACTTGACAACAAAGAGAGGTTAACCAAACAGGTATTTACTGGCCCAAAAACATCAAAACACTGCTTACGGATATGAGTTTTAAAAAACATCCAGCAGCACTCTCTCCCCATTCCTCTCTCTCTCTCATTCGCTTGCTAGCTCTTTCTCCGGTTAAGTCTTTTGTGATAGGCAATCAATCAGTTCATCAATCTGCATAGCGGTGATTAAAGTCCACAACGACCTTGTGCGCGCCATAGATGATGGTAAGGTCACTGCACTTGTACTACTTGACCTCAGCTTGGCTTTTGACACGGTGGATCATGACATACTGCTTCATGTCCTGGAGGAATGTTTCGGAGTCAGTGGAGTTCCCCTTAACTGGTTTCGTTCTTACCTCACTGGACGCGAGCAGACATTTCACCACCTCAATGATTCCTTGCCAGCTTTGTCTCTCGAGTGCTCTGTGCCCCAGGGCTCGTCTCTGGGACCAATTGCCTTCATCATATACACAGAAGACTGTGCCCTCATTTTTCAACGTCATGATCTTTGCCATCATATATTTGCTGATGATAAACAGCTCTACGACCAAGTGGACGTTAAAGATGTCGGTCTTGCTCTTGGTCGTCTCCAAAATTGCAGAGGTCCAAGGGTGGTGTTCCTCACGACGATAGCAACTTAATGCTTCCAAGACTGAGCTTGCATGGTTTGGCTCACATGCTAACATGCTTAAGCTGTCTAACACCAATTGCAGCCTGGCACTTCAGGGCACCATTGTCCGCCCTTCCTCCATCGTCAAGAGACCTTGGAGTCCTGTTCGACAACGAATTGACTATGAAGCAACATGTTGGACAGTTAGCCAAGAGCTGCTTCTATCACATACGATGTATCCACCACATTTGTCGAATCACTGGCAAAGAAGTTGCCTCGCAGCTGGTTTCCGCATTTGTTCTGTCCAGACTAGACTATTGCAATTTCGTTCTTGCCGGCCTTCCAAAGTCTACACTGGCCGACCTGCAGTGCGTACAAAATGCCGCTGCACGTCTGGTGCTGGACCTGAAACCTCGAGACCAGGTCACTTTGGCACTTCGAGAACTTCATTGGCTTCCAGTCCAGTCACGGATACAACACAAACTATGCACGCTGATGTTCTGTGCACGGAATGGTCTTTGTCAGACCTATCTGTCTGATTTGCTCCAGCCAACATCAACCGCCAGTGGTAGACCAGGCTTATGATCAGCCTCTACCAGCCAATACCAGAAACCTCGTCTTCGGACAGTCATGGGGCAACGAGCCTTCTCGTACGCTGGACTCCATGCCTGGAACGCCCTTCCACCAGCGCTACGGAACATAAAGTCGCCCGTCGCTTTTCGTAAACAGTTGAAGAGACATCTGTTTAATTGTGCTTATAATAATTGACATTAATTGTAATGCGCTTGCTAACATTAATTGATTAGGCGCAATATAAATAGCTAATTAAATTAAATTTACAACACTACTGCACGGTTTTGTTCAGTCTCTCACTACCACTGTCATCCTTAATCAACTCTTCAAATTGAATCATCAACCAGACGACACTCAATTATTTCTTTCATTTACTCCATCTTCCTTTAAGGCATCAATCTCTGAACTAGAATCAGCATTTTTGTCAATCTCGACGTCGATGTCAGCTAATCTCCTTGCCCTCAATCCCTCCAAAACAGAATTTCTCTTATTTGGACTGCCACAACAACTGAAAAAATTGAAAATCCCACACTGATTTTAGCCCCAGATACAATAATAACCCTGTTCAACTGAAAAAATCTTGGATTTATTTTGACTCCTCCCTAAATTTTGAAGCTCACATATCTCAACTATCAAAAACCTGTTATGCTCAAATGCCGTGAATACCTTGATATTAAAACTGCTTCCACTTTGCCATTCAATAGTTACTCTAAGTTAGACTACTGCAACTCACTGTTTCACAATCTTCCAGGCCAGCTTCCATATGTAAAACTCCAATCGATTCAAAAGAAATGTTTTTTGCCACATTAAACCATTACTCAAATTCCACTGGCTCAAGATAACAGGTATTGAATATAAAATAATTCGATGACTTATAACTCACTCCATACATCAAAACCAGTTGTTTAAGAAATATTGATTTCCACAACAACCTGATCTACTAGATCCTCTTCTCATGTAACTCTCCTTCGACCTCTGAATCAATCATCTCTCAAAATTTGCAATCGTGCTTTTTCATATGAGCACCTGAGCTTTGGAACTCAATTCCAATAGTAACGTTAGGCATCAAAGCCAAATAACAAACTCTGAGTCACAATTTTCTCCCCTTCTTGCAACATCTCCTCATGTTTTTCTTTCCAAACTAAAATCATTTCTCTTTATAAAATCATTTCCTCCATAGCGATACGATTATAGTATTTAAATGACCCGAAATCAATGACCCACCTTTGGCTATAGCTACTTCATTTGAGATTGAGCGCATAGGAAAAGAGCAAACGGTGCATCACATTTAGAAATTAACGAGATTTTACTTACTTACTTTACATGCAATATGACCGGCGTCACACAACGCAATATAAATTAACGGTTAAGAGACCGACGAGATATAACAAGCGAAAGGATACGGATGATGACTATTTTAAATTCGACGTCGAAGGCGAGGACTTGTCCTTCGAAAGTTTCTTTAAAAATGTCGCTTCCGGCGACAGTCGCCCCGACACTTAACCGGTCGACGACGACGTCCGCCATATTCCTACCTACTCCTCCTGACCTCCTTCACCTTTCTACTTCCGTTGTCAAATGCCGTGAACCCGTGATGCGAACAGTCAACAGCCAAACAGATCCAACAATTTTTTTTAATCTTAACTGTTGAAATGCTCTTTAAAATTTCATCCTATGATTACTGTTTTAGTAAAATATTTTTACAATTTCAAAGCATTCTGCAGAAATCTGACTACCATAATTTCTCTTGATGAAATGAACACCGTTCGTTTCTCATGTCTTGCCAAAGCTAGAAAAAAGTGGTTTTCTAAGATACAAAATTTAGGCTTTTTCGATTTTTAGGGTTTATTGTCTGGCATGTCATCACCCATAACCATTCTCTATAGTATTGTCACAAATGTGTTCTACTATCTGCAGAGAGTAAACAAGTTTTAAAATCATTAAAATTCGTTATCTGATCCCTTCAATTTCCTTGTGCCAACCCGCCTGCCCTGTTGCAACTTGCTTCACTCTAGAGTCTAGATCGTGAAATAGTTAATTACAGCAAGGTCCCTAAGACTTCTTTGTTAAAATTTCACTCAGATGGCGCTGAGCTCCAAATGACGTAATGGAGTTGAATCTATAAATATCCATGTGTCGTCATATGACATACATATATATGGATGGCCAGTGACATCGACATTTCCGTTCCGAATTTATTTAATTATTTTAAATAAAAAAACAGATTGAATTCCATCTTTTTCGTCCTTTTAGTCAGCCGATGTCCAGTTCAGAATGACGGCCTATCAGAGTGGTAAGAATCCGTTCGCCTCTGAAGCGGATGACGAGTTCTCCTTCGGCGGTTCAAAGACAAGGAACTACGGCAAGGACTCGTCGAAAGACGGAGGCTTTGAGTCCTTCTCCAGAGACGATGAACTATTCGCCAGTTCGTCCAGTTCCTTTGGAGAACCGATGTCTCGGTATGAACAGCTGCAGCAGCAGAAACAGCAGTCGATGAACCGACAGCTGGACTCAACGAACAGATGTCTCGCCAGTATCTACGACTCCGAACAGATAGGCATTACAACAGCAGAGGTTTAGAAAAAACACCGCTTTTCAGTGTGTTAAATATGGTGTTATTAAGTTTAGCTGCTTCCGAATTCAGCCGGTTGTTGAAGTAGAAAGGAGCACTGCTTCATCATAATTCATGTCATTATTCATAATTCAGCGTGCTTGTATGGTTCCACTGCAATAATAAACTCAGCATAATAATTTTTTAAAATCTTATACTAATGCATTCCATCTGACAGAGGTTGGTCCTCAGACCATTTGTGCATATTCAGTTGATGGAATGATATTGTAAAACTCACTTAAGCGGCTGGGCCACTAGCATTCTTTGGATAGCGGAACGCACCTGAACAAACCGCCGAACAAACCGCCTTGCATTCGCAAATTGAAAAAATGTGACCTAGTAGCAGAAATGAGGCCACGCCCACATGTCGTTGATGTAGCGCAGTTAAAGAAAATGGCTGACGAGCATTTCACCGTTTTATTATCTGGAATGATGTTTTTGGTTGCACTCAGATCAGTACATGCATCATCCATTGGAAAGAAAACGAAGAAAAGAAAGTGGGTATGGGTAAGACCATGTATAAGATGCAGAGAGTTGCACGGTGCTTACCATTCCCTTTTCAAGGAACTTACAGTGACAGACCAACAATCGTGCAGCAACCTCGTTCAAAATTGTCAAATCATATTCATTTTTATTCATCACCATCTTTTCTTTTCACAAACAAGTCAATCCACTAGTTTTCGTTATGTTGGCGCTATAATCGTTGAACTCACGCCTGATTGGTCGGACAATCAGAAAGTAGGTCAAGTAAGCAGGCTTGAATGTGCAAACAGTATGAGCCGTTCAAGTACACGTACCACTTGCTCCCCACAGAGTCGTCCGCAGTTCATTGTATGCGCTGTGGCCCGGCTGTCATTAGACACCGGCTTATGCCTCAGGCAACCAATGCGTAGCAGTTTGTTCGGGTGTGTTCCGCTATCCAAAGAACGCTAGTGGCCCAGCCGCTTTAGGCTTGGATTTGAGGCGCTGCTTGAGCGGTTGATAATAAGGAAAGTTGACGTAAATTGGAGTCAAATAGGAGTCAAACGAAGTACAGGTACTGGCACAGGAATCACCAATGCTGACCTTAAGAGGACAGGAGTCACAGCCTGTGGCGGCTCCACAGGGGACCGGGGCCCGTGCACCCCCCCTACTGAGTGCCTGGCCCTCCCAGTGGCCCCACCTGTTGGGACCCTATACTTAATACTACATACCTAAAAACAAATGTTTGGCCCCCCATGATTAGAAGTTGCCACCCCAACGGCCCCCCACCCACTTGCCAAATCCTGGAGCCGCCACTGGTCACAGGCATGCCACTTGGTAATGGTATGGTGTGACTGGTGTCACCATTTATCGTGTCATAAAATTTTTGGCGTTGTTAACTTCCCTCTGCTGCCTTGTTGCCAAGCATCATTAGGCATTAAACCCCATTGCTTTGGATTGACTTTATCACCACAGTGTTATGTTTACCATGATATTAAGGCAAAATTTCAACATTGTTTTTATTAAAGCAATTATGTTGCAATTAACACACATCCTTTCTGCAAATATCATGCATTACGTTAACTATTTAAGACTGAAGCTGAACAGATGTGATGATGTCATCATATGCATCAACCCATTCCCTTGTCACTTGACGTCATCGTGTTGTATCATATGCCCTTGTTGAAGGTTTTGTATAAGGATGGCCTCTATCCCTGTGAACAATTTTGACCTGTGGAAACTGTATTTTACTATTTAAGAAATTCTTTCATGCAGAACTATTAAGGTTATTCCTGTTTTCTTGCATGTCGGTATTGTGTAGAATCTTATTTTATATTGTCATGGCAGTGTTATTAATGATTTATTATATTCATTTAAAAAAATTAAATCTACATTTTCACTGGATCCTGGGAAGTTTTTCAATTTGTATGATCAACAAGATTTTATCCAAACAGTTCCTCTAAAATTCAGGTCTATTGAATGGAATAATTACATTGTGAATAGTTAATGTATACACCAAAATGCTCTTCTGAATATAGTATCATGTATTGTATGAATTGTATGAATTTTAAAAGTTTACGGGACAGAGCAGCAAGCAGGAAAGTGTTCAAATTTGCATGTTGGTTTCATTTTGCTGCATGCAGATTGTAGACATTTCATTTCTGGGATTGATATTGTAGGAACTGATGGCACAGGGTGAACAGCTTGATAATGTTGAGCGAAAACTTGATAAAATATTAGTCGACACTAAGACCTCACAGCGCCATTTGAACGGTATCAAAAGTATATTTGGTGGACTAAAAAACTGGTGGACCGGAGATGGTAAAAAGGATGAGGCTCCTCCATCATCACGCCCTGCAAAGAAGCAGTCAGATGCGCTTCAGAAGGCAATGTCGGTCGACCGTGACCCTGACTCACATCCAGCGCTGAGACTTCGAAGTGGCAACGTTAAAGGATTCTATGATGATGATGTGGCAGAGTTCAACCCAAATGATGCTTCTGGATTTGGAAGCCAGAAGACGTCATCATCAGCATGGTCTGGTGCTGAAACAACAGGTGGTGGTCTTTCGAGTGTAAATTCAGCGGCAGTGGCAGTGGCAGTGGCAGGTCGGCTGAATGGAATGCATACGAGGAGAGTCTTAACAAAAATCTTGGTCAGTAAATCTACTGTGTTCTTAGAAATTGATTTGATTAGAAAAATGTCAATAATTGAAAACTGTATTTTGTTTACAACCCAATATGAGAATGAAAATGATCCCCAAAGAAGCTTCACAGGTGGGGGGAGCATAGCATTACTTTGATGGGTTCATAATATAGCTCGAATTCTTCGTAGTATAAAACTAACAGTTGTTTTGAAAATGGACAGCTGAAATTTCTCACAAGTTTTAGCTAATTTTTGTGCCTTGTAATTAAGATTTCTTTAGAATTAATACATATCAGTGTATGATATATGCATGCAGGCCTATATGTTTCTTCATCTGATTTTGGTGGATGTGCTGTATTTTGGTGGATGTGCTGTATTTTGGACATGGTAGTTGGACATGGAAAAGAGGTCAAGAAAGGCTGCTCTAATAAGTTATCGAACATGAAAAAACTATTAGTGAAACTTTGGCAATGGCAGTGAATAGCTGATCTAAAAATGGATGTTAGACATAACATTTCTAATTTTTATTTACAATGACACATTTTAGATATCACTTGATAAACAAAAATCTTGGACAAGTGGAATTTTTGATCACAATATTCATTGCCAAGGCCTTTATTAATTTTCAGACTGACAACTTCACTCATCTTAAAAATATAGCCAGAAAACTATTAAATTGATTGAATGAATATCATAATTTCATATGATTTAAATGAAATCACAATTTCATCTTGAATGTAGCTGGATGTTTATGAATAAGTTTTAATAATATAATGAATATGACAATCAGCTGTGATGGAGTTAGATACGGTAGTTTTTGGAGAAAAGTGCCAGGCAGACATTCATCATCATCATCATCATCATCATCATCATCATCATCATTGCTCTCTGCCATTAGTGGCAATAGCTAGTCAGAAAACATTTCCAGGCTTTTTTGTCAAATGTTAGTTTTCCTCCTTCTACAATTGTCAGTTGTCTTTCTTTGAAATCTTCTTTTATGTTGTCTATCCATTTTTTCTGGGCCTGCCTCTTCCTTTTTTACATTCCTTGTATGTGTAGAGTGCTTTTTTGGAAAGTCTCGAGTCTTACATCCTATTTACTTGTATATGCCAAGTTAGCCTCCTTTTTCTGAGTTTGTCCATGATGGTATTCTTTAGCCCAATCTGCTGCCATATATCTTCATTTCTAAGTTTTTGAAGTCTGCTAACTCCAAGAATTCTTCTTAGGCGGCTCATTTCTGCAACAAATAGTCTTTTTTCATCTTCTCTTTTTGTGACCCAGGTTTCAGATCCATATATAGTATTTGCAGAATGACAATGGTATTGTAGATTTGGATTTTGATGCTTATTTTGATTTCTTTAGAGTTCCAGATGCATTTCAGTCTTCCCATTGTTTGTAATCCTTTTGCTATTTTCTGTTTCTATTTTCAGGCAGACATTAAGACTTCTGAATTTCAGCTATAATTGCATTCATTATAATCTATTTAGCTAGATATGAGGTGAAACAAAAATTAATTGCAGAAAGATTTTTTATTATAAAATTTATCCTTCAACAGCCAGATTAAATTAATTTAGCTTTTGTCTATTTCACTATGAATGTCAATTGGCCTCTGGCATGCTTCTGTGTTAAGAGCCCTATATTGCTGTGTTGTTGACAATCGACTTGCAATATCTCGGTTACTTGTAGCTTAAGTTAATTCCACATCTATTATATCTTTGAGATCTGTCAGATTACTGCCTGTGAATGGTAAACTTGTTCAACTTTCCAGTGATCACTAAGTTTTCTAACCCATTTATCTTCATCATCCATCAAATTGCCTTCTTCTAACAGACTGCATTAGTTTCCTCCAGGTATGTCATCTTCAATACATCATGTGTCCAGCATTTCTCTCATTTCTTTCAAGATTCTCCAAGTCTCTGTAACACATGTGTAGTGCTACCAAAATATATTCCTGAATCCTAGTCTTTACACATGCACACGTGCGCACACACACACACACACACACAATAGTGTGTGTTTAGGAGCCTATCTTTATCACTTTTACCATCGCTCATGATTTAGTTTCATAAGTGCTTGAATGACATTCCCAGAACATGTATCGTGAACTGTCCCTTCAAATGCATTATTTGTAGGCTGTTTCTTCATTAGACCACTGTAAAAAATTATTTTGCTGTTCATTTTAATCATTTTCTTTGCCTGTTTTAAGCCAGTAGAATTAGAATTTTCTGTTTGAGGCCTATTGTAGTAGAGTTAGTGAATGAGTGTTATTATATTATGGAATGGTGTTGGAATTTATTTCTTCAGATATAATGTCGGGTGGAATGGCTCGATTGAAGATGCTTGCAACAGGACTTGGTGAAGAAATTGAAGCTCAGAATGAACAGATCGAGAGTCGCATCATGCCAAAAGCAGACAAAGCTGACATAAAAATTCGAGATCAGAACCGTCAAATGCGTCAAATTCTTGGAAAATAGCCAAACCTCAAATCCTTCAATTTCCAATATGAACTTGTTTAAAATCTTGTTGGTCGTTTGGGATATTTTGATGATTGGATGTTTAAATTTCTGATTATGAACATGCCATGTTTACTATGAGCTGCAATGTATGGCAGTTTTGCAAATAATCTTAACATATGTGCAACTTTGTTATACATTTGAATTAGCTTAAGAAATAAGAAGATGTAACAGCGGACAGTTTGTTATACATTTGAATTAGCTTAAGAAATAAGAAGATGTAACAGCGGACAGTAATCTTTTAACACAGCTTTCGTAATTATCTATGTAATCTTTGAACATCATCTCTGCTGTGCATATTTCTAAAATGTGTCCTCTGTTAATTTGGTTAATGAAGCAATACCTGGAATGCTGATTTGTCATTTTAAAATGTTGTATTCATAAATTTTGTGGAATTCTTTTATTATAACACTTATTCATGAAAAGTTATGTGGAATTCTTATTATATATAATTATGGCAATGATATCCGGCCTTATTTCAGCATCCTAACCATTATAGTTCATATTATTTGTAATAGAGAAAAGCAGTTGCTTCTAATAGATGTGATAAAAGCACTACACTGTATTTATAATATTTGATGTAAGTAGCACCATTATTATTATTAGCTACAATAGGACACACAGCTATTTTCTGTTTGCAGTTATTCTGATACAGTATATAATTGTTCCATTTGTTTCATTGTTTAATGATAGGCTGATATATAAATGAAAACATCAAGCTTTGAGCTTTTTGTAACTGAATGTGAATGTGTAGGATTCTTTTGCATTAAAAATTTTAAAAATCTGAACATTTTGCATGTATGGCATCATTGGCATGTATAGACTTGGGCATTACAAAGTTAAATGATTATGTGGTTGAGTGATCAATTTTTCAGATAGTAGACTTAGTGGGAGTCGGACTAATGTAATGTAATGTAACAAAATATTTGTATAGCGCCTCTTCTGAAAGATCACTCAGAAAAACTGATAACAGCAAAAAACTTACTGTATATTGACAAAGAGATAAGTTTTAAGTCATTTCAAAAAGAGGGCCATAGAATTAGACTACTCCAACCCTAAATGTTCAACCTGCATTTGTGATCAGCCGTGACCAACTGTAACTCTAATCTAACCCCTTCAAGAAACCCTGCATTAACTGCTGAGAAACCAGGATGAGGTAAAGATAACTTTGCAAAACTGATAACAGGCAGAAAACTCAACTCTTGAACTTGAACTTAGCATGATTTAAAGTGGTTTAGGAGGCATTACTGCCTGTGTGAAAGCCACTAGGGGCACTAACGGGGCTTGAACCCGCTCCGTCTGCCTGACGCTCCTGCACGTAACCCACTCTCATCTTCCGCCCCCTCTACAATATGAAAGCAAAGTTTAAGCTGAAAAGTGAATCTGCAATCAGACTGGGTTATGAAAGAGCTGTAAATGTTCAATTTACAGTGTTTTGATTTTAATGAACCAGTCACTGGCTTATGTACTCCTTTGATCATATTGATCCACTCTATTCCAGTAGACCTGTGCATATTTGAGGCACCCAGTTTCAATTCTCAAACGCTGTGAGCACAATAATATTTGAAAATAGTTATATCTTCACTGAATGAGATATTAGGGAAAGAGATCATCCCTCTTGTCTCTTCATCTCATGGTGGCCCATAATGACACCAACTCTTGAATTAAGAATGGTTAGGACTAAACAAGAGGTTATTTATAGCTGAGTCTTGGCAGGAAGTTTCGTCTTGCGTCCAGTAGGCCTATGTCGATTTATATTAACTTCTCACCCACACAAGGAGAAGACTTCTGAAGAACTATAGCATTGGTATTAGTATACAGTTGCTTTCGTTGCTTAGTTACCCATCAATTCATGAAATTTCAGGTTAAAAAAACTATGTTATAAGGTTGTGTTTTCATTCAACGCAACTACCTTTTGGTGACAGAAACACAGAGCAGGGCAGAAAAGATTCAAGAATGAAGGATAAACGCTTTAACGCTGGAGAAAAAGTAATTCGTAGGCATTCATAAATCAGCGCTAAAGAAACTGACGAGACATTACGTTAATACAAGATGAGAGATACCGTCCTTACATGAAGTTACATCCATAGATTTATTGCTTACATTAAATACATCGGCAAAAATCTTTTGAAGTTTACGTAATTGTAGCTTTGTAGGAATTGAATTTGACGCATTTGGATAAAAGTATTTTCTACATGAAAGTACTTTGATGGAGATTGTCCACAGTAAAGAGAAGTTGAAGATGTAAGAACGACGCTTTCAATGCGCTTTTAATACGTATTTATAATAAGTGAGCGATAAAAGGGTTAACATCTGTAATCTATCATATTAAAATCGTTATCTGTATGTCTGTTACCTTCAAGCGTTCTGATTGGTTGACTATTGGTAGACGGTTTAGACCGTTTAGTCCTTACGTCGCGATGCGTTGGTGGACGATGTTCGAAGACGACGTTGCTATGTCTGCTACCTTCAAGCGTTCTGATTGGTTGACTATTGCTAGACGGTTTAGACCGTTTAGTCCTTACGTCGCGATGCGTTGGTGGGCGAGCGTTGACTATTGGAAGACGGTTTAGACCGTTTAGTCCTTACGTCGCGATGCGTTCGTGGGCGAGCGTTGACTATTGGAAGACGGTTTAGACCGTTTAGTCCTTACGTCGCGATGCGTTCGTGGGCGAGCGTTGACTATTGGAAGACGGTTTAGACCGTTTAGTCCTTACGTCGCGATGCGTTGGTGGACGATGTTCGAAGACGACGTTGCTATTGGTAACAATTGTTCGTAGAACCGGTTTAGTCGAGTCAGTGCAGCATCAGAGGGCTGGGCGTGCGACGACGTTGCTAGGTTTGGTAACAATTGTTCGCAGCAATTTTAACGTACATTTGATTTGCATACAAAAATACGTGTACAGCGTCACAAATGGCCACAGTTGCGTGATTTTAACGATTAATCGGCCTAATTATTACGTGGCGCAGAGCTTGGCTAGGTGGCGATCATTGAAATGTTGTTCAGCATGAATTCAATGATTGGGTATTAGGTATAGGTATTGGATTAGTATTATCCTGCACTGCGAACCAGCGAGCGCTCTCGACGACATTGAAAAAGGGGTTAGCATCTTTCTAATCTTATTTTAAAATTGAACCTGTTTCTATTATTCTGTTATATTACATAATCAATACTTTATTCATAAACTGATTATTGCTATTGTCTCTACCTCACGTCGTTTTTTGAATGATTTCTTTTCAGCAATTTTAAAATTCCATGAAGCACCCAACTCAGTCCGCTATCATTAAATAATTATTTCACAGGAGTTGCTTTAAATTCAAATGAAAACACTTTCAGGCACTCTTTCTTAAGAACCCTTTTCTTGACTCTCGCGTTTTACCAGATTTGTATTACATGATGGAAAGGAGTTAACTCGTTTGAATATAAATCCACTCTTGTGAAATAAATAATAAGAAACTTTATTCGTGACAAGCACATCATCAGTCAGCACACAAACAAGGAATAACACAAATCAACTAACTAATAAACTAAACACACACTTTACACAGTACAGCCCATTGCTACCTGCCACTATCGTTACCCATCCGCCAGCCTCTGCCCTGAGACAAATTCTAGCAATACAATCAGCAAAGTACAGCGGCTTCTTCATATATTTATTGACAAAGGTTGCTTGTCACTTTTTTACAACAGCATGTATACCATCCAAACCCGTCAAATCTCTAATACAATCAACATTATCTGCCTCACCTGTTTTAAAAATTTTACACACAACTACTTGCATCAATCTGGCAAGAGCATTAAGAGTACTTTTGTTCGGACATGTGACATAATGGTCGTAAGTTGACTAAAGTTGCATCATAGAATATGCTGTTGCTCAAGTCTCTCAAATTCAAGCCAGTCTGCTGAACAGTTTCATTTGTGATCTCTGCTGTATACCATATTATTCAAAACAATGAGTGTCACTTAAATTAGAATCCTTTTTAAAAGCTAAATTGACATTCTCATGGTTCTGTTACATTAGAATTATAGCTTGGCAGATTAATGTATAGGTGCTTAGGAATGTTCTTCGGTTAATATTGTCAATGAAGTTTGTTTTCATGCAAATTTTAGGGGTTATAGTGTGAGTGGCAATAATTTGTATAACCATAACTTGGTAATACTTTATTGGAACTTACAAAGAAGTATAAGTTGTCTAGACAAAGAGCTGCAAAATCCATCTTTTAAAAGTGATCTGGCTTTTATCATGGTATTTTATTATACATGTGTATTGTTCTGTTTCTAAACAGGTGAACTTGTATTTATAGTAAATCGATCAGCTGAAGGTTGATTATCATGAATACTAGAGATGGAAGAAAATCGCTTCCATCAGTCTCAGGAGAGAAAATAAAAGCTCAGGTCATGAAATCAGACGATGACTCTGTTCACAGTGCTGCTTCTGTTGTGTCTTCCAAGATTAGCATGAAGACTCGACACTTGAGGCAGCAGCGGAAAGGAGGCCAGATGCGAGCCGCATTGGAAGACACAATTCCAGCCCAAGAAATGGGTGAAAGCTGTGAAGGAAAACGACTCTACGTGGTCAGACATGGAGAAAGGGTGGACTTCACTTTTGGTCCACATTGGATTGATCATAGCTTTGATTACGAAGGTTAGGAAAGCAGAGCTTTGCTTGTGTAACCAGCTACTGATGACATTTTCACTGTCGTGTTCAATTGGTGCGTGCGTGCTTACTCATTCAGTTTGTGTTGCATTGTTTTGAATTATCCTGCGACCCACCAACTGGTCACATCTTTTACATTACTGGTGTTGGCCTGTAACTGATTATTATCCATCATGCAAGCATTCTTATTTTGCAGCTAAATGCATGGCTGTGTCTGTCAGCTCAGTTGGTGTTCTGCCTAAAACAGTGACATGAAATCTAAACCTCCAAAAATAGACTTTTTCTTGATTGTTTATTGGGTCTCCGGACAGAAAGATGAAACTAAAGGGGAAAACTGATTAAGGTTTCCAGCCAGGAGAAGATGACAGTATTAGCAAAGTACAGTACTAGTTATTATTGATATTAATACATGACTATTACTGGTAGTCATGCCGATTAGGTTACCAGATGATTAGATAATGGGACTTTTAGGTCACACACCATCACAAATAGAAAAATTCAATTTATTAAAAATGCTTTTACTTTGCATTCCCTTTCCAAATAAAAATGAGAGTTATTTGAGTACCGGTATTTATTTATTATGAAGTATTGCCAGGTTTGGTAGAATATGTTAAAGTTCTGTACAAGATGATAAGACTCCAAACCCAAAAATCAGGGATATAGGGTTCAATTACTATATGAGGAAATGACCATATTTTTTATTAAATGAAGAAAAAGACTGGCTTGAATAATTTTGTTTTGCAAATATCACTATTAACAGTTTTGTGTTAGTGAGATTTTTAATGCTATGTCATAAATTCCATTGCTGGTAGCAATGGAATTTGAAATACAAAGATTGACTGCACTTTCTGACAATCATGCATGCAGATGTATGCTAAGAGACATGTATATAATTAAAAATTTATTATTAATTATAAGATTCGTCTGAAACAAAATCCATTTTTTCACCTGTTTTGACCCCAAAGGCCTCAAGGAAATGCAGCTGTAGAATGCTGTGCTCCTTCATTGTAAGCAACCTTGTAACTATAGTTAGACTATTCTTACTTTATTTTCTGAAGTTTAACTGTGCTTGCTTGCTTGTAGGCAGCTACGTTCAATTTGATATGAACATGCCAAAATCTTTACCACAAAGGAATGGCACACCACAGAGTTTTATGGAAGATTCACCTTTGACAGTGCAAGGACTTTTCCAGGCCAGACTGGTTGGTAAGTAATGCATCAGGTGCATTTTGTCAGTTGCTGCATGACTCAAAATATCTTTGTTGCTAATAGCTACATCAATTACATTGGATTTATTATAATTGATGTAATAAAAAGTGGCATTCATCTCTTAATGTGTTAAAGTTTAGAAGTAAGAGATCAAACAAAAATTTCTAAGCTGCATTAATGCATCCTTTTAAACCTAGGGGTATGCATTAACATGGATTGGGTCTTTAAGGGTGAGTGATGTTTTCATAACTGGATGAGATGGACCCAACTCATCTGAGATTTATAAAATCATCTCTCAGCCATTCAATCAGTTCTTTTGTTGATTTTATATAAGTAAGACAGGGTGTTGTGTTGCTATGTTGTAAGTTCAATGATCAATTTAGGGGAATCAATGCGTGAGAACAGAATTACCTTCAGTCACATCTACTCATCGCCTGCTTTACGTTGCATTCAGACTGCTGATGCCATCCTCTCTGGTGGGTCTGGTGTGTTTGTCCTCTGCTAATATCTTGATTAAGTTGCTTTCACTTCTGCCATGTTGTTGACTTTATTGCACCACTGCTTTATTATTCTTTATTCAAATTCTGAATTTACTTTTAATTGTAAATGGGATTGAAAGCTGTCAGAACTGTAATATAAATTTTAGTGCAAACTATGTAATTTTTGAACTTATGGTATGGATTTGATACATGGGGTTTGATTTTGTTAATGAGGAAAGCAGAGATTTTGTCTTACTAAATTAGCAATTGCATGAAGATTGTTTTAGATTTTTGATTTTCAATTTCTAGTGATTGGAGTGAATTTTTCTTGCAGGTCTTAGTTTGAAAAAGGCAATATTCATTGAGCCAGGGATTTTTGAATGGATGATGTGGCACCAGAATGGTTTGCCGTCTTTTATGATGCCCGGTGAATTAAAAGCTGCGGGGTTTGATATCGACGCAAGTCATCATCCATTCTGGACAGCATTTGATGTTAATGAGACCCTATCTGACTATTACGACCGATGTCATATGGTCACTAGTAGCATCTTAGAAAAGCACAAAAATGAAGGTATGGGCACTGTTTCTGAAATCTTTTATTTAAAAAGCAGTTATTTTAAGTTTGTCATCCAGTCTGTATGTTTTTCTATCTCAAACTGTCGCCAGGATATCAGTTCGACAGACACAGTATGTATATAGCTTAACATGTCATTTCATCTAAGTAAAATTCACTGCCATTTTATTGGAAATTTTTATGACAGAAAATAAATTTGATTACGAATGTTCATTTTATCACATTTTGGTCAACTTGCAGCTATAAATTGATTACTATAAAATGAATAATCATGCTTGCTGATTTAGTCCTTGCAATACTAGGCTTTCTTGCAATACTAGGCTTTTTTTCGTAGCATCTTCTGCTAGGAAGGGTGGATATTACCTCACATTTATCTCAGCCCAGCCTCAGAGAAATGTAAATTGTTATATACCATTGGATTCTGCAATCAAAAAAACTCTTCAGAGCTGGTATTTCATTTTGTTGATTTAACTGAGAGTACTTATTGTCTGAGACCTTGCTAGAGAAGAGATTTACTGCGATGCAATTATCATAGACAACCATTCAGGGTTGTATGCAGATATTCCGTGGAAACCTACTTCTGTGAAATGTGTTCTCTGATGCACTGACCGGGATTACTTCTCCCAAGACGTTTGCCAAAGACCTAAAAACGCACTTGTTCACAAAATCATATATTTGACTGTTGACTGTACAGCGCTTTTGGTTTTGGATGATGACTTTGTTACTGCGCTTCATAAGTCGTCGATGAAAATAATAATAATTCCAGTTTTTTTGTGTTCTGTGATGTTCAGCGGGGAATGTTTTGCTGGTCAGCCACAAAGGAAGCGTTGATGTGTGCGTTAGACAGCTTGTTGGTCATTCCAAACTCACGCTGATTGCGTTTCGAGAGCGCGTTTCAAAGGTGCCGTACTGTGCCGTTTCCTGTTGTCTCGAGGGCCCGATTGCCGATGGAAGTTGGTGTCACCCGGGCTGCCGTGTTTCACGCATTCAGCAAATAAAAGATACGACTGGAGACTGTGGCTGTAGGATGAACGGTTGCTGACTTTGTGAAACTGATGAAAAAATTTCAGGATTTCATGGCTTCAATGCATGTGATGTCTAGGCATAAAATATAACTATATTTTTGTTGCTATATTCACTAGTTCATGTGTATAAATATATATATTTATATGCATACCTTTCACAATAATAAACTACAGGTAGGCATTGTTTTTGTAAGTAAAATTCTGGAAACGTTTTGCCCATGCATCCATGTACTATATTTTGCGATTTTGTTACCTTATGGAGTGCACACGTACTTATAAATGCATTGTGCAAGGCAAGTGAAAAGCTTGTTAGCCTCGTTTTCAATTTGTCTTTGGCACATGAGTTTATGCACTCTCATATAATACTGTATTGTGTTACATGTGTTAAAGTATGAAATGACCTGCATCTTTGTAAATTAATTTGACAGTTTTCAAATATTATTTTTACTGGAGAAACTGCAGACGTAACCGATTGACTACTGAGGCATCTCTTTTGTGACTGAAACGGCACATAATAATTGAACTTCTTTGGAGAAATTGAGGAGTAGTCAATTGTCAACTGCCGACTGAGTATATAGACAAAATGTGGCAGTGTTATCATCGAGTTGGTGCTTGAATATTTTAAAGACTTTATATACTGCCAAAGACTATTTCTTGTTGTTTGATTAGGATAATGTTTTTGTTAATTAATTGTAAGGTGTTATATTGTAGAAGTTTGTTATGCTTTGTAAAGGTATATTTCAGATTCTGTTAATCTTATTTGTTTTGTTGCCCATAAGCACAGTTGGGCATTAGTTTAAGACATGTTTGCAAGGATTGGTAAACTGTTATATTCGGACAGGCTTAGACTTGAAGTTAAGTGCTGAGGTTTGTTTGCTAGTCTGAAATATTAGTCACCTTGACAGAATTTTGTTATGCTATGATTTCTACTTCCATTTTGGTTTTCAGTTAATTTGGTAATGTATAAACATAAAATGCATGGACAGAAAATGATCTTATTAGAGCATGGAGTATGTAAGGGGTCTATAAGAGGATGTGCTTAGAGTCATAATGTCCAAAAGATGCACCACAAGTAGTAATTAACCAAATATCAATTTGTGGGTTATGAACTTGGAATGTCATTTGATTTTGGGCTCATCCATATAGTATGTATGCAAAAAAGCCATATTTTCAATCCCCTCTCCCCTTTGCACAGTATACATAAGCAGAATCTCGTAAATCTGACACTCCTCCCTCCTCAGTGTGTATGTACTATATGGATGGACCCTTTCAAAATGTCTTGACTGTGAGAAAATTATTACAAAGTTTAAATAAGTACTAAGGAGTTAGTCAGTAGACACAATAACATTCATGAAATGAATGCATTTACTCAATTATTGTTTGGATTAATGTTTTCACAATATATTAAATTTTGACTTTCTTTTACTTGCATAAATTTGTACGCTGCACTATATTTTAAGTTTACGCAGAAACGGCTAAAGTACATTGCATATTGTAATTCAATGTTTGATTTGCCTTAGGGTTAAACTCCCCACTGATCATGGACAACTCCCCAATGGCTTTTAAAAATTTGGATCTTAAAAGTAGTCCTACATACTCTCCAACTGAGATTTGGAAACATTAAATTAAGTAAATTGTAGACTAAGAACTATAAATGCAAAGTTCCCAAAAAGGCTTAAAATTATGGTTGCCAACCATCATCAATTTATATGAAACATTCCGCCTTTGATCCGTTAGTCTCGGTGTATCAGTGAACCCTTTGTTGGTAAGACATTGTTTTATAAATTTCTTCTCCATATTTTAAAAACCAAATGACAATATTTGCTGGAGCTTCAACTTGTTACGGTGCATCTGAAACTGCAGCAAATGTTGCAACTGATTGAAGAAACTAAGCTTTGCGCAATATGTTATGGTGAAACATCAATAGTTAAGACATTGCACAAGTTAGCAAATAACATGTACAGTACCTATTATTCTTAATTTTAATCAGTGTTGAAGTATGATGCACTCGGTGAATTTTCCATAGTTTGAAATGTGCATATACAGGGGCGTACTATCCCATATAGTGGCACGGGGAATTTTCGGGGCCCCCATGAAGGTAAACAAGCTTTATGTGCCCCTAAATCACGTGTATAAGTGTACATTACTGTTCTAGTAATGTGGCATAAGAGTTTATCTAATTAAATGCATCATAATTGGACTGCAAATTAATAATTAATCGACTTGAGCAGGAATACAACTACATGTATTACTGATGGGCCCATCATGAGATCAATGATTTCTATGACCCCTGAGGTCAACAGTTTCCAGGACCCCACTTTGTAACCCCAGTGCATGAAATGTGAATATATAAACAGTTGGAGTTGTACAGATTGAAGTGATCTAAGGTGATTTTCAGTAAAAATAAGATTTTGCAGTATTCAATGACAATTTTTGTTTTAGTTTCATAGTAACTTGTGCTGATGAAATCTCAGAAACATTAAATATAGCAATATTAGCCAGATACTGTTGAAGTTACTCAGCGAGATGTGAAACCATATAACATTTTTATTACGTTATTGCAAATTTCGTAAATGAGAACGGTTGATATTCAGCAGATCAAATGTTACGTTTAATGTTAAAATAATTATTCTGTTTTCTATTACAGCTCTTGTAAAGGATACATAGATTGTTTGTGTTTTATCTCTTAAACTGAACATCACCGCTATTTTATAACTCAAGGCTCAAAGGAAGCAACATGATATTCACAACAATCCTACTGTTGTCTACTTTGACTTTTACATTCTGTTTAACCCTTGCATGCAGAAAGTTTAAAACTTTAAACTATGGTGATAATCTGCTGTTCTAGTCATGTCACCTATTGAATAAAAATCTGTTATTGATAGTATAGCTACCAACTATATTATTAATTATATGCAAGTTCCTGTGCTAATGGACATCATTCATTCAGTCATTCATCTCCATGAGCGCAATACCCGTTGGTGTCTATTGCAATTTGATTTCCCCCTCTTCCATTCGTCTCTGTTTTGTGCGGCTTTGTAAACTTCAATGGATAGGGCCTATAGGAACTGGTTTAAATATATTTACATAAAATGAGAAACCATATTTTTTTAAATATAATTAAAATATGTACACTACAGTATATAATTATTACAACCGATTTCATCCATTTAGAAAGTAACAATTATTAACAATTAACAAAGATAATACAGATAATTTTATATCAATCACCTAACATTACATATACCCAATGTCACTTCTGTTTAGCAGTCCATGGCATTCATGTTCCGTTAATTTAAAAGCTAGAAGAATGCTTTAAAATGATTAACAGATTCACATAGAGTACAACTGATTTCCCATGCACACACACACTAAATTTAACTGCTACTACCGGTGTAATGTGGGGGGGAGGCGAGGGGCAATTTGCAGAAAGCCCCCGGAAGAAGGGGGCCCCTAAAGAGTGATTGCAACTTATAAACAATGATTTATTTGTACATTTTACTACTATTTCAATATTACTGGCTCCACTCAAGCACTCCTTGTGCCGCGTACACACCTTGCCGGCGACCGCGCCTTCCCAGTTACCGCACCGAAAGCCTGGAATCGTCTTCCCATCTGTATTCAAACAGCACCTTCTCTGGACATATTTAAGAAGCGACTGAAGACTTGGCTGTTCGAGATCAGCTATTCTGTTAAATCCTGACCTATATTATTCATGTACTATGTAATGTGTTCAAGTAGTCCTAGGACAATTTACCACATAAATCTTAACGTCCAATAATAATAGTAATAATAAAGAAGTAATTATTGAATTAGGAGTAAACCTTATTTTTAGAATGGTGTAATCTATGTTAGCCTATAGGGGCTCCCTATCCTATAGGGGCCCCCATATCAAGGATGCCCCATGGGCCCCGAAAGTCACGCTATGCCACCGACTACCGGTAATATCCAACAAATAACATCATTGGACCCCTTTGGCTTAGCATCCAGGCCAGCAGAACTACCAGTTATTAGTCTTCTGCATAGTTGTTAATCCTGATGATAGTATTTCTTAATCAATAAGTTTTGGAAATCTTTTTTTTTGCAGAATCTATTATTCTGTCCATGCCATTAAGTTAGCATTATTATACAGTCAAGCAATTATTATAACAATAATCTTTAACTCCAGATCTGTACTGTTCACAATCAAAAGAACAATTATACAAAATCAAGAACTGCTAAATAAGAAACAATTATATAAAAATCAACAAATTCTGCCAAATAAAGATGAACTTGCAGCATTTTTACTTATTGAACTCACTTCAACTAAAAGTCCATTTCATCAAGACGATTACAATTATAATTCAATTGTAATTAATTACATTTGGCCATTGTAAGAAATTGATCTGTGGAAAGTTAATTAACAATTTTCTATTGTAATTGTTTTACTCAATTCTGTGAGTTTTATAAGTTCTAATAAAGCATGTATGAGCAGTCTTGTCAGTCTATTGAACTCACATTTGTGAATACATTGGATAGTGAATTGTCAAAGCACAACGATTATTGTAAATGGACTCACTGCTCTGTCAATTGCCATGCAAAATTTACTTATTTACTTTTACTGCCTTTTTCAAATTGGAAGGAACCTGCTAATCATTTGTCTACTTCCTGTGTTCTGCGGCTGCACTTTTTTGTGAATAAACGTTTAATGCCAGTAAAGATGAGCGTAAATAAAGAAAGTAATATGGAATTATTTTGAAAAGTCTGATGACTTTAATAATGCTGTTTCCAATGCAAATGTCGGTTGTGTGGTGAATTAGTGTCATGCTCTCGAAAAAACTTGAATTTGTTACTCATTTGCAGGTTTGTGAAACCGGTTTTTGAACCAGCATATGACTTTGTTGAACTAATTTATGTTAATTATTTTAAGTTTATTGCCAAAACTGTAATTGACACATTTGTAATTGTAATTTATTGATCCCAAAAATTGGCTAATTGACAAAAATCCATATAATTGTAATAATTGTAACGTAATTGACCCATGTCTGTTCATCATTTCACAAAACTCAGCAAAATAATTTTGCAAGTTAAACACGATACCAGTTACCAGAACATGTTACCATACCATGTTACCAGAACACCCAACTTGATGCCAAAACTGTAGAGATTTACAGAAAATCTGCATAATATGAACCTTACACTACAGTAAAGAAGATGAGTAATAACTATTTTGAATCCAATAAGCTTTTGTTGATGACATCAAATACACCAAATTATATGTACTGTATAGAAGAAACCAATGTCAAACCTTTATAGCTCAGCAACATAGAAGCATCTAGAGCCATCACAGAAATACGGCACAAATGGCACTATTTTTCATGAAATGCAAATCTTCAAAATGAAAATTATACTTTAGTCTCAGAAAAATTAACATAACGAGAAATGCAGATTCAATATTAATATTCAACCATCTTATTCTTGATAAAGTAATTGCCACGATTCTTGTGAAGAAATAGCACAATGCCAGGTGATGATAGTACTTCAGATAAAAACAAAAGCATTAAAACTGCGTAACGTCTGCTGATCGCAAGTTATTCAGCTTAATTCGAACTTCGGCAAAGGTTGGTCTTTCCGCAGGATCGTATTTCCATGAGTTTTGCATTAGATTATAAACTTCACGAGGACAACCATCTGGTGATTCCATCCGGTAGCCTCTTTCTATGTGGATGCTGACATCTGCTAAAGGCTGACAATATTCAAAACACAATATCCACTGACATAAAATAATTAAAATTTTAGGTTTTCAGGTGTAGACTTGTTAATTAGAAATCCAAATATGTAACCATTGCACACACACACACACACACACACACACTAAATTTCTAACTGCTGCTAATAGCCAACAAATAACATCATTGGTCCCCCTTGGCTTTGCATCCATACCAGAAGACTTCTCAAACATTACAATAAAACCTCTTTAGCTCGCCACCATTCGTCTGAGATCAAACTTTGGCGAGAGGCGAATTGGCGGCTTAACGAATATAATGCTCCCTACTGAAACTACAGGGGCGGGATGAATATAATGCTCACTACTAGGGATGGGTCAACTGAACAAATGACAAGTTGCTACACTTCATTTCCACACACGGCAGGTCGGCCACAAGAAACTGTAAACTTGTAAAGGAAAAGGCTCTAAGCTAGTAGGCTGCGTCAGTGTTTCGTAATGTTGATAATGCAGACCAGAGTGCCTGCTGCTGATGTAATACAGCAGCATATAGGCCTACAGGTGAAAAGTTCTGTAAAACCGATCCGTTGTCTGCTGCCACGGCTGGGCTGGAGACAAAAGCCGCGGGATTGGCCATCACAGGGTGGGGCGAGAGTGGCGGGAGGGAGGTCGACTCTCGTGGAGCGGGGTCAGATTCTTGCCCCCTCCCCATGTAGACCTCTACCACAATCTCTTCACCAGTCATTAGCTGACAGGTTAATAGCTGATTATCAACACACATGTATTCATTGGGGAGGGTCATTAATTGTGTAAACAGTCGGTCGGGAGCTTGGCCTAAAACGGTCAAACAGGTAAACAAAGTTGCAATGGCGAGCAAAAGAGGTAATAATACATAGACATGTAATTTTGAAAGTTGTGGTGAGGGTGAGGGGTGAGTTTGGCGACTAAACGAGTTATTTTGCATGAGTGGAAATCCGTTCTTGACCCATCAATGGCGAGAGGGAAGTTTGGCGACCTAAAGAGGGGCAAGCTAAAGAGGTATTACTGCAGTCTTCTTCATAGTTGTTAATCCTGATGATAACATATCGTTAATTTAAGTTATTCATAACTTCAATCACATATAGCCTTCCTTAGTCATCAGGCAGATTTCTGACATGAAATCTGCACAAGCCAACTCTGGCTATACCTTCCACTCCAAGAATGTGTAATCCTATAAACATTTGAAAGACTCGTGAGTAAATTTAGAGCCTTTCACATTAATTGAAACGAATAACATTTAGGATATACAACTAGAATTTTGCAAGAAATAAATTCCATGCCCTTAGCGTTGTCATCAGCACTGCTCTGAATCAGAGTTTGACAGTAAATGTGAACAGTGAAGTTCAAGCATGACGAATTATGTAGAGGGAAAAAATTGGAAAGAAAAATTGAGAGCAACAGCTTGAGGGAAGAGTGACAAAATATGAGAGAGAACAAACTGTTATAACATCTTGGAAAATGTAAGAATCAGCTTGGCAGTGTCCACACTCCTTGGCAGTTCAGAAGCCAAGCCAGTGATTACCATAGTTTAGTGTGCAATGTCTGTTTAAAGCTTTTCACTGGATATGTCAATGTATTGTGATAAGTAATGCTACTATATGTAATTATGTATTGACACTGAAAGTTTGTACACTCAAAAAATTGCTAGGTGGTTGTCAGTGAAGTCATGGATGTTTAATCTTTCTGATGTTTGCGATTACAAATTAATATAATCAAATATTGATCTCAGCACAATCATTTCGAACTCCATTTTATAGAAACAGCAAATTTTTTTAATATACCAGTAACCAAATGCACATACTGACATACATACAAACTGCTTGCTAACAGTTTCACAATACCAAAGTGATTTGGCAACTGGATTTGACAAACAGATAAGACAGATGTTCTAATAACATGAAGCTGAAATCTCTAAAGACAAGGTCAGACTATCAGTCTATTAGTTGGATGTAAGACTTGTGACATATACATATAACTATAACTGATGACTATAACTGCAAACATCTGTAGACAGTCTTATTAATTAAGTGTGCTAGTATTATCACAAAACAGTCTCTACAAATAATTAGTACAAACATACAAATACCAGCTATAAGCTTTATATGTTTGTGCTGTATTAAGTGTTAGAGATGGTTCAAAGCTTTCAAAGAGTTGTGCAAGAGAAACAGCACAAGTGACTGCATTGAAAACAAGCATGAAAACTTACAATTCGTGGATAAGGAACACGGCCAAATGAATAAATTTCCCAAAGAAGGATTCCAAAACTCCACATATCAGACTTGCTGGTAAATTTCTATGAAAATAAAGGTAAAAAAGAGTCAATTCAATTATGTGATGCAAAATGCATTCTTTGCAAAGTAAGAATAAACAACTTACCGGTACTGTTTAATCATTATTTCATCAAATTTATTCAAAACAGCAACATAACTAATAACAAGATCCAAATTATTCTCAAAGTGCAGAAAGTCTTTCACTATATATATAAATATAAATAAATGTGTGTGTGTGTGTGTGTGTGTGTGTGTGTGTGTGTGTGTGTACTAGCTGTATCCGGCCACACGTTGCTGTGGCTGAGTGTGGTTAAATGGAAAAGAAAGAAAAGAGAAAGCACACCTACAATAATAATAATTCTCTAGCTGTGTACATTGTGTTTTGATGTCTGCTAAGTGATGCTTTGGAATGTGAGGAATTTGTCTGTCAAAGGCTATCTTTGCCTCTCTCTCTCTCTCTCTCTCTCTCTCTCTCTCTCTCTCTCTCTCTCTCTCTCTCCCCTCCCCTCTCCTCTCCCTCTCCTCTCTCTCTGCCCTTCTCCCTCTACCTCTCCTGCTATCCCTCTCCTCTCCCTCTCCCTCTCCCTTCTCCCAGTCCCCTCTAATGCAGATCAATTGACAAAGCTCAATTGGTCTGCCAATCAACAGATGGTCCTGTTTTTCAATTAAAATGCTGATCAATCCACACAGTGCAATTGCACCGCTAATCAAACGCGAAAAAACGCATAAAAACATGTATTTAAAAACATGGACATATTCGAATGCAACACAAAAAGACGCTAGTATTCGAATGGAAGGTTGTGTAAAAATGTCAAAGCAATCTCCTTTTGGAGATTGAAGATTTTGTACAAACATATAAACAAATATATATATATATATATATATATATATATATATATATATATATATATATAAAAGTATATATTGCACTACTGTGTACTGTCAAAATTTTGAACACTAGCAGCATTTTGACAAATAACTATAAACTATGCTGAACAACATAATCAAATTCACCTCCAACATCACACAATTTCCTGTAATTTCTTATTTCATATCAGTACTTACATGCAAAACACATGTCAGGTCATTTCTTCATCCTCCAGCTGTGTCCAGCTATCGACTTATCCATGATGACATCTCCAAAGTTCTCTGTCCTTTGCCATTTTTCCAAAGGTCATTCAGTATCTTCCATCAGTTTTTTTCATTGAGATTCAGTCCTGCCATGTTCAGATCCTCTTCCAATCTGTCCAATCATTGTCTTTTCGGTCTTCCATTAGATTCTTTCCTCTTTGGTTTATAGTTAAAAATTCGTTTTGGGTTTCTTGTTATTTCCATTGAGTATGTGTCCAATGACTCCGATCCATTTCATTCTTCTCTTTCTGATTACTTAAATGATGTTCGTTTGCAGTGTGGCAATTTCTTTATTTGTTAGTGTGTTCTTCTAACTCTCTAACTTCTTCATTTATTTATGTATTTTTTGTATCCAATCCCTAGTATCCTTCTAAGTCATTAATTTTCTGTTGCTATTATTTGTTCTTCAATTCCTTTTTAATTTTTTATTTTTATGTGGAACACAGCTTCCAATAATGTTAATTTCATGCAATGGAATGAAACTTAAAACAATTTATACTTACATTTTCCTTTAGTGCTTCTGGTGCAGTCCATTTGATTGGAAACTTTCCACCAGCCTGAATGAAATCAACAGGACGAGCGAGGCCAAAATCAGCAACCTCAAAATATAAGCAACAACTGTTTAAATAGACTTCAAAATTTCCTAGTACTCACGTGAATTGACAAGGTCAGTGCCTTTGCCAAAGGCTTATATCAACTTCTACCCACATAATTCTTACCCCAAATGAGGTTAATGATTAACAGACAAAAGGAAAAATAGTTATAGGTATATCAACTTCACAGACCCCGAAGGGTTAGCGCCTTCAGTTTGACACGGCAATGAATGAGGGCAGATTGCCAGCCTCTTACTTTCCTTCCACCGAGTTAAATGAGGTTAATGATTAACAAGAGTTGAAAAAGGCTAACCACTGTTCCACCTGCGCACCCAAAAAAATAGTTATAGCCTTGATATAAATCAGGATTTCGCATAATTTAACGCTAAAAATCTGTATAAACGTGGTTAACAGATTTAATTTGAGATTTATTATGCCTTTGCTGTTCCATCTTCATGCAAAAGAACATTTCTAGCGGCCAGATCTCTATGTACGATGTGTTTCTGCTCCAGATAAGCCATTCCTTCACAAGTGTCACTGGTTGATAAAAGGAAATAGAAACACAAAATAACAATCAGTTGAAAGAATCTATAAGCAAATCATCCACTAGCACATTTGATCCAAGCTGCTCACATCAATTCTCACAAAAATCATTGAAATATAGAATGTAAGACCTGAGCTTGCATTCTTTGATTAATTTTATGCATTTTCACACTTTAATCATTTTGCTTAATCAGAAAGTAATTCAGTTATCATGCGATTAAAGAATTTTATTCAAACCCACTTTAAGTACAGAGCTTCCAGATTGTCTCAATCATGCACACACATTCAAACTAACTACCAGTGTTGTATGAAGTACTGAGTTTGAGTACTCAAGTAAAAGTACAAGTATTATGGCATTTTTACTTAAGTAAAAGTAAAAAGTACCTATGAAAATAGTTACTCAAGTAAAAGTAAAAAAGTACTCCCCAAAAGTTACTTTTTAAGTAAAAAGTATCGTGATGGAAGAAATCATTGGCAACTCCACCTCATCATGTTAAATCACATTTTTATTAGGGCCTACTCTTTTAAGCAACATGCAGTAGCCTCAACAGTCAACATGTACATATATCAGGGCTGGAAATGTGGTTTTACAAACCTAGGTTTTTAGGTTTAAATAAAACTGAAAATGTCAAAATTTGGGTTTTTAGGCTTTTGGTCTATAAATAGAAAACTGAAAATCTCATATTTAATGTTTTTAAAGTTTCTTACTATCTGCAGTCAGAGAAGCACATGTGTGACAAGAATATAGAGAAAGGTTTATACTTTATAGGCTTTGACATGTGACAAGAGTATAGAAAATGGTTAATAGATGTTGACATGCCAAGCATTAAAACCTAAGAGCCTAAATTTTATCTTTTAAAACCTAGTTTTTCCAGCCTTGACACATATAATATACCATAAACTTCATAAGTACATTAGCAACCGGAATTCAACCCTGCTGTGGGATTAAGTAAGTAAGCCTACGGGAAGTTGGGAAGAACTAAACACCGCGTTTGAACAGCAACACAAGTAAATGCAACAAAAATTGATGAGAGATTTTACTTATAACGGGATGTGAAGGAAATAATGTAACGAAGTAAAAGTACTAATATTTGAATAAAAACTTACTTCGTTACAAGTAAAAAGGACTGTGCAAATTGTGTACTTCATTACAGCACGAAGTACTCAAAATTGTACTTAAGTATTGTAACGCGTTACTTCTACTTTGTTACCGCGCAACACTGCTAACTACTATATTTGTATATCACCAGTTAGAAGAGTTAGCTATTACTTAAAAGGCAGAGTAAAGCGTTCTGCAATAAGATAAGCCAAAAACCAGCTTAAAGATTATCCAATATCTCTGAGATGTGTGCATTTGTGTCCTAGTATTGCAGATTCTTTTGATATTTGGCTCAATGTTGGAAAACAGCAGTCTCATATTTGACAATGCATTAATTCAATTTCAGTACCTATTTTTTTCTAGCTGCATATTAAGAAAAGCCCTATTTCATATAAATATGTTATGAAAAATGGCAGCAGTGTGCAAATAGCTCACTGTTAGAGTTGGAAATTCATCATTTTGTCCCACACCCAAATTTGATAAGCGACAGTTAATTACATTTTTGCTTCAGATCGGAATCGGACGACGCTAGACTGCAGTCAAACTACAGTAACTTGAATGTGCACTGTGTTGTGCACTATAGAATATAGACTCATTATTTAGTTTTCTGCGAAACCCTCTACCTGCATCTCAGAACCCTGGGTTTCCACTGCACACACTTTGGGAAACCCTGCATGGACGATTGGGCGTCTGCAGAAATTTTTCCAGGGGGTGCAAAACAGGGTCTTGTGACAAAAGAAATGAAAAAAATTCCCAGGAGGGTGCAAAACAAGGTTGTGTGACGAAATAAACAAGTAATTTTACTTTTTTCATAACTTCACAATTTTTCCAGGGGGTGCAATTGCACTCCCTTGCATCCCCTCCGGACGCCCATGAAACCCTGAACTATACTATATATTGCATTTGGGCCAGCCAGCTTTTATTTTATTTGCATAAGAAAATCATGCATTTAACCAAAATGCATTTAAATGGGCTCATCTCTACCGGTAATAGCTAGAATAGCAGCAAAACTTAACACGTTGACTGCGATGCGATTGATTGCTGGGGCGCGGCTGGTGTCGAATGCGTTCATGCGTGACCACTGACCAACATGAATACTGCTAGATTATTTTCAAGACACAATCACGTTAGACGCCTGTAAAGGAAAATATTTTGAAGCAGATGCGTTTCGAGGCCATCTGTTACTAGTATCATGTTCTCTTTACTCAGGTATGCACCAATTCATAGGAAAAATGCCGGTGCCCTGTAAGGTGACGGACCAATAGTTAGCTCAACAATTGCGAGTGGAGAAATTACTGCCATAAAATGGAAACAATTTCAATTTAAATTCCAGCCTTTATTATCTGGTCCAAATGCCTCCCTCACACCCCCGAGCCAAAAATTGTCCGCTTCACTGGATGGTCGAAGACTTGACAATGCAAGCCACGTAATTACATCGTAGCAGGAATTCTCCGGGTGTACGTTTATACGACGCGTCAGGGAGGATTATAATTACGAGGCTGTGGTTGAGTATATTGTGGTTTTTTGAACAAATGTTTATAGGACAAATATTCATACATCTTCCATAGCATACGCCTTTTTTATTGGTCACTCATTCTAGTAGCTAAAGGAAGCAGAAGAATGATTCCAAGATCCACATAAGCTAAATTAGTTTGCATTGAACTAAGGACGTCATATGACGTCCCTAGCGCCATGAGAAACCAAAATAAGGACGTCAGTTGACGTCCCTAGCGCTCAACGTGTTAAAAGACCACAATTAAGTAACAATTAAATACAAGACAACTCTCAGCTCTAAAGTATCATCTGCAATCATCACACCAAATTGTCATAAATAAGTTGATCAACCTGGAGTATTTTATCTGATCTGCGGCCGTAATAACCGTATGGCCACGCGTTCTCAGGAAGTCCACCAAACTGCCTTTTGACATATACTCCGTGACAATATAAGTAGGCGTGTCTAGTACAACACCAAGCAGTTGGACAAGATTCTTATGCTTCAAGGTACTAAAAGGAAAGCAAAACCCACTTATAGCCTTCTTCAAAATGCAAAGCCAATAAAGGCAAAAAACCAAAGTCAAACATAAAAGTAATCAAATGCCCACAGGTTGTCTCTGACAAAAACCCCCAGCAGAAAAACTATGATTTCTTAAAAATTCATAAATATATTTCTATCAAAATGTCCACATGTGTACAGCACATATTTCCCCACCCTTTCTGCTTATTTTCATCTCATTTGCTGGTAAGATGGCCATATTGTAAACATAAAGTAAACAAACTATGCCTATCAGATAGGTTTGGAGCTTATTCTTAATAGATCCTATGCTATGAGAGAAGATTCATCACATGACAAACTAAAAGTCACACATTTTAATTATTTTTCTGCCATCTAAGTATTAACTTTTTATTGGGATAACTACCTTACAGGATTTTTATCCCTTAGGTTATCCCTCATTCATTGTAATATACTATGATCAATCTCTGATCAGCTATTTGGCTATCACTCTCTTTCTTAAATTATAAACTTCATTAGTTAGTTACTTATTAATTTGTTATTTGATTTTAATTTTGATCTTTTGCTAGTATAAGTTAGTTAAATATTCTTTTTGCATCATTATGTATCTCAAATTATGATGCTGGTTTTGAGAGATAAATAAATTGATTGATTGATTGATTGATTGAAAAGTAAACGGAGACACGATTTACAAGTAAAAACATACGTCATAACAGATGCTTCTGTTAACATGCTTGACAGAGCACTGTCATCCTTTAACACCTTTACTGCAACATCTTTTCCTCTATATGAACCTCTGTAGACCTCTGTCAAAGCACAAAAAACAGCTATGAGTAATTCCTATGTGTGGATCAGTGGTGCTTGCTTCTGTAAAGCCCAGCAGTTATAAATTAAATGTAAAAATGTCACAATTGTGAGAAAATAGGTCTCAAATGATTTCCTTTTTATACCATTTATGCTAGTCGTAGTCATACATTTTAGAAAAATTTATGATTTAATGTAGAAATGACAAAGAAAAGCTCAGCTGCTATTTTAGCTGGAGGTCAATCTGTTTTTTATTTAAATTTTATTTCAACAGGCAGTTTCACTCATTTTCCACCCTTTAACACATAACTAATTCAAAATTAACTGAATTGGCATATCAGTGTATAAAAGTTATAAAGAGAGCTGGTTCACAGCAAATCATAGCATTTAGCACATGTGAGATTCTGCTCAGTTATTTATTTTTTTAATTCAAGCTTATAGAAAACTACACAGATGTCAGGATTGGCGAGTGACTGATTGAGAAAGGTAGAAATCAGAATGGAAATATCAACACACTGAAATGATCTCCAGCCAAAGAGTCATGTCCATTTCTACTAAGCATGATGACCTCACCTCCGGATTCTCCCTTTCCAACCTGGTCCATCATTTTAAGATCCGAGATTTTAATTTGCCATCCAGAAGCCACAAATGCACTGCTGTCAATATCAAAGTTTCCCTTTTTCTGCAACGGTTGTTTGAGACGACATACAAGACCATCGGCATCTTCCTGGTAATGCTAAACAACAACAAAAACAACAACATCAGCAGCAGCAACAACAACAGCAACAGGAACAACCAATGGAGTTGCCAGGGTTCCAAAATGGGGGCGCCATTGAGACAGGCAAGCATGTCCCACTTAGCATAACATTTGGGGTAGCATCGTAAGCTCCCCAATGGGGTCTAGGGCAGAGCCGCAAATGCAAAAGCTTTTGACTAATAATAAAGATAAAATGTGGGCTTTGATGCATACTATAAAGATCTCAATTGTGATTTTTTTATAGAGTGACCAAAAGCTGTAATACATCTAAGAATATCAATCCTGTCTACAGTCACTTCTACTTCATCCCTCCCTCCAACTAGCCCATTGGTTTTACACAAATCCACAAATCCCACAACTGGTGCCAACCCGAATGTGGGGGCGGCCCCACGCCACCCTCGTGGCCATGCCACCAACAACATGAAGTATTCCAAAAACATACAGTGAATGACTATTAATGCTGTTGGAGAAACTGTTGCCAAAATATTATCTTTAAATACACTGTTTTCACATATGTCCACAACTGTGGATCCGAATATACCGGTACTCTGCATTAAATCCTGTAAAGAGGTTCCTAAATTTAAGAGCAATTAGCTATCAACCGACTGATTGCATCAGTGATTATCCTTCACCTGACCCATTTAAGGCACAACTTTGTAATGTAAAGCATTGGCTATATGACGTGCATTGGTAAATATTATCCTGAAAGACAAATATACAGTAAAAACACCAGTGAAATTTTAATAATAAGATAACCTCTTTTTGTTACTAGTTATGGAAAGCAGGTGGAATTTTTCAGTAATCTTCCTTGATTATGCAAAACAATTATCCATTACAGCATTGTGACTGACGCCAATTGAAAAAGAAGTTGATTGCAATTCTTACCTCTACAAGCTTTAACAAATTTTCAAAGTAACCCTCTTCATCTATAGTGAGTCGGTTGTTTTTATAGATGATGTGATAGTGTTCAACTTTGCCATCCGAATATACGCAAAGAGTATAATCACCAGGGTAGTTATTACTTTCTCGTACCAGAAAATGACCTTGACCTGAATTACTAAGCAAATTTTCAGCGTCTATGCGAGATATTTTTCCATGATACCATCTACAAATCGGCATAATCAACAATCAGTAATCCGAATACATAATATTATGCATTTGAAATGTATATATCATAACTTTAATCTTTGATCTCTATAACTTTAACTATGAACTTAAACCTATTTCTTGTAAGTAAGATGAAATATTTTTAAAGCCTTCTGTGCCTTGGGCAGCACACAGTTTACTCATATCTTTACCTATCCTCTGAAGAGCATGCGACATAAAGTAGACTCAATCTTAATACTTTCAGACGATTCAAAACTCCCTATTGTCAGAGCCATCACTAAAATCCCCAGACATAATCACATTAAACCTGATTTTAAGAATTTGCACTGGTTACCTGCTGAACAAAGAATTACATTTGAAATCAGTCATTTCATTTATAAAATATTGCAATATTGGCCAATCTCAGGATCTGCAATCAATTTTAACCCCTTAACTGGGTGCCCCGAGTAACGCTCGTCCATTTTACATTGAGTTACAAATAGTTGCCTAGTTAAGGGGTTAAAGTACCAAAAACATTCTAATTCGACTGTATATGCTGATTCGCTTTTTTCCTTAATGTACCTATGCATCGAATGAACCGTGTTTGGAATCAATCCGCTTGAAGCATCCAAACTATGATCCACGTCTACTCCTGCCTGTCCTGCTATAGGTAGCGAGGCCTGGATTCTGACAAAGGTTGATTGGAAGAAATTGGAATCTTTCCATACCCGCAACTTACGTCAGATTCTTGGTGTAAAATGGTATAACTTTATTCAGAATGAGAAATTAACAAACTCACTGGTCAAACCAAACTAGGTTCAACTGTAAGGCTGGATGATTTTGATTTTTCGGCCATGCAGCAAAAATGTCGGATAACACCCCCAGCAAATGCTGCCCTTCACCCTGGATGTGACTGAAAGTGGCCACAGACCTTCAGACTCTTGGAAACGCATGCCATTTACGTGGCTGAATCAAATATCTCGTGACTGCGGATTGACAGCTATTGAGGCATACAGAGCTGCACAAAATTGAGAACGGTGGAGGGTGATCACAATGACCACAATCGGTTTTGCAAGCTGATGATGATGACATACCTAGAACCAATGCCGAATTGGTTCCGAGAGTGGTTTCTTTTGCAGGCCTGAAAATCTGGAACTCTCTCGCTCTGCCTGACAGGTCTTTCAAGATAATGATAACTTTCAAGTCTAGATTTAAACACATCTCTTCCACTTGGCTTTCCCTCCATAGTCAATCCCACTGTTTTATCCACTGATCTCTGAAAATTATGGATTTTGAGTACCTCTGATTGGTATCTTGAGCAGTAGAATTTGTGCTATGAAAAGCATTATTATTATTATTATTATTATTATTATTATTATTATTATTTATATATTATTATTATTATTATTATTATTATTATTAGGGGCGGGAAGTTAGCAGAGTGGTAACAGCGTTGGACGATGGAGCTGAAGGTCGCGGGTTCGAGTCCCGCAGGAGCCCTAAAGGTCGACTCAGCCTTTTTCGCGGTGGTAAAATGAGGAGCAGTGGTAAAAATCTCTGCGATAAGTCAAACAGGTACGCTATGCGATACACTAGCCCCGTATCCGTGGCATTGCACGCCTGGCTGAGGGCTATAGAAACGGAGATCAGCGCTGCCTTATGAGCCCGTGAGGTTCGGGGAAGAACTTTGACTTTGACTTTTTTGATTATTATTATTATTATTATTATTATTATTATTATTATTATTATTATTATTATTATTATCATCATCATTAAATCATCATCATCACCATCAACTTCGCTTTCTGCCTGCGTGGCGGCAATAGTTAGATACGAAACATTTCCACTTTGCTCGATCTTGGCTAATCTGCATCATTCCACAATTGTCATGTTCTTTGTTTCCAGATCCTCCTTGAAGTTATCCATCCATAAATTTCTTGGTCTTCCTTGCCCTCTGTTTCCCTCTACTTTGTGTGTATGTAGTGCATTGTAGGCCCATCTATTATTATCCATCCTTTTAACGTGTCCAAACCAAGTTAATCTCCTTTTGCATACTTTATCGATGATTGTTTCTGTAGCTACTGTACGTTGCCTGGTGTCTCCATTTCTCAATTCTTGATATTTGCTTATTCCTAATTATTTTTCTTAGGCACCTCATCTCTGCAACCAATAAACTTTTTCATCTGATTTTTTTAGGACCCAGGTTTCCGATCCATATATGATATAAAATATAAGATACATTATGAAATAAAAAGTTTAGTTATAGACTGATTTATATAGCGCTATTGTCCTAGCGGGCTAGAGTCAAGAGTGCTTTACATTGCATTAAAGGAGTGTCCAAACAAGTGCGTTTTTAGTCTCTTAGTGAATTAGAGATAAGATAAGAGAACTTAGTCTCCAAGTTGGCAGCGTTGGTGACACTGTCTGGTAATGCGTTCCAGAGAGCCGGGTTCCCTCGAGTAACAGAACTCTCCCCCAGTTTGGCTGTTCTCGAGGGAGGAGGCACCGACAGTCGGACCTAACTGGAGGAGCGGAGCCGCAAGCGACCTTCTGTGGATGGACGCTTACGAAGAAGCACCGATATGTAGCCTGGGCAGAACGGGTCGTAGAGTGCTCTAAATGTGAACCAGCACCTCTTGTAGATTACCCGCTCCCGGAATGCGGAGCCAGTGTAGTCTGTCCCGAAGTTGGGGAGTGACGTGCTCACCCCACCTGGTCTGAAAGATCACTCTGGCGGAAGCGTTCAAGACCATCTGCAGACGATTGAGCTGGTAGTCTGGTGTTCCGAGGAGTATACTGTTACAGTATTCTATTCTCGTGAGCACCAGTGCCCGCACAAGCTGGGTCACAACAGATGCAGGTATGTGCCTTCTTATCGCTCTAATCCGCCGAAGCTGGTAGAAGGAATTGCGAGCGACGAAGCCGATATGGCTACGGAGTGACAATTGACATACGGAGTGACAAGGTACAAAAAGGTACAAGGTAAAGGTTCGTCCATACTTGATTTCAAACGCCGGGCCTGGCATTGATCTCCGATGTCGGGCAAGCAGTGATGCAGGTGGCTAAAGCCATTAATCTAGAGTAGTTTGCCATTGCTATCCCCAGACCCACGTTTTATCTTCACAGCCGCAGCTGCTACTTAGTTACCACCGCCCTCTAGCAAATAAAGGCTGAGTTGACCTTAGGGGCTTCTGCAGTGTCAAACCCATTCCGTCAGCACGTCTGTCTAGCACGTTACCAATCTGCCATCTTCTCGCCCCCATACATACAAAATACTGAAGCGAAATTTTAAATGTTGTCATAGCAAATATATTTATAATGCACAATTCAATAGTTTAGCAGCTCAGAATTTTAAGAGTTGAAATTTAATCTACCTCTAAACATTTGACAAAGCTGTTAGAGTTTTAGTGGCAGAAAGTAAAACGGAAATCACAAGACAACTCACGGCATAGTGCCAAGTTTCACTTCACTTCTCTGCTGAACGTAATTGGCTGGCAACATGCCGGATTTTCCATCGGCCCTTTGAGCACGATACCAGTTGGGGTCCTACAACAGACAATAATTGCTCAACTGTAGCAAATTTATGCACCGATAGCTGCAAGCATTCATAGACATCATCAAGAAAAACTGTTTAACAAGACAAGCAAAGAAGAGGTCAAGTGAAGTCATTTATGTTGACCAGCATGCTTTGTTCTGAAGAATGACAGCACCTAAGACCTGCATTAACAGATGCACCAATTGTCCCACTGATGTGTCTATATAATCAGAGGTGATTTTTTCCATATATGGAATAGCTTACCGACATTTAATCAACTTTCACCATCAATTCAGTCAATCAAACATTTTAAAAATTTATTTTTTTGTGTTAGTTACTAAAAGTGGCTGTAATAATGAATGACATACCGTGCACAGTACTGTGTTCAAACTGTCCATTTTTGATGAGTCACCATATAAATTATAGGCTAGAGCTACTTCAAATTAAGACAAATTGCCTAAGAATGAGCAGCTAGTGCAGTACTACTTTCAAAAACGCCATACGTAAATTCACAAGATTTTACTTACATACTTAATTCTTATCTTTAAAAATAAAAAATAAAATAATAATAATAACAATGCAGAGCAAGTAAAAACACAATCACCTTAACAAAGAACTGGTGTAAAGCTTTCCAAAACTGTTTAAAAGACTACTTGACTTAAAAGACTACTTGACTCTCATGTAAGATCTAATAGTTTAAGGCAAAATGGAAGTCAAATATACAATTCAATTACCCGGTAATTCAGAGTTGACTTTCATTACTCAACCAGAAATGTGGCTGTATTGCAAACCCAACACCAGTAGGGAGCTTTTCCGAAACTGTTGGCTATTTGCTAGAAGCATGGGTTGCAGGCTTATGTAATTTCATTCGGGTGTTTTAATTGAATCTGCTAAACATGGTGCAAATATTGCCTCTGTGGGTGTTTGTGTATGAAATTATGAATGTATTCTATTTGTGTTTAAATTTAGAAATGATTTGCATACCTGACTGCTGCATACTGCATAATCTTGTGGGGGTATTTTCTGTATGAAGCTATTGTTATCAGAATCAGAACTTCACAGTAGAGCGCTATGACTGCATTAACCATGGAAAGTAAGTAAGTAAGTAAGTAAAATCTCATTAGCTTCTATAGCACTTTCAAAAGAAGCACCGAAGTAGCTTCTTATTCCTATGGAAATGGAAATGGAAATGGAGAAATCTCATTAGCAATAGCTGTTGGTTTGCTCTGCAAACTCAACAAATGGTGTCTTGCAATCAGTTCAGAAAATGGGAAGCAGCGTTCAGTTGCGAGGCGAAGCACGGGCCTAGATGTACGGCTGGCAACCAACTCTAGGCTACTGGGTAATGGCAAATGCCACCCGCGCAGCTGTATGCCACGGAAACCAGAGATCAGCGCTGGCCCCAACGCTAGAAAAATTAAGCCCGGGAAACTTTACCTTTTACCTTACAATCAGTCATGGAAGAGAACAGACAAGAACTCTACCCAAAGATCCTAAAACAGTGGTTCCCAAACTTTTTCAGTTGGCGTACCCCTTCAGATATTTTTCAAAAATCCGTGTACCCCTAATTTTCAAAGTAAATTTAAGGAAGCACACTTTCGATTTTTAAAATGTATTGTAGTACAACATGAGGATAAATAAGATGATGCAATTTAATGTTGCTATTGAAAGTGAATGGAGACAATAATAAACCAGTTTACGTTGTATCTATTTTAAACAGTCGACGACAGAAAGAAGGAAAAACAGCAAAACTGATTTATTCACAGAATAGATTATGTCCGTAAACCGCTTATAAGAAACAAAAAAATATTTTTAATAGGCCTACACACACAACACAAGATGGCAAAACGAGAAGTGTTCGTCCGCAAGTCAACGCTATCAGTAGGATCCACCATAGACTTTAATACCAGTAATAACAAATCTAAGTGATCCACACAGGGCGATTTTTGAATTTGCCACGCTGACCAAGGAAGAGTCCAATACCACAAGGTGATAGGACAGGTTAAACTTTAAACTTATAGCGAGGGGTGACGGGTTAGAGGAGTCCAAAAGGTCTACATCTGTCACTGCAGTTTGAGAAAATAAAATCCAATCACAATTGTTTAGAACTTTTGCAAATATTGTGAAATTTGTTACTATCAAACATCAGTGCATAAGAATTCCACAGACTTTCCACTTTCCGCCACGTACCCCCTAGGAAGTCCATTTTGTACCCCTGGGGGTACGCGTACCACCGTTTGGGAACCACTGTCCTAAAAGAATGAATAAGGAAACCCAAAATCTATTTGATGTTCTCAAAAACTTGGGAAATGATTCAGAACAGAATAGAATCAATGAACAAAGTAGCATAAATCACGATACAGTTCATCACATCTGCTAATGCCAAATTTCAGTGGAGTGTCTTCCAGGCTCTCTTATTTTTTAATGTAAGGATACAATTTGTACAGTGCCTCTCTAACGGCAGCTCATAAGCGACTGTATATCTTTAGTGTTTGTGATGAAGAAAGAGGTCTTAAGCAAAGACTACAAATGGCACTTATAAAAAGATCACAGAAATGGGCTGGATGTCACAAAGGAGCAAGAGAAAGTAAGAGAGGAACGAGCTGATGGAACAGTAAGGTCAATGCACATCTAATCTAACCTAATCTAATCTTGAACTTCTATAGCACCAGTAGCGTAGCGAGGGGGCAGTGGGGCGAACCGCCCTGGGCGGCACTTGCTGTAGGAGCGGCATTTTTGAAATTTGTTTAATTTTTAAATTATTTACTTTTGCTAAGTGATAGGGTTTTTTGCTTGTCAGGAATTTTGGAGAAGTTGATAATGTGTTTTTTGCTTGTCAACAATTTCAGGAAGTCTAGAACTTTTTCTTGTCACTTTTTTTTGGTTGCCAGCTTTTTTCGGAGGCAGCACCATCTTAGACTTTGCCTCGCTACGCCACTGCATAGCACCACTTCATAATGCACAGGAGCATCAACCGATGGCACACCAAATCAAACTCATTCAAGATCCAGGTCAAATCCAGGGTATCTGGCCAGACAAACGGGTGACAGTCTATGGTGGATAAGCCAAATCAAAAAGATGGGTTTTTAATCTTGTTCTAAACATATGTAATGAACTTGCAATGCGCACATGTTGAGGCAATGAGTTCCAGAGTTTTTGGGTGGCCACTGAGAAAGCACGAGTACCAGGAACTGTCTGAGTATGAGAGATGGAAGAACTAATGCAGATGAGGATCTAGCTGAGTATTTATTTGTTTGTACAGAAAGCTTTTAATGGATGTAACTAGGTTGTATTATAATTATATAATAAATTTATAATAATAATTGTGTAATAAATATAAACCCTTGTAATATAAAATGTTTTGTATACCAGGAGGCAGATTTTAAAGTCTATTCTTTCCTCAATTGGAAGCCAGTGGACACCCTTACAAACTGGGGCTTTGTGTTCAAGTTTTGGGGTTTTAGAAACTGTGCGGACTAGTGAATTTTGAGCTCATTAGAGTTTTGCAAGTACATGAAAAGAGCAGAAGAGAAAGGAGGAGGGAGGGAATAAATCACAGAGCCAATTTTGAGCTTGGTAAAAAGAAGATGAAACCATAGTAAGAATTTTAAGTTCAATACATAATAAAAGTACAAATAGGTAACCAATAAAAATAAAGTGCACATAGAAAATCATAACAAACAACCAATTAATCTGGCACGGCATTCTGAGCAGATAAGGATGACTAAGACAGACTAAGCAGTAGTAGATCACAATAATCCAGATCAAAAGGACTGAAGGCATAAAAGAGAGCAGTATCATGAGACACAAGATACAAAGATTAAATATTTAAGGTGGCATTTTAAAAGTGCAATATGACAATTAACATGACAAGTCTGTCATCCAATGTTATAACAGTCATCTTATTTTGCATAATTTTGACATTTACAGTGTAAAGTGATACTATTAAGAGTTAGCAGCTTTCTTTATCATTTTAATATGCCTATGAATCAGTGTAAAGGCTTAGCTTGAAAACTTGTTAGCTTCTGCTACTAGTAGGCCGACCATTGTGAAAATGTGAAAACAACTATGGGTATTGTTTCTGTTGATGGCTGACAGCAACTCCCATGATCATCAAATTGTCTAAAGTATTAAAATCAATTTTCATTCTACTGTGACCTTTGATATGTAGCCAGCAAGTTGCAGGCTCAAACTGGGCCTCAGTAACTGTACAAGCAACATGAAAAATTGCATGACTGCCAGGTTAGTAAAGGTCCTATATAAATGATACTGAAAAAAGAATTACTATAAAAATTTCTAAATTTGCCGATACAAAGACGTGTAGAGAAATTAACTTTGATAATGATGCTGACATTTACATGAGGATCTAAAGAAACTGTTCCAATGGTCTGCGGACTGGCGAATGCTTTTTAATATAGACAAAAGTTCTGCAATGCACGTTGGAAAATCTAATCATGGTATTGAATAAGATTTGGTTGGGGGGGAAGAAGTCTTAACTTCAACCAAAGAAGAAAGACTCCATCTCAACAATGTATGGAGGCAGCAAAACAGGGAAACCGGATGTTGAGAATGATGAAAAGAACAATAGTGAGTCAGACAAGAAGATAATTGCAAAAAACTAAACAGGACATCTCAGTACGGCCTCATCTAGAATATTGTGTACAGGCATGTAATCCATTTTTATAAAAAGACATATAGCCACTAGAAAAGTTCAAAGGCAAGCAACAAAGATGGTCAAAGGATGCCATAATTTAAGCTACAGAAAAAGACTTCAATATTGCAGATTTACAACATTAGAAAGGAGAGAGAGAGAGAGAGAGAGAGAGAAGTTGATATAAATAAACGTACAAAATAATGACTTGGGAAGTACCGGTAGATGCATCTTATGAGCAATTCTTTACATTAGTATGCTATAGCAGCCCCATAGGTCACACATATAAATTCTACAAGAAAAGGATGGGACCAAGGAAAAAGTTTAGCGCTAGCCTGCTAGGGTAGTGGATTTATGGAACAGTTGGGACAAAAAGAAAGTAACAGTTGAAACAATATGGCTAAATGAATATTTAGGAAAACTGGGCTATTACCGTAAATGTTGAGACCCGGTAATTATAGCGATTTTCACACAGGCTATAATTCCCAATTAACCACTTAAAATCATGTTATAATAACTTATTTGAGTTGTTGTCCTGTGTCTACTCTTCCAGTGAATATATCAGCTGCAACCTCAATGATGTGCAAGTAAAGTCCTTCCCATGCTCTCAAGGTTAACCTCAGGGCTCTTAGGGTGGTGCTGATCTCCGTTTCAAGCTTCTCAGCCAGGCAACTGGTGCAGATTAAATGATATGAGGGCCAGTGTTCTCATGCAATGCACCTGTTTACTCTGCAAATTAATCCACTACTCATCTGCCACTGCCATCTGGTGAATGAAGGCTGAGTCAGCCAAAGATGTGTATGGACCACAGATGTGTATTGACTGTCAAAAAATAATGAATGCTTATCATCATACACTGTTCAGTGCAATAAAAGCTTTACAGTCAAACCCCGTTATCTCACTCCTCGTTTTCTCGCCAACCTCACCTCTCACCAATGAAAGGCACAGAACAGATTTCCTCCCACGTTATTTACCTCTTTAAGTCACCCTCCCCCGTTTGTCGCCTTCGCCAAGCCTGAAGTGAGACAAGTACCGGTATGTTTTCACCCATGAAATCTACCCCTGCTTGCTCAACAATGGGAATGAATAAATGGAGGAAACCTGTTCGTACCATCGCCCTATGCCAGTGTGGTTGGGTTGGGTGTCGGCAGTTCCTCATAAAGTCAATTGCTCGTAACTACTGTACATTGCTGTATGGCAGTCGGGGGGGGAGGGGGTAACATCGGAGAGAATGTGCAAGAGTGCAAGAGACAGGAGAGGGAGAGAAAGATAGGTATCACCTGTTCAATTGATTAATGTTGTTGTAGGACCATCTGTTCTGATAGGGATGCGCATCAAAGAAAAGAGAAAGAGCAAGAGCAGGAGAGGAAGAGAAAGAGAGACAGAGATGAAGGAGGAGAGAGGGAGAGAAAGAAAGAGACAAAGGGAGGGAGATAACTTTATTCAATCATCGTGGGATATGCCTATGATGAATGTTAGTTGTTTCTGCTCTTCATCTCATCATCTTATTTGCAGAGATGGCCCTGTACCATGACTTTGGAAATTTGTTTGAGGGGCTTAACATTCCAACAGAACTGCTAATGACACCCCCTGAATATCTTGATGTTGATCGTACCCTGCCGACATGTCAGTTAACGACCAATGCAGACATTCTCCAATCCTTGCCAATCTATTCAACAGCTGACAACAGCAATGGGGAGATGGATAACGATGGCGAGGTGGAGGATGGCGAGAGGTACGATGAGCCTCCGGCCAAAGTTACTGCCACTGATGCGACTTCTGCCTTTGATACTCTGATACGTTACTTTGAACAATCAGACCTGGCCATCCAAGACGACATGCAGCCGCAGTCAGCTGTTAAACGTAGGGTGGAATCCATGCGTTTAACTTCACAAAGACAGGTTACTATTCAGGAGTGTTTTCATAGGGCTACTTCTGAATAATTATTGTAGCATTGCTCATCTGAACTGTGCATGTGCTTTATGCCTGCAAAGCAGGCCCGCTGTACTGTAAGCTACAGTGTTACGACCGAAGAATATATACAGTTTAACAATACTTTGTAACGGATTACTTGATTGATTTTCCCTCGTTATGTCGCCACCCCCTCCCAGGGGCGTCTTTAACCAGTGCGGGGCCCCAGGCACCTGGCGGCCTGCAGGGCCCTGGACATGAAGACCAATGTTGACAAACAAAAAAGGTAATCCTACGTTAAAAAAGTAGTTTCCGCGTGGGGCCCCAAAGATGCACAGGGCCCCAGGCACTGTGCCCGAATTTTTACATGTAAAGATGCCCCTGCCCCATCCCCTCACCAAAATAGAATGCCAGACGGATATGGGTGGGATAACAGGGTATTACTGCATTTAAGAACTTTAAAGACAAAAGACAAAATAAACTTACAGGTGTCCTACTGATAATAGTCAACACATCTCCACGTCGAAATGGTAAGTCCTCTGGAGAGTTGCCACAAAAATTGTACAGCGCCACAACCTCAGTTCCTTGAGACCAACCACTCTGCTAAGAAAAACTACTAATAAAAGCCTTAATACAACAACTGAACAATGCTAATGCATAAAACAAAACTATATCATATTTAGCAAAAATTGCAGTCAGTCAGTCAATCACCACTTGAAAATAATGAAGCTAAAAAGTTTCATGTATAAAATAAAAGGTTTGTTCAGAATCTGTAGATGAAATGGCTTTTAATATACAAAAGTAACAAAAATCACATGAATAATAAAGAAGCTGACTTTAAAAAGGAAACCAAACCCATATTCTAATATGTCACCTAAAGCAGTACTTCCCAAAGTGGTGGTCCACGGATCAACACCGGTCTGCGCTTCTCAAAGCGGTGGCTCATGGCGAGAAAATTGAGTTCTGAAAGAAAAATTGAGAAAAGTATAGAAAGTTACCGCTGGTTTTGAAGTTCTGAAATATTTTCCCATGTGAGTGCCATTTTACCAACATTTGTAATATTTCCACACATTTATGAAGAAATTAAGAGAAGTTATAAAGAATCTTAGGACCGGTTAACCAGTTAAGCGTGCAATATAGAAGCAAGAGAGTGCAAGAATTGAAGAGGTTCATCCAATGCTATATCTTCCCAGTGCTATATCTTCCCAGTGCTGGCTAATGGATGTGAAACCTGGACAATGAAAAGGAAGATTATGAAAAAGATCATGGATTTTTAGTTATGGTGCTATAGAAGGATCTTGAGAATCGGCTGGATTGACGAGGTAACAAACTACAGAGTCCTAGAAAGAAGCCAACCAACAGCAATGTGGAAATTGGAAATAATAAAAAGAAAAATATCCTACACTGGTCACATCATGAGAGATTTGACCGGAGACCTACCACTGATAATAATGGAAGGTAGAATAGAAGAAATGAGGGAAAGGGGCGACCAAGTAGAAGCTGGATGGAGGACATCTTTGACTGGACAAATACAAAGAACTATGGAGTCCTAAAAAGAACAGCAGAAGATACAGAGAAATGGAGGAAAATGACTGCCAACCCTCTGATAGAGGATGACACATAAAGAAGAAAAAGGATGTATATTTTTCATGACATATTTAAGGTCATATTATAAGAGGAAGAATTTTTAAAATGGCACCGGCTCCTGGTGCAAAGGGAAATCTTTTGACTGGTCTGTTAAACATAGGAGCTTGGGAAGCACTGAACTAAAGAACGTCACAGTTAACCGATATTGCAATCTTCATAAACAGCTTATAACAAAGTCCATGTAATGTGCTAAAAACTTGCTCATCTCACCTGCATTGTGAAAAACTATGAAAGATTTGAATGTGGCTCAACACTCTAAAATAAACGATAGGAAAAATATAAATGACTAATATCTAATAAATATTATAGCCGGTACTATATACTGTAAGACTTCAAAATTAAACTCTGTAAAAACTTTTAGATATTAAGCATTGTACAAAAATATTAAAGAACTACCATTCTTGTCTAAAGAAGATAAACACCTGTAGCACACATAGCACAGCTCATCTGCCTGTTCTATTTCCACCCCATCAATGATTAATTATAATTATTAGAAATAGAACAGGTAGAAGAATTCTACTATCTTGGAAGCCTGATGATAAAAATGTCAAGCACCAGAAAGAAATAAAGAGATGAATTGTCGTGAAGAAATAAAGCCTTTATAAACTGAAGGAAACTACTGAGAAGAAACCTTAGCCCAAACATGAAAAAACATTTGGTCAAAACACTGATTTGGCCAGTGACACTCTATGGGTCAGAAACATGACACTTAGAAGCCAGAACGTAAAGAATGAAAGAATCAGCTGAATGGATAAGATAACATATGAAGAGGTCTGGAAGAGCCCAGAAGGAAAGAAAAGCTGATAAATACAATTCGTACAAGATAAAAGAAGTGGATAGAACATGTTCTGAGAGAAGAAACATGCCTGCTAAGAGAAGTGCTAGAGGGGAGGGTGGATGGGAAAGCACAAAGATGGTGACCTAGTACAATGATGCCAGAGTGGATGTTCAATCCTACAGCAATAAACAAGTATGAAACCCTGAAAAAGAAAGTTAAAGATAAAGAGGAGCCATTGTCCTATTAAGTTGATGATATATATACAGTATTGCAGATTATATGTAAGTGCACCCGCTATAGCTGTAACCTCCATAGCTGTAACAACCGAGCCTCACTGCCCTTTGGATGTTGAAGTGCACCCCAGTTGAAGGGGGAATTAATTTTTACAAGACGTTACCAATTTTGGTAACTAATTTTGGGGAAATAGCTGTAACCTCCAGGCTATATAGAACAAAACAAGCATTTTTATTGAGCCTCACTGCCCTTTGGATGTTGACTATTGCCTGGCTGATAATATACCTTCTTTGGAACAGATTAGCTATTTTAAAGAGGCTGAGCGCCTGAAAGAATAAGCAGCTACTGTTGTGCTGCTTTCTTACCATCCAAGCCAAAAAGCGCTATAAAAAATACGTTCAAAGGTCAATAAAAATTTTTTCAGGTGGAAGGAGATTTTACTTTAGATTAGTTTTATATACAGTGTAAAGCGAAAATATTGAAATCTGCAGGCTATATAGAAGGCGTTCATTTTATGTACATGAAAATGTCTTTATGGCTCAACTGTGGGTGGAGCTTCAGTTTTGTGCAGTGAATTTGTCAATCCAGTAACGGAGTGCAAGAGAGTCAGTGATTTGAGGCATTCACAGCTCTCGACATCTATACATGTCAACAGGTGATGCATGGCACTGCATTTGAAGCTTATGCATCCACTGTGCTATCATTAAGGTGCTCATTTAAATCGCCACAATCTATATCAATCAATCAATCAATCAATGAACTTCTATGGTGCCACTATCATAATGCTCGGGGCATCAGCCGATGGTGCCTTTCTCTACCAAGCTGATCCAAAACACACAAAGCTCGTCTTCACATTTTGGTGAGGATGATCATCAGTCGTCAGCTTATTCAATGTCAGGTCAAAACACCATCTCAATTCAAGAGTTCCCGTTATTTATCGGAACTCTAACACTTGAAGACCCTTGCTTATAATATTTCTCTAGCATTTGCGCTCAAGAATTCTAAAGTACTTATTCCCTTAAGCTCTTTGCACTCTATTCAAGATTCTTACAGGTATGCTTAAACAACAAATGAGCTGTATAGTGTATAGGTATACTTATTTCTCAATGGTACCTATATTTTCGTTTAGTCTATACTGATTTCCATAACTATTGCTGCTTATTTTTCACAGTTTCACACCAATTCAATCCTTAACTCAAGTGTAATACTCGGAGCTACCATTTTCATACATGTCTTCCTCAACTTCTCAAGGTGTCCATTAATTATACAGTACATGAGTTTTTTAATTCTCATGGTTGATGTACAACATGTGGGCTTCTAAGCTGTTATGCTTCTTCAGTCTAGACCAGCAGTTCTCAAACTTTTTAGGATTTCTTGAGTGGCGGTCAGAGGCGTCATTTGAAGGGGGGGTGCTGGGGGGGCGTTACCCCCCAAGAAAATGAAAATATTAATTTATAATGTATTAATGTGCAAAAATTGCAAAAATTGCCCAAAAATATTAAAAAATTGCAAATTTTCCAACATTGGCCCTAAAATTTGCCAAAATTGCTCAAAATTTGCAAAAAATGCCTAAAATTTGCCAAAATTTGCCCAAAATTTGCAAAAAATTGTCTTCCCCCCAAGAAAAGTGTGAAATGATGCCACTGGTGGCGATCCCTTTCAATGGCGTAGCGAGGGGGCGGTAGGGGCAAACTGCCCAGGCGGCACTTGCTCTAGGAGCGGCATTTTCGAGAAAACCCTTTTTTGCATATGAAAATTTTTTCAGGAAGTAGCGATAAAGTTTTTTTGCCTATCAAGAATTCAACGAAAAGGCGGCATTTTTTTTTTGCCCCAGGCAGCACTTTGCCTCGCTATGCCAATGGTCACTTTAAAATCTTTGTGATGGCTCGCGGACCTTATTATAAAATCTGAATTTTAAATTAACTGTAATTAACACATAAGCTATTTATTTTGTCGATCAATTATTTAATCAGAAAATTGCAAATCTTAGTCCTCAAGTTTAAATTCAAATGGAATCAGCAATCTCGGAGCCGTCAGTGTGTTTTGTGTTGGTGAGACATCTTGAGAAAGTAATCCCTTTATGGTCTCCCTGAAACCGCTTTGCAGTACCCCATGGGACTGCAGACCCCAGTTTGAGAAACACAGGTCTAGACGGTAAGTGAGCTCCTTAGAGCTCAGTCTCTCTATATCTTCCATCATGGAAGTTGCCATCAAACCTGTGGCACTATAAGAGTGAATTTCTCTGGTAAAATTTGGAAATTGGGAAAAATTGACGTTGACTGACTGATTGGTTACAAATTAAATACTACAAAGCTCAGCCAAGTGAGTTGACTCTGAACTGCTCAGCCAAGTGAGTTGACTCTGAACCATAGATGTAGAAAACGTTTTTAAATTTTTTTATTTTTTCTTAAAAAATCATGTTTTTAATGTTTTTAAGTTCCTTATGTTTTATATTTTCTGTATCTTATTGCCTGCAATATCAATTTCTGAAGGATATGTTTTAATTATTCTTTTTGGATTTGGTTAGCTGGAGAACTCCACTATTTCCAATGTTGGAGTTGTGGAATTTGAGCTGGGTGAGATTTCAACCCCCTCTCAAGATGGCAACTCCAACACCGACTATTTCTTCATTTGCTTAAGGAGAACCCCAAGGATTTCTTCATGCGGAAATAATTAGTGTTCGACAGCAGGTGTCATCGTCTGCACTGAGGAAGGTTAGGGTTAGGGTTATCGTTCGAATGTTGGGGCGGTCATCTGATAAATAGAAGCCATCTCTGACCCGGTCAGTTTTAATATGATGGGTAAACAAGTTGTGTTTCAGTTTTCGTTAAGTCGTTCGTGAGAATGTTTCTCGAGGTCCGAGGGTCAAAGGTTCTATAACGCAAATGAGGGCTTTTAGATTTTCAAGTGTTCTACATGTCACAATAGTATTGGATACTTTTAAAAATCATATTTCATTTGTGCAACGACTGACTGAGTTCTGGATCATTCAATTGAATTGGTCTTCATTAATACGTGAGCGACTGTAATGCATGGATGGATCTTCAATAAAGGAAGTTGCCATCATAGAGTCCAATGTTTTTAAGACAATGTTTTTTAATGTTTTTTATTTTTTTAGAAAAAACATGTTTTTTCATGTTTTTTATTTTAAAATTTATGTTTTTTACATCTATGCTCTGAACTGCTCATAGCTGACAGATGACATAAAATAATTATCTCCATTATTATGGAATATCATGCTGTCATTAAAAGTATTTGCAATTTTGCTAAGTTTTTATCTCTACTAGTCATCACCTTACACCTTTACATACAGTACTATAGCACTTAGAAATTCTGGGTCGGCAGCCAGCCAAGGTGGGTTTTAACCCCAAAACTGCATCCGAAAATAAAAAATGCATGGAAACACATTAAAAACATTTGTTCGTCAGCAGCGAAGGGGGGTTTAACCCCCAAGCCCCCTCTTGGCTACGCCACTGTGCACAAGGAAGCATCTGTTTAAACTCATGTTCAAAGTACTGTGTTCTCACTCAAATATAGACATTGTGCTTTAATTACTTATTAATAACATCCTGAAACAGTCATATTTGCAATGAAAAGTATTTGGTCGTTGATACCAGGTCTCAGTTTATGCAAATGAAGTAGGTCTGTGTCTAATGTCTGAGGCTAATGCCTCATAATCAAAATATGAACTTAAACAAGTTAGGGCTGCTGATTTAATGTGATTATTGTGATCGCATACGAATATTTAATAAATTTTTTAATGTGCCGCATTTTCTTCCATTTCTTCCGCATATGCGCTTTCTGCATAAGTATGCGTTTTTATCTGAATTTTTTGCTATTTTCTTCACATACCGGTACATAGCAATTTTTGCTATTTTCTTAATATAGGCATAAATTTACAAATGGTCAGCATGTGTTTGGATGACCTTTTGTTTTTCGCTCATCACCCTTTTTTTTAGCCAAAAGACGCCAAGATTTCTAAAAATATGCGAGGTGAAATAAGCACATAAATAGAAAATTTAGATGCATCAATGGGAAATGTCCACATTTACCCCGCATATTTAGGATCTCTGAGTCCCGCATGTTTCCCAAAAAATCGCGGCATTAATTTAAACCAGCAGCCCAAATAAATACTGTCAGCATAAATCACTAAACCTTAGCCATACATTGGATCCATCCTAAAGTGGGTTGAAGTTCTAAAGAGAAGTTGAAATGACTGCATTCACAGTATACTGTAATATTAGAGAGAGAGAAAACAACTTACATGTCCATTGTCCACCCGTTTTGACTAAGGGCTGTAAACATTTTTACAACAAGAAGGATAGCCTGTTTTAACTGGGCCTTATTTCTATTGGACATTAATTGGATGATATCATTATACAGAGAAGAGGAGGAGTCAGACTTGATGACAGAAAATGTACAGACATCTACATAGGAACTAAAGCAAAAGGAATTCCCAATGTATGACAAAATCAGGTCACAGCTGTTCCATCCCAGGAACAAGAATAATGATCAGGCTGTGAGAAAGAACATGGAACAACATGGCTCTGGACAAGATAATGGCCATCAATAATGGCCATCAATAATGGCCATCAATGCATATAAGCAAAATGAAATCTGCAGTCATATTAATATCTTAGGACTCATTTACCTGGACACAAATAATTTATTCAATAAATATAAAATTCTTAAAATGGCTAATATTTTTAAATATCAAGCTTCCATCTTCATATTCAGATATATACATAACCTCCTTCCTACTATTTACTATTCTGTTAAGTTCCGTGATGCACATAAGGATAGCTCTAATAGAAAACTAAGAAATAGTAATAATTTATATCTCCCTTATGCTCATACCAATGCAAGGCTTTTCACTATTAAGTACTCAGGACCTAGAACATGGAATTCTCTTCCAATTAATTTTAAAACAATTACTAATTTAACTCATTTTAAAAGAAATCTTTAAAAATGTCTTCTACTATGCCAATTGTAAATTAGTAAGTAACTGTCTAGTAGTCTTATTTAATGTCTTCCACTATTTTATATTAATTACTTACTTTGTTTAGTCAACTTCATATAAGCTAGCTTTGTGATCTATTAAAGAATTCCTCCTTAATTTTTTTAAAGTTTTTAACTTTTTTAAACTCTTGCTTTACTACTATTAATCATTCATCTTTCAGGATTACCACCTTGCGGGATCAATGATTCCTTTGGTAATCCTTTTTTCACATACAATAATAGCTCATAACATACTCTTTTGTCTTTTTTAATATTATTTTTTGCCACTTAGTATAAGTTAGCTATAAGGTTATCATTTTGTACCCTATAGTACTTTGTATGTTTTCCGTCATGTTTTCCGTTATTTAAACTTATTTTATATGTTAATTCTATACTCATGATTGATCATGTGTGTATGTGAAAACAAACTCACTAAACTCAAATATCTGAATTAGCTTCTGATAACATCTGCTAAAGTTTCAATATCAGTTATACCAAATATGGAAATACTTAAATAGAAAGTAGAAGCAATAGTTACTGACCGACAAACAGGGTTTAGAGGAGATCAAGGAACTGAATGTTTGTTAATCAGAAAGATTGTAGATATAGTATAACAGAACTCTCAATCACCACTTCATGACTACAAAGGGTCTTTGACAACTTTGACAGTACATGTTGTGAAAGATCTTAAAAAGCTTAATAAGGGGCTGTCCATTAATTACGTCAACAAAATGGGGAGGGGTTTGAAAAAGTTTGACAGTTGTTGACAGGGGAGGGGTCAAGAGAAGTTGATGTCAACAATTTCTTCTTTTTACAAATGATAGAAAAATAGGAAATTTCATGGAATACTATTTATTACAATGGAAAAAAGCCTGACAAGCAAAAAACAAGGTCATCATCACCACATTATGACACTCGATGAACAAAAGAGAGGAGAAAATGGTCATCGCTGCAAAAATGATAACCTTCTAAACTTTTAGGGGACCCATCACTGATCAAAGTGGGGGGTCAAAAGTTTTTGACATAATTATAACTCTAAAAGTTGACAGTTGTTGACAAAGAGAGGGGGTCAAAAATTGTCCAAAAATTGTTTACATAATTAACAGACAGCCCCTAAAAGAACCAAAGAAATCTGTCAACACTTGGTGGACCTCATGAGAAGAGTGCAGTAAGAGTTAATGGAGAACTAACCAGTAGATTTACACCTCAAACTGAGTATACTCCATCCAATTGCATATACCGGTAGTTACAAAGTATTAAATTGTGGTTAAAGTGTTAAATCAGTGTTGCATACAGGCCAGATAGAGGGGATATTCTTATCCCCAAAGTCTTAGATTCCCCACAAAAGTTGCAATAACTAAGGTTAAGGCAAGCATTTCAGTGTGTAATGCAATGACAATTTCTCACCACCACCACCACCCCACCCCTCCTCCTGCCGTCCAGAACTGCCATAAATCCCCCATTGGCAAAGGAGAGTGTATGCAGCCCTGCTTTAAATAGAACAAGATAATGCAGGAAGGGAGTGAAGAATGCATAAGGAATAAAGAATTAAATTTTTTTGAAAAACACCAGCCATTTGAATTTTAAAAGACTGCTAGTAAGACTTTGAAGCAAGATGAATAAAATTTCTGCAGCTGACAGGTGAAGCAGAGGTACCACCAGCAAATTAGCAAAGAGTTCAAATAAAAACAAGACAAAATCAATGAAGACCATGATACACCTGGTTATTCAAACTTAAAATAACACCCCTATACAACATTGACAATTCCTTTGTCATATTTTATATGTAAGCAGCAAATGTCTGGAAAATTATCAATACATTATTCTTCAAATAATGTACTATGATCAATTCATTTTCACATAATAACAAAAGGAAAATGTCAGACGCACGTTCACCACAGTTTTATCCAAATATTGACGGTTATTCGAGTCAATGTTTCTATCACCAATAATCACATGAAAGGAGATCCAAAATGGCAAAAAATGAAACAGCAAAGAAGAAACAGCAGACAACGATAAGTCTAGTGAATGATAACTAAAAATTACAATGAAACTAATAATGATGATGATGACGAACACCAGCTGTAAAATCTGGTAAATGGGGCATACCACGTCAAATCAACACAGCCATTGGACATTACAGTCCGAGATTTTGATGAAAATTGGCACAATTGTTCATCCCTATTCCTGATTGCATATCATTCTTTAGCCGGAATCCAGGAAGTACGGACTGACCTCTGGATTTCACCATGAAAAACCACGGATAAGATCACAATTACAATATCATACCGAAGCGACCATTGACTGGTACTGGTGCTGATGTACTACTACAATGGTGCTAAAGAAATTTCCGACTACTACTACTACTGCCACTATTAATCTTGGAGCCGGATACCCTGGATTTGATCTGGATCTCTAATGATTTGGATTTGGTGTGTCATCAGTTGATGCTTCTGTGCATTATGAAGTGGTGCTATAGAAGTTTAAGATTAGATTAGATTGTATTGTATGGTAAGAATTCTTTGTGAGTTTCAGCAAGGAATTTCAACAGTGAGGCTGGCCAGTAGGCCTACACGTCTTTTCAAAATGCATAAACCAAGGGCGTCATTTGGGTGAGGTTAGGGGCCGTGCCCCCCACCCCCCAAGGAAATGAAAAAGATAATTTATAATGTATTAATGTGCAAAATATCGCAAAAATTGCCAAAAAAAATTTAAAATTGCAAATTTGCCAAAATTTGCCCACAAATTGCCAAAATTGCAAAACAGTTGTAAAAAATTAGCCTAAAGTTTGCAAAAAATTGCCTAAAATTTGCAAAATTGCCTAAAATTTGCACGAATTGCCTAAAATTTGCTAAAATTTGCCAAAAATTTGCCAAAAAATTATCTCGCCCACCCCCCAGAAAAGTGTAAAATGACGCTACTGCCATAAACTGATCATAAACGTACAAAATAGATAGTGGCGTCATTTCACACTTTTCAAGAAAAAAATTTTTGGCAAATTTTGGCAAACGACATTTTGCAATTTTTGGCAAATTTTTTGAAATTTTTGCAAATTTTTGCAAATCATAAACGCAAATTTTGCCAATGTTGGAAAATTTGCAATTTTGATATTTGTTTGCAATTTTTGCAATTTTTTCAAACATTAATATTTATAAATTAATATTTAGGTGTTTTGCCACCCGAATAAACGCCTCTGGAATAGAGGTTACTAAAAAGTCAAATGTTTTGCGAATAAAACAAAGAGCTCCAAATAAAAGTAAAAGCTGCAGTCAAACCTGAACAACAGGTATCAGTGGTTGTTCGACAAATTTTTCAGTTGAAAAGTCAACAAAACCTTCTCAATGTATGCGCTGCCACTGAAAATCGACTAATTCTCGTCTATAACTACAAAATTCTCATAATCCGATTTAAGACCAATGTATTGGGAACTTAACTAATATATTTCCATAACACAGCGATCGCGGATTCTCTAATTGTATACACAAATTCAGCATAACAAGTTATTCAACTCAAACTGAGCTTGTTGCACAAAACCAGGAAGTCATCTTGGGACGAGGCGAAAATTGCCCATCCATACTCGGTGAACGAAAAAAAATGACCCACCGATGTTTACCTGCAAGGTAAACATGCGATACCTAACTTGTCAGGGCAAGTGTTAATTTCTTTTTCGCCACATTAATAGTTGATAGTTTATTTGTTAAAAGACTTGATAGATTTTCAACGATTTATTTAGCGCAATTCATAATTCATAAACTGACAAAATTAAGTGATAGATAGATAGATAGATAGATAGATAGATAGATAGATAGATAGATAGATAGATAGATAGATAGATAGAGAGAGATAGATAGATAGACAGACAGACAGATAGATAGATGATAGTGAGTAGAGTGATAGGTAGTAGTGATGAGTAGGTAGTGGTGGTAGATGAGTGGTAGATGAGTGAGTGAGTGAGTGAGTGGTGGTGGTGAGTGGTGTGGTGGTGGTGAGTGAGTGAGTGGAGTGAGTGAGTGAGTGAGTGAGTGAGTGGTGGTGAGTGAGTGAGTGAGTGAGTGAGTGATCGGGGGTGGCCAAACCCAAAGAAAGTGCGAGCCGCAAATAGTAATTTTCAAAAGTCACAATTACAGTAGACCAGTGTTGGAGTTGCCGGAGGGTTGGGGGAAGTTGATAGAGGCCACAAATGCAAATTGTTTAAGCAGAGGGTGGGTCTAAGAAAGAAAAAATTTTTAGTGCAAGGGTTGTGGACAAATGGAACAGTTTGGACGAGGTGGGAGTGACAGTTGAAACAGTAAACGGATTCGAAGGCTATCTTGATAAATTAGGTTATTGAATGCAGATGGTTACATCAGTGGTTTTCACACAGGCTTACTTAGCCTCCTAAACCACTTAAAATCACATTATTATTATTATTATTATTATTATTATTATTATTATTATTATTATTATTATTATTATTATTATTATTATTTTTATTAACCCTTCCCTAGCTAAGTTTTGCACCCCCCTCCCAAAAAAGTGCCCGCCCCCACGTTACGCCACTGTTATTAATCCCAAAAATCGGATATCGGGCCTGCATGCAGTTTCTGTTATTAATTGAATTTCATTCTAATGAAAAATGAAAATCTCAACCCCCTCCCCCGCCCCAGGCTCAAATTTCACAACTCCAAGTTTCCAACACTGCAGACAGAGACAATTCTTTGCAAAATTCTATTAAATCTCTGCTGCTATTTTTATGGGACCGTAAGGTGTGCAAACAGGCTGTTATATTAAATGTCAACATGTCTTCCTGCAACCTGACCCGCTGCCTCATGGATACACTGACCTTTGTCGACAAACCACCCGTGACAGATTCTTCAGCTACTGCTGTGTGTGTGTGTGTGTGTGTGTGTGTGTGTGTGTGACACTGTGCGTGTGACATGCTGTGTGTGAGTCTGGCACTGTGTGTGTGACACTGTGTGACTGTGTGTGTGTAATAGAGCGCGAGTGAAAATACCGATAGTTACTTGCCATAGAATAAGGATATATATAGTGTGTGTGTGTATATATATATATATATATATATATATATATATATATATATATATATATATATATATATCCTTATTCTATAGTTACTTGCATGTGAATATTTATTTTGAGATTATGATTGAAACAGCCTGAGTGATTACTTTTAAAGTTTAGAGTTTTAGAATTATTACATCAGTCACTGCAGGCACTTCATAATTAGATACATTTTACTTTTAAACTAACACGTGAACTTTGCTGAAATAGGTGCTTTACGCATAAGTGTTATATATTATTATTTGCCGATTCATATAGCGCTGGAATATATATTAACGATCTTCGTAAATGTAGAATTGTAAACGCAGATCCAACATTTACATAACGCTCTGATATTAATGACTAATTAGTCATCAACCTAAATCGCTACACAGATAGGGCTGCAACTTGCCAGACGTTTGGCAAAAGGACACGTCCTCCTTTTGGACCTCATACCTTCCGTGTGGCAAGCATTGACCTGAAATGAGGAAATGTCCGGCCTTTTGCTCTCATATCTACTGACTTGAAACTCGTTCTACTTGGCCACGTAATTGGCAGTTGGACACAAATATAAATGAAAGTTACTTTTTCTTGGTGCGTGAGTAGTGTTTTATCCAAGCCTGTTAGAGGGGGAGATTCCTCCCTCCCAAAATCCTCTTAAAATTCACCCCTCACAACATTTCGACACACTTGCTCTGAACTGTCTCTTCCCCTCCAGCCAAGTCAATTTTCCTTCCAAAGGCCTGGAGTCCAAATAAAACACTGTGTGTGAGGACCTTTTTTGCTTGTCAGTACGTTTTTACCCAATCAATGATTATGTAGGGACAGTAGGGGCAACCCATGCTGTGCCACTGAGTGCATGTGCACAATTTGTGAATTTTACAACCAATTTCCTTTGTCTGACTTTGTCCTTCTTTATGACCTCAGGTGTCCTGCTTTGGACATGGAGGTATCTGGCAACCCTATACACAGACCATAAAATGTCCACTGCCCCGTGGACACATGAGTGCCTGGGAATCGAGTCCAGGTTGACATCTCATAGGGCTGACACTCTGCCAAAAGAGTCTTTAAGGTAACCAAAAACCACTTGTGTCTTGTCTTGTCTTTAACCGTCTTTGCTCCGAAGATTGGCTGCATTGTGGACTGTCTTCTTCCAAGTATCATGGTCTTCTGCTGTTCTGGTTGCCTGCTCTATAGTGAGTCCTGTCCATTCTTTGATGTTGTCTTCCCACTTTTTCTTGGTCTGCCTCTTTTTCGTGATCCTGACATTGTGCCTTGCATTATTTCTTTCTCTAGACATTCCTGTTTTGTTTGCACAATATATCCCCAGTATTTCAGTTTTCTTTTTCTTACTGTTTCCAGTAGGGCCCTTTGCACCCCTGCTTTATCCATTACCCATTCATTTGTTTTCTTTGCTTCCAGAAAACTCTTATTATTTACCTTAGGCCAGAGGTGGGCAAACTTTTTCACTAATGGGCCGCATGAAACCTAATACTACATTAGGCAGGCCACACAAACAAAATGCAAAGTTTTTATAATTAAGATGCTTACATACAGCATAAATTTTATTAATGAAGCTAGCATTTACGACTAAAGTTTAGGCATTTTAGTATCATTTATTTTATCTATACTAGCAGAGTAGCATTATGATATTAACTATTTTACTATTTGCTGCTCAAATATCACATTTTTAATAACCATTTCCATGATTTTCATATGAAATGACATGTTTTTCAAACTTTCTCTAAAATAATTTCAAATCATCTCTCACTTTCTGCATATTTCTAAATGGTCTGGCGGGCTGCATGGAACCTGCCCACGGGCCCCATAGTTTGCCCACCCCTGCCTTAGGCCTTTCATTTCATATGCCTGTATGCACTGTTCATCTTCTTTCATCATTGTCCGGCTTTTGTAGTCTTATGCAGCGACCGGTCACACCATGTAAGAAACCCATTACTATATTTCAATCACTTGTCACCATGCTGGCATTCAGTTGAGTGCTAAAATATCCTGGTGGGTGTTCCAGTCAACTTTTTTTGGATGCCTCCATTCTTTGTTCATTCAAAACGCTTCTGTGTATCTTGTCTTCAGATATCGCATTCCTGAATTCATAGCCGATACATTGCTGACCTGTATGGACATTGCAGAAAGATATTGCTTAAAGTGCAGTGCTGACATATGTGGAACATTCTATAGTGTTGCACCTCACTGCCTGCTATTGACAACTTGTGAACGATATGACGGATTGCAAAGCTTTGTCGCAGTCGATAATTCTTGGTTCTGTAAGTGATCTCAATTCATTGTGCTGTGAATGTAGGTAAATGTATTACCTTTAGGTTTTATTTCTCTATTATCATTCACTTCAAACATTGAGGTGTATGAGACAAATGAAAATATATTTTAAAATTATATTAATGTTGTACATTTGTGTTTTGTTCAAGGGTTTTTGAAAAAGTTGCTTTAGCATCTAGTGCTGAGTTATTTTTTTGAAATTTTGTCGTATATTGCATGCAGTAAGTTTTAGTATTGGATTAAATACCTTGAGTTTTCATACTTTGCAAAAGTTTTACCTACATTAGTTATTGAACCATGTTTGTTTTATTGCTGTTAGTTATCAATTGGTTTTCCTCCTGTTTTGTCCGATCCAACTGAAGGTGCAGAGCAATTTTTAACCAATCCAGAGTTTCTGGATATTCACAATTATGAGAGGTCACAAAGGTGATTTTCTGACAGAACTTATTGCAGACAGAAAGTTTATAAATTTGACGTGAAAGAGTGCTTATTGTGAAATTAAGCAATTACATTCTGTAGATTTTCAAGTGAAAAATTTGGATGCTATGTTCCTGACACATTGTTGTCTGTCTATATGTGTGTCTGTAATATTGAGAATGAATTTTGAGAGAATTTAGAGCTCTTTTTAGTGCCAGAGTAAGATGTTTTGTATCTTAAATTTCTGTACATTTGAGTGCAAATAATTGTAAATTCAGAAGCTTCTATTGTAACTAATGAAATGGCTCTTCCTTCTGCAAAATAGGTCTCTTGGGTTACAGATCAATCTGACACTACCAGTATTTAGCAGATGTGAAGTGTTGAAAGTTACTGGAAATGGTGAACAGTTTTAAGTGCATGCTTTACTGTAGAAAGTGCTGCTAGTGTTCATTGTGAAAGTGCGTCTACATTGATGTGTTTTAGGTTCCTTCCACGCGAGCCAATTTATGAAGCATGCTATTCTATTGATGTGACTGCAGTTCAGACAGGAATTGTGGTTGAGCGAGATGTTTCCACTGGAAAATCATGTCATATTAAAGAAGTTAGAGAGCTCATGTGCTATTCTGTTTTGTGTTAATTTTTGTTTAACTCTTTTTGCGAATATTATGATTTTTATCGTATATGAAATCGCACCCATTTCTAAATATAAACCGCTATATTTAGGATTTAGGGCTATTCTAACGTGAAAGCCAACATGCTTTTTGCTTTTAAAACTTGCGAATAAACCGTTTATTTCGCGATTTTGACTGCAAAAATATGTCAATTTGTAGGCAAGATTTGCGGTCCTTCTGGCATTTAAATTTTAAATACCGTTCTATACACGGGGCAGAAGTTTTATTCAACTAAAGAAGTTTTGGAAGCGATTGAAAATGGTAAGTTTGATGACATGGGTATTTCCAGGTGCGATGACAATATAAAACGAACAAATTCTGCTGGAAAATATAAAAAAACCAAGTCTTTGAACTTATGTGACATGTGTCAAATATATATATGTCATAATTGCTTCAACATCTTTCACACAAGATCCTTTCTAAACTAAAATATCACATTTTACATAATTTCTAGTGTCTATTACATACGTCCACACGTTTCAGATAGTTTGCCACTAATGTCTTGTTGCTAAAAACTTTTTTAGCAACTTTTTTGAAAAGTCCCAAAAATACATGTGTTATAATTGCTTTGAGAACATTCACACAAAATCCTCTGTAAAATAAAATATGACACTTATACATCTATATATAATTTTTAAAATGTTTATAACATATGTGTACATGTTTCTGATAGCTGACTTACACTGTGTTGTTGCTGGCAAATTTTTGATGAACTTCAAAGTCCAATTTTAATTTTAAATTTTTTAAAAGTTTTATTTATTCCCATGAAATATGAAGAATGTAATTGTAAATTTTACATGTTTCTTTTCATATTCTTGTAGATAATCAAAAACCCTTTCCATTGAGATATACATTGTCAATATTGCTGTGATATTTGATTTAAAATATTTCTGGAAACTGTTGAGGAGTAAATTCTGTGAAAACAACATAGCTGCCAAAGAGTTAATGAATTTTCTTTTGATATATTATGATTTTTATCTTTTGTGAATGTTTGCCTATCTGTATATCTGCATTCTCTGAATTATTTTGTTTCTTCAGAAGTAAGATCATGTTGTAATGCGCTGCATCACACACTGCTGAGTTTTGCTTTTTTGGTGGCCATGAGCCAATAATTATTAATAAGTACATCCCACTCCCGTCGAAGACTGTTAAATTTGGAGAACGTTCATTCTCGCGCGGAAATTCTCTCCTCTAGAATTCACTGCTAGATAGCGTGTTGTCCATCACCTCTTTCGGGGAGTTCGTGAGCAAGTTGAAGACGTACTTATTTAACATTTCATTTCCAGGCTCGGTGTAAAGCGCTCTTGACTTTGGTCCCTGCAATGTTACGGTGCTATATAAATTGTCATGAACAATAAACAAACAACAATAATAATAATAAGATATTTTGATTTCCAAGGTGAAGGGCAATCTATTTTTTGTCGTTATGTAATGTCAGTGTACACACTTACACAGTAATATTACACACACAAAGTTTTGGGGCTCATGCAGGAATGTCATTGATCCCATTGAGGTCAGCAGAAATTGACCTATTCCAGTGTTCTCTCTCCTGAGCACAATACTAACTTTTATCTGAATTTTTCATGTATTTATTTAATTGCTTGATGGGATGATTAAAACTGCATTGCTGCATACTGTTATTCTGGCATTTTCAAAAGTTATGACTTTAGTCTGAGAATGAAGATCTGTTCTAGTTACTAATTTAATTATTGCATAACACTAGCTACAGCTTACAAAACAAAATATAGACAATAGCAACCGATTCAAGGTGGATTTTAAGGATTTTAGGAATTGACAATCTAGATCACATGACGAAAAAGTAATGAGAAGTGGATTTCTTTGACCATGGAATGAGACTGTTGACAAAGTCACTAACAGGAAGAACGCGCAGCGTTTGTTGAAGTAAGGCTTCGGAAAAGTCTGAAAGAAAGGCAGAGATGTTCTGACATTTTAGGATTGTACAGTAAATTGGTTTATCCAAATAAAGAAATATCTTAATCAGAAACAGATTTTGTTTGAGAATTTTGTGGTGAACAGAGATCAATAGAGTAGATGATGGAGGTACTGGTGACTGAATGCCAATGAATGATGGAGACCTCACCTTGACCTGAACTGTTTATGGCTTAGGACTTTTCGATCTTTTTAAGCAGTTACTGCTGTTATGTTGTTTTAAGGAATATCTTCTAGATGCTGGAAAATCAGCCAAAAATTCTACGTCCCTTCGTCGGCTTCCTGGATCTCTGCAGGATGGCATTCGTGGTAGTACTACTAACTATCCTTTCTGGCCTGGTAAGGTTATTGCTGATTTATTTTGAGTTTTTTTCAAATGATTTTTTATTTAAATGTATTCAGTTTGTGTGCAGTATGCAGACTAAACTTCATAAGATAATAGTACAATTTTTTATTTGGCCATTATTCGTGTTTGTATGAATTGCCTCTACTTTTCAAATACGAATTATGATGAGCTTGTAAGTTCAATGGTAGAGGTGCTCATTGTAGGTGGATTGGAAGAACCAAATATTGAAGAGCTGAAGGAAAAATCTGTGAGTTCTGAAATTGATTTTAGCAAAGGTGAGTCAGTTTCGAACTGTTAAGAAACTGTTTAACTAAGCTGTTGAGCTTATGCGAACAACATAGCATTTTAAATAAAGACTTTATTATTCATATGTGATCGGCATAGATTTAATACATTTTCATATTGGCTATTGCACAAAGTTAGTGAAGTCTGTTGGCGTTGTGTTGAAGTCTTTTTAGTCAAGTTGAGCAATTCAGTTGCTTTAAGGCTGCAGTAAGTAAAAATGCCATTCAACAGGCGTTCTTGTGTGCAGTGTGCATGGTTGTGTCTGTTGCTGAAGGTAATGTCATTTTTTTGGCTGAGAGCCTTCTATAGCAAGTCCTTTTTTGGTGTGAAAGTTCCTAAATTCTAGTTGACCAATGTATGTTGGCTATCCAGTCATTTATGTTTTTGGTGAGAGGTTTCTAGTCAGGAATTTATTTATTCCAAACTCAGCCAGCATAATTTTTTCCATTCATAGTATGACTTATTATTTATTATTTTTAATTTGCATTTGACTGTGCTGCAGCAACAGTGCTTGTGCATTCATTATTATATATTTAATAGAGACAATTGAAGTCAGGTTTAAGGTTGGACTTCATAAGATTGTAAAATTACTTGTATTTAGTTCAATCTTGGCTTTTCTTTCCCCTGTATATTTAAACAATTCAGTTAGATCTATAAACAGAATGTGTTTCATTGAGCTTTACAATATGCTATGCTAAATGAGTTTATCTGAATAAAAATTTAGAAAAATTTTCCAACTAAAAGAAAAGTTTGCTTTATCCAATTGTCATTTAACTTCTGTGATGATTGCAAAAGAATTTTAATGTATTGGATTCAGGAAATTTGGTAGAAAGCTAAAATTCTGTTTGCAGATTTTGCTACAGTTCCTCCTGGATTTTCTGCTGGAGTGACGTTTGAAAGGAAAAATTTAATGGATTTTATTGGATTCGATACAAAAGTTCCTTCTGTTGTCTACCTAAGTGATCTGTTAGGACAGGGACAAGACATTGACCTGGCCGAAGATGAGACAGAATTAAATGAAAATGTGAAGACACCTCTGAAGGACATTGTTATAAATAAGGAAGTAAGAGAATTTTCTAATTGCATTTGTGCATTCAAGCATGGTACTATGGTTTTGTATCAGAGCTGTTATGTTGTATTTCTAAATTGTTCTTGATATATTATATAATTATAATTACTCTGTTTGCTGGATTGCTGCACTATATGGCCAAAATGTTTTAGGGAATTCTATGTTTTATGAGTTTGCAACCACCAATTAATTATATATAGTGTGGTGGTGTGTTAGCAGTTGTACATTTCATTGCTCAAATGTATCCTGCTGAATTTTGGTATGCTGATACCAAACCTTTACTATCATACTATGCATGTTTTTTTGGAAATTTCTAAATTTATGCATGTTGTGTTCACAGACATTCTTGATTCCCAATTAATTTTCTAATTTTCAGGTTGTTTCAGTGAGATTTATTTGGAATTTGCTTAATTTTTTCTGGTCAATAAATTAGTAGAGGCAATTGAAATTGATTGTATTTTGATATGTTATGTGTTTGTTGTTATTAGACAGACTCTCTCTCTCTCTCTCTCTCTCTCTCTCTCTCTCTCTCTCTCTCTCTCTCTCTTTCTTTCTCTCTCTCTCTCTCTCTCTCTCTCTCTCTCTCTCACACACACACACATACAACATATTTGATTAAATTATTACAGATAAATTTTGTATTGTGTTGGTTGTTTGAAAGTTTTATGATTAATGATTTGAGTAACTAGTGTGATTTATTTGCATCCTATGAACTTCACATTTTTATTTTAATTTGTAATTTTTGATTGCTGTTTCAGGCTTTGGTTGAGTTTTCAGGTCCAAAATATACCATAGAAGATGTTATTCAGGTTGGCTGATGTTATTTTATATGCATGCATTAAACCATCTTTCATATTTTAGAAAGAGAGGGAAGGAGAAATACTGAATTCTGGAAAATCTTTTATGGTTTATCTTTTTCACAGTATACAAATTTAAGCATATTTATTTCTTTATTTCAGCAAATTTTAGCAAATTTTAAAATAGTTTAAGCGTTTCATGAAATTTAGTGAGATTGGAGTTGAATTGCTTGCAGCTGCAGCATGGAGTTTCGAGCCTTGTCATGACGTCGGCTGCTGCAGAGGAAGAATCTTGGGTCTCAGTTGTTGACGTGGGAACCCCAGTGCAAGGATTTCATAAAAAAATTCCCAGTATGGCTCTTGAGGTACTTGTGATGTAATTGGCTGTTGCTCAGTTTTGACTGTGGCTTTTGCAGTAGTGCATGAAACTACCAGTAGTTACAGTAAAATGCGGGAAATAGAATATTGGCAGTAATGTCATTCATGGCTACCAATGTGTTTGTTTCTACTTTTAGTTATTTTACCAAGAGTGACATCATAAGTTTATTTGGTATTAGATACTTTTTCAGATTTCATGTGGTAATTTTGACAGAATTCTGTTTTAACAGACTCGGTCATAATCATAATGGAATCCCTGCTTGTGACAGATTAAGTCTTATTCAGGACTCTTGTAGTATATTCCTATTAGAATGTAGTTGGTTATGGTAGATAACATAGCATGGGTGACCGGAAGATTCAGTACCGGAACATTCGGGACGGAAAATTCGGTTTTACTGATTTATAGAGTTTTAGGATTATGGTTAAGATTAGGGTTAGGCTTATGGCTACTGATTTGTATGTCAAACATGTACTGATTTATCTGGTACCGAATTACCCGGTACCGAATATTCCGGGAACCCATAGCATGACACTGTTCTCTTTTAGAAAACATCTGAAGACATTCTTGTTTGTTTGATCAGGTTCGCAACTGACATTAGGCATTTGCTGCTTTACTAATATTTGCGCCATAGAAATGTTCGTAATAATAATAATAATAATAATAATAATAATAGATACTGAATTTAAAGGACAGATATTAAGGCCTCTTAAAGTTATTTATTGCACTGTTGACACTTGATCGTGAGTTTTATAATGTAATAAAAATTTTAATTATATAAATGGATTCTGAGGGGAAAATGTATTAATTAATTCTGAGTGATATATATATATATATACATATATATAATTATGTGTGTATATATATATACGCATAATTTTATATATATATTCTGAGTGCTATATCTACAAACAGCAGGAAGGCGTGGAGGCCCATGGTTGCCAATGTAGTGATACAGGGCACCTAAGGAAGAAGAAGAAGAAGAGTGCTATATAAGTGGTTTTTGGTTTTCTATTTGTAAAAAAGTTGATGAGGTTCGAAGCTGAGCTTTCAGGATTAAGTAAGTTTTGTTCTGTTTTTGATGAAACCTCTTGCTGTGTTAATACTTGTTTCTATATTATTGTAAATGTTTTTGTTTAAGTTTCCCTTTGAGCTGGACACCTTCCAGAAGCAAGCGATAATCCACCTGGAGAATCACGACAACGTCTTTGTTGCTGCTCACACATCGGCTGGAAAGACGGTTGTGGCTGAATACGCCATTGCCATGTCACAGCAACACATGACACGGTTTGCTCTTCCGATCCCCCTTGACATTGATTTAGAGATTTTTATATTTCATGATGAACAACGTTGAACCTGCCACATATTCAGTTCTAGTGCACTTGGAAATAGATGCTTTTGAATTAAGCTATATTATGGTGTGAATCAGGTGAAATTTGATTTGTCTTGAAATACAAAACACTGAGGCTGAACAAAGTGTTTCTGTAAGGTGCCGATGTATAGTAAGCAGATTATCTGTCCATTGACCAAACAGAATCACTTCACTGTGTCCACTGTTTGAGTTTTGTCTCGGCATTCGTTACTTAATATCTCCTTTTATTTATTCTTTAAGTGGTAACACGGTAACAGTCTGCAAAGCTTTATAATGTAGTTATTCTTCACTTAACATTTGATTACTCTTGAAATAAATTTATTGATAGAAAATGTTTTTCCAAGTATTTTCCAAAATATTTTTGTTGCTCCTGGATGACCATAAGTTATATTTTTAAAGAAATTAAATGGATGTTGTGGTCGTTATAAATTTTGAGAAGCTGACGATTGGTTGTGTGTTTCTGATCGTTTTATGTGACTTTTCAGCAGTTTGAAGCTAATTAGCTAAACTCTGTTGCCGGTGATGTGTTTTTTATGTACTTGTCACAGTTCAATATATACATCACCAATCAAAGCACTTTCAAACCAAAAGTTCAGAGATTTTAAAGAAAGGTTTGAAGATGTTGGATTGGTCACTGGTGACGTTCAGATTAAACCTGAAGCCAGCTGCCTTATTATGACTACGGAAATATTACGGTATAGAAGCGATTTTTTTTTTTCCAAAATAAAAGGGCTCTATTGTTTTTAACTTGCACTGATGTTTGCAATATATTTGTCTTCGATTTACTTATGGCTAAGAATGTGCATTTTTTAGCTTCTCTGGGATTTGTTCTACCTTTTGTTTAGCCTTAACATTTTCTATTACGATTCTGTTTGTGATGTTCCTGCTTGAAATTTAAAGTTGCATCATGTTTATGGTTTAGGTCTATGTTATACAATGGGTCAGATGTGGTTCGTGATCTAGAGTGGGTCATATTTGATGAAGTACATTATGTTAATGATGCAGAAGTAGGTCTTTAATGATGACTCTTTCAATAGAAATGATTCTTGTTTGACTTGATGCAAAACTTATGATTTTAATTAGCATTTAAGGAGTTTGAATTCATTCTGAAGTTTCAATGCAGCAATCATTTTCATATTTCACAAAATTTGCTAGAACAAAAATCAATTAGACTTTGGATTAGAAGTTTGACTTCTTGTTGACTTCTTGTGACAAAAGCACCATATGGAGGCAAAACATGTCAAACAAGAGGAGCAGACAAGATATTGAGAAGAAATTTCTTTTGCATTATGAAACCTTTAATGTGAAGTATGACATTACAGTAATTGTTTATATATAAATTTTATGTATTATACGTAGAGAGGCGTTGTATGGGAAGAAGTCCTGATCATGCTGCCAAAGCATGCCAATATCATCATGCTTAGTGCAACCGTCCCAAATACACGAGAATTTGCTGAATGGGTTGGGTAATGTGAAAACTGATTTCCTTAACACGTCTCTGAGTTGCTTGAAGTTTTTGAGCATTTTGATCTTATCTAATTGTTTTTAACATCATTCAATGTGTCATTTGCATGTAGGCAGTTAGTTTTTAGAGAATAGATTTAGTGTCTGTTGAATTATTGTTCTGTTAATTGTTTAATGCAATTTTCATTTCGCCTGATGATTTTCAGTGTTTGTTACGTTTAATCTAGACTACTGAATACTCAAAATCTTTCTGTAGGAGAACAAAGAAGAAAAAGGTTTACGTTATAAGTACTCCTAAACGACCTGTTCCTCTTGAACATTACCTCTTCACGGGAAACAGTACTAAGACGAACAATGAACTGTTCTTATTGCTTGATGCAAACAAGAAGTTTCTGGAAGATGGGTAAGAGTTGTGTTTTATTTTATTGGCTTAGTAGGTGCATGCACCACACACACACACACACACACACACACACACACACACACACACACACACACACACACACACACACATTGCATCATTTGAATGGTAAAGTGAAATTAAAGGCAAAACAAAGTGTTGAAGGTAGAACATTTAATTTTAATTTACTTATTAATTATTGATTAATAATATATAAATTATTTTAATGCATATCATTAGGCATATTGTTAATTGTTGTGCTGTACTGATCCTGATGCTAATCCTTAACTAATGATAATTACTGTGGTTTTCTCATTTCCTTTCAATAGCTACAAGAAAGCCATTAAGGCAAAGTCTGAAAGAGCTTCAAAGTCTTCTCAGGGATTTGGTAGTAAAGGTCCCAGGTATTCAGTAAATCCAAAGCAGGTAATGGTTTTACTTAAGATTTATTTGTGGTGTGGTGTGTCTCAATTAGCACTTAATAGAACATGCTTTTTAATGCAAGACATTCTTTTGACTGCTCCAATGCCTTGCTTAAATTCCTGTGTTCCCACTGCAGTCCATCAATAACCTACATGTCCAAACTCACCACTCCTATCACCTCAGTCCAACTGGGCCCATACCTTAACCAACTGCTTCTCCTGTTGCCCTGTCCACCTTACCTCTTCTCTCAAATCTTGCAGAATTTGTACAAATTTCTGTTTCTTTCTCTTTTTATTATGCTTTTTAAAAATTTTTAGATAATCCATTGTTGAATATTTTGCATTTAATTTATTTTTGCATTTTAGCATATGAATTGGCCATCTGTTGAATTTGCAGTGCTTCACATACTTATTGATTTTTAAATTCTTTTTATTTTCAGCTCCAATGACAGTTTGATATAAAAACTGGATTATTAATTTTTTGCATTTTTATTGTTTCTTGGAATTTTGTTAAGATTCATCTTACATTAGCTATTTTTCTTTATATATAACTAACAATCACAACTATACATGTAGTTAATGATTATTTCTTCCAGATCCATTGTGTTTCTTATGACCACTCTTTCTCATTTGCATGTGTAATCATTGTATTGTGGAAATGTATTCCTAAAGAGAAAGGATATGCACCATTATGTTGTCTGCTGCACATGGAAAATCTCTAGCATTTGCTTTAATGAACATGACTCAATCATCATCATCATCATCATCATCATCATCATCATCATTGCTCTCTGCCAACTCATTAGTGGCAATAGCTAGTCATAAAACATTTCCAGGCCTTTTTGTCCGATGTTAGTTTTCTTCCTTCTGCAATAATTGTCAGTTGTTTTTCTTTCAGATCTTTTATGTTGTCTACCCATTTTTTTCTGGGTCCGCCTCTTCCTTTTTGACCTTCCTTGTATGTGTAGAGTGCCTTTTGGGAAGTCTCGAGTCTTCCATCCTATTTACTTGTCTATGCCAAGTTAGCCTATTTTTTTTCTGAGTTTGACCATGATGGTATTCTTTAGCCAAATCTGCCGCCATTTATTTCTTAATTTCTAAGTTTTTGAAGTCTGCTAACTCTAAGAATTCTTCGTAGATAGCTCATTTTGCAATGTAAAGTCTTTTTTCATCTTCTCTTTTTGTGACCCAGGTTTCAGATCCATATAGTATTTGTGGAATGACGATGGTGTTGTAGATTTTGATTTTGGTGTCTATTTTAATTTCTTTTGAGTTACGTGACACAATTCACTAAAGAAATTCCAATTATTGAAATTCCAATTATACTCAACTTTAACATGAGAAAATAGTATCTAAAGTGACCTTCATTGTGGTAGGCTTCATGCATTAAAGTTGTTCTTAATTTTACATTCACATTAATGGTAATAGCCTTATGTCCAAAACTTTTTGAAAGTTACTATAGTGTTTTGACACTTGGTAATATTTTGATGAGTTTAAATGTTTTGACCTAGATATCTCCAATTTGTCTATTGTGGCTGCACATTTGTCTGTTTGCGAATTATGGTAATGTACACAAGTATTTTATGTACTGGTTTATTTTGTTAGAATAAAAACATCTGGTTATCAGTGATCGATATGCTGACAAAAACTAAGAAGATGCCGGCCGTGGCGTTCATCTTTTCACGAAGACTCATTGGAGACACTGCCGATCAATTGGAAAGCGTTGATCTAACAGACCAGAAAGAAAAATCACAGATATATCAGTTTTTTGAAAGGAGCATAAGTCGCCTCAAAGGATCCGACCGAAAACTTCCTCAGGCAGGATTTCACTTCACTTGACAGTAGCAGGACTTTCTTTGTTTTATTTTAACGTTTATAATGACTAGATTTTTAGGATAGATGTTAGCACTTTATGTGGGCTTTGTTAATTGAGGGCAGGAATAGATAGCTGTCAACTTAACAATGGACTAATTTAGAAGAAAACTATTTTGATAGAAGTGCTGCTTTGACAAGACTGAATGCAGACCCAAAGATGCTTGACTTTTGACCAATAGTTGGTTCAGATGTTTGCCAAGAGATTATGATGACTCCAGAATTATTCTGGAGCAACACAGCATTTTCAAATATGATATCTAGATTTTGATATTCTTGATATTATCCCTGTTTGTGACATTGAATTTTTGAAAATGTTTTATGGATCAAATGGTAAAATTTAAGACTTTAAGTTATTACCATAAACATTGTCATTATTTGATTAGTTCAGTTTCTTTGTGGTGGCGGTACTAACAAAGGACTTGACATTATGGAAAATCCAGAACTATTCATGATTTAGACCATGAAATTGAAAATTTTGTTAGATTTTTTTGAACTGGGTTATCTTTTTTTTATTTAAGTGCAAACTGTTGACAGAAACGTTTGGTGAATTTAAATCAGATTCAGGCGTCTAGTGCCAGAGTTTAAACTTCCAGCATTTTCATATTTAGGTTGTCACCTTGCGAGATCAGTTGAAGCGAGGAATTGGAATTCATCATAGTGGTATATTACCCATCCTTAAGGAGGTTGTGGAAATGCTTTTTCAGAAGGGACTTGTTAAGGTAATTGGTGATAATTAACTGACTGTTGACAAAGTATCCCCAATGGATAGCTTATGATATAGATTTTAGATTTCAAGTGGATAGTGATAAAAATTATATTTTTCAATATTGTAAAATTTGTATATTCATTCATTCATTCATTCATTCCTTGACAATTTCTATAGCGCTGTAACAAGGCTGAGGCCCACAACAAAAGCGCTTTAACATCTCAACTATAACCCAACCTAAACAGATGCGTTTTTAATCTCGTGATGAAATGCTCGGGAGTATCAGCCGTGGTGGTCTCATCAGGAAGAGAGTTCCACAAGATAGGATTACCCCTAGTGAAAGATCTCTCTCCGAACTTGGCGGTCTTGGATGGGGAGGAGCGTGAAGTTTAACGCCACGACTTCGGCGGAGCGAAGATCTCCTGTCATTACCCTGCGGTCTCTTTACAAGAGAGGCAAGGTACTCAGGACAACACGGGTTGTCGTCAGCCAGCATCTTTTGAACACAATCCGCTCAGGGACTCGGAGCCAATATCCTGTGGTGAAATGTTTGCGACATCCAACACAATCCTCGCCGAGAGATTCAGAACAAGCCGATCAAGTTTGCTAACCGGGAGGCCCAACAGGACACTATTGCAATAGTATTGCACCAAGGCCCGGACCAAGTGTACCACTCCGGATACAGGCAGATATCGCCGGACTGATCGGATCCTTCTCAATTGAAAGTGAATCGCTTGATCACATACGTGTGGTTCGAATGTAGTAGTACCCCCCCAGCCGCGCACGCACTCGGAGGGACAATGGTAACATCACCCATCGCGAACGGTTTGCGACTCACCAGCATCCTTCTCCGAGGGGTGCTGAACAGGAACTCAGTTTTCCCCACGTTAAGGGCCAGTCGATTTTCCTCCGCCCACTTTGAGACAGCGACTAGACACTCGATGAACCGTTCCCGAAGCGCCTCCACATCACCAGGAAGGCAGGACGAGTAAATCTGACTGTCATCAGCATAGCTATGGGGTGCCAGTCCAAAGGCCGCAATAATTGATCTCAGATCAGCCGTGTACAGAATATTGGAAAACTTTATGCCCTATTGTTATGTAGTTAGACATTGATATAAATACTTGTACTTGTTTGCAGTTCTGTTAAGGGTCCATGAATGGTATGGTTAGGAAATATTCTGAATATGAAAATAACTTTGGTTTGATTTCATTATTTGGCTATTTTATGGTCTGTAGTGTCTGAATTTTTAAAACTGTATGATTGTTTTTTAAGTTAAAATGCTTCTTATTTGTTAAGTTGAACTAAGAAATTCTTACAAGTTTATTGTTATATGGTGATGAAAAATGTTTTTATGAGTGCATTTACGATTCATTCGAATTTACTATCCTCTCTTTTCTATTTTTCAGATACTCTTTGCTACGGAAACATTTGCCATGGGAGTTAATATGCCAGCAAGAACTGTTCTCTTTGATTCTATTCGTAAGCACGATGGCCGGCAGCTGCGAGACCTTCTGCCCGGTGAATACATCCAGATGGCTGGTAGGGCTGGAAGGCGGGGCCTTGACACAACTGGAACGGTCATTCTGCTCTGTAAAGAAGATGTTCCGGAACTCTCCGATCTCCACCGCATGATGCTGGCAAGTGCAACGCTTCTGTTAATATCCTCAAATGTTCAATTGATGAGAAAGGAGCTCAGAGTGCATGCGTGCTTCTGACAGTGATCAATATTAATCAAGTATGTGATTTTAATATGAATGCAGAACTCTAATGATTTAGATTAAGCAGTTTTTATTCGGCCAGATGACTGGTACATCACCACCCTTTATTTGTCGCAAAACTTTCAGGGAACGCCGACTCACCTGAACTCTCAGTTTCGCATCACATACACAATGGTTCTGAACCTGCTTCGCATGGAACAGCTTCGAGTTGAAGACATGATCAAGAGAAGTTTTGGAGAGTTTAATAACCAGAAAGAGTTGCCTCGGTGGGAGGAGAAGCTTAAGGAGCTGCTGAAGCGTAGAGAGAGTCTCCCTAACGTAATTGACTGTTCTGGGGACCTTGAACACTACCACGATGTCTGTGATGAATACCTGTTGCTAAAAGAAACAATTCAGGTATTTGTAAACGATGTAATTGGTTCTCAAAAAATAAATATATTTTGGAATAAAACATTTTTCCAGGGTTGATTTGCATCTGTGCTATATTATTTGATGGAAAGATAATATTATTTGAAAATTTTTTGCAGCAGCTGAATCTAAGATTAACAAAAGACAGGACTTGGAAACATTTTGTGTCTAGCTATTGCCACTAAAGAGTTGGCAGAAAGCATGGTGATGATGATGATGATGATTGGATGATGAACCTAAGACACAGTTAAAGTGTTCATCTTTTGATCCTAAGTTTGTTGCTTGCTATCATTGTCATTGTTATCATCAACTGATTTAGGTAGCCGATAGTTATAGGCAAGACACAGACAGATATTTGCTATTTTCTGGGATCTAATACATTGAGTGGTTCAAAAGAAAAACAGGATTTAGACAAGGATTTATCCTATTGCCGATACTCTTCATTATATTAGATTACATCATGAGAAGGATTGAAAACACGAATGGGTTGGGAACATTTCTAAAGCCAGGAAATATAGATGATGCAGAATATGCTGATGATACATGTCTAATAGCAGAATGCCTCTCAAGGATTGTAGAATTAACAGTGGCCTTAATAACAAAGAGTGGAAATTTTGGATTAAAAATAAACACTACCGGGTAATAAAACAAAAATAATGCCAATTACAAAGAAAGTGGGAGAATGGTCAACAGTTACAAAGGAAAATAAATTGAAATGTTGAAGAATTTTGTTTACTTGGCAAGTGAATTTGGAAGCATAGGGAGGTTTGGGCTTGGAGATTAAAAGAATAGCAATGGCAGGATCTACATTCAACAGACAACATACAAACATTTTCAAAAGACATGACATTGGGATGAAAACAAAAATAAATATTCTCAACACTTGTGTTATACCAATACTAATTTATGGATGTGAATCTTGGACCATAAAAAAGAATTGGAGAAAACATTAATAGCAACAGAAAATAAATGGTTTAGAAGGATACTAAGGATTGGATATAAAGAGCTTATAACAAACAAAGAAGTTAGAGAGAGAACATTGCAACTGTGCATCAAGGAAGTAATCAGAACTTAGAGACGAACGAATTGGACTGGATACATACTCCGAATGGAAGAAATAAGAAGCCCAAAACGAATTTTCAACCACAAACCAGCTAAAGGAATATCAAAAAGATGATGGGTGGACAGATTGGAAGAGGATCTGCACATGGCAGGGCTGAATCTCAACGGAAAGACTGACGGAAGACACAGAATGACCTTGGAAGAAATAGCAAAGTGCCGAGAACTTTGGAGAGATGTCATGGAGAAGCAGTCGATAGCTGGACACAGATGGTGGACGAAGACCTGACCTGAGTACATTGACATTTGTCTGCGTACGTAAATGCTGATCTGGAGAAAGCAATGTCAAACTACTCTAGATTAATTGCATAAGTTACCTGCATCACTTACTGCTTGCTTACTACACGGAGATCAGCACCGGACCCTATGGTCATATTTGAGTATGGGCCAACCTTACCTTTACTTTTAGTACATTAGCTGTAAATCACAATAGTTCTAGAGTGTCATAGTCCACTTGAGTCCATTTAAGACCCAGAGGATGGTATTGATTTGTTGTTTTCAAATGGCAAGGATATGTAGACTCCACTTGTTTGTTATTTTGCAGTAGTATTTCTCATGTTTTGAAATATTCAAAAGGATTTAACTTTGTATTCTGATTATTAAGAAAGCATTGTGTGTTGATAAGCTTTTTCGCTTTGTTAGCAAAGACATTGATGCCAGAATCTGTGGTGTCGGCAGCATCGAGTGCTAACTTGTGGTCTCTTGTTCTGTTTTTGCAGACGCAGGCTTTTCTGCAGCCCCATGGCTTGAAAATGCTTAGCGCTGGTCGGGTTGTTGTCGTCAATACAGTTTCTCATAGGAACTCTCTCGGGGTTATTTTGGGGTCTGTGCTGCCGTCGAAAAGAGACCGGACTTTCAAGGTCCTCGTTATCTGTGAACAAAAGAGGGAATTGCCCTTCGGTTGTTCCGACGATTCCGTGAGGAAAGACGCCTCTCTGGTCACAAACTCCGATTGGCTTGGCCTTGAACTTCATTTCCTTGGTAATAAGTATTTCCGTCCTACAGGTCCTTGTGGTCAGGAAATTATTGAAGTTGGATTGAAACAGATAACTTACGTTTCCTCTAAACTGTTGAAGATTAATGCTGAGAAGATCATCGAAGACGTCAGAAAAAGAGAAATGCCTCGGTTTAGGTAAAATGACTGTTTACCGGAATGTTGGAAATTCCAATCTAGTCGGTGATGTCGATGAATCTACTTTTTAATTTAAGACTGATATTTGCTATTAATACAAGTATGGTTATGATGTTGCTAATTGCAAGTGCATGTATTAGAAAATCTGGTGACTTTTGGTATAAATTCAGAAGTTCAATTTGAAATATAATTTTAGCAATTCTAGTTTTTAAACTTCAGGTAATTCTTGCATAATAATAATAATTGCAGATAGATGTAGCATGTAGCCGGGTATAAGATATAGCCTAAGAATCAATTATACGTTTTATTTTAGCATACATACTTTGCATCACAGGCAGTGAATTATGTTACTGTTTGATTGGTTTGTGCATGGAGGAAACAGTTTGATTAGATTAAATTTACAATGTCTGCAGTTGTTGATCTTATGGATATGTTTTCTATCTCTTACTATAGTTTCTTAAAAGTGTGTATTCTCGTAGCAGTTTTCTTTCTTGCCTATGACATATGTGTTGTTTAGCTGCTCTCTTTCTAGCAACATTGGGAAGAATTTGTTCTGTGTTTTATAGACACACCAGTGTAAGTAAGCACAGTTACTTGAAATTTTGTCTCACAGGAAAGATGAGCCGAGCCAGAACACGACTCTTGCCACCCAGGAGTTGCTTCGATTGACCGAAGTGGATCCTGGTGGGTTGCCAATGATCGATCCAGTGAAAGATCTGCACGTTAAAGATCTCGATATAATTGAAAAGTTCAGCCGAATGAAGTTTCTAGAAGATTCTCTTCCGAAATATAATTGCATTCACGATCCGAGTTTTGAAGAAAATGTGAGTAAAATCTGATTAATGTACAAGTAACAGATAAATTTCACATTAGTTTTAAAAGGGTGCAGATCTTTTGTCACTGGATATTCACTTGCATTGAAGTGTGATGTTGAAATGTGTTGCCGTGAGCTATTTTATGTTGAATGTTATTATTTATGGCAGGAAGTAATGACATTAAATGTGTTTGATTCTGAAAAGGAATTTCTTCAATGGATTATATTCATTGCATTTATAGGCAAATGTAAAGGCTACTGTCTTATGTTGAATTTAGTTGAAACAACTTCATGAGAGGAAAGCACTGGAAAGTGAAATAGCAAAACTGACTTTTCAGCTTTCAGAGCAGAATCTAGCCCTTCTTCCAGAATATAAACAACGAATTGAGGTGAATTAATTATTCATTGTGATTGTTCATCTCTGAATATACCCTTAACCCCTTTACTGGTGATGATGAAATATGCATCCATTTTATATAACGTTACCAATAAATGGCCAGCTGGCCATTTGTTTGTAACGTTATGTAAAATGGACACATATGAGTCACAGACGGTAAAGGGGTTAATGAACTTTACTGTACATTGATTGCTGTTTGCTTATGTGTAATACGTATATCTAGATGTTACTGTCAAAACTTTATTTAGCCTGTATTGCTAATGATGAAATAAACTTTGTATCCTTCAATTAAGAGGCCCACAATTCAGATATTCCCATATTGTCTGCTCTTAAATTTTATATTACAGTAACTTTGGTGCTATAATTAATATTAAATTTTATGGAGATATGCTGTGCCTACAAAGTATTCAGTGAGTTCCTATGGTGCCGTTTCAAGGTTGATGCATGACAGTTTCTTGTACCTTGTTGCAGTCTATCTGTATGAGCATGACAATTAAGGTGTGAATTTGGAGTAAATTATTGCCGGCTATATGACCTTGGCATTGTCAAATTTTTTTGGATGTTGCTTTTTCTGTGATGCAATGTGATGTGCATGCTATTTTTGTTATTGGAAACTTATTGAAAGTTTTAATGTTGCCGTTGCATCTTAGCTGACAACAGGTCTTTTAAGATTATGTTATCTTGGCAAAATATTTTATGGCATAGGCCAGGGGTACTCAGACTTTTTTGAAGCCAATCCACATTCCATCTTCCATCATTTGTGAAGTCTTATTATTCATATGTGTACTACGGTGTTGTAGGCAACTACGAATAAATACAGGCCCTTTTAATACTGTTATAAGTGCACCAAGGCAACAGAGAAAAATGAGAAAACTAAAATGCAAATAATACATTTTAGACTTTATGACAGGATAATGGCAATCACCTGCCTTAAAAAATTTCAAGGTCATTAGTTCTCGTAGTGGGGTCTGGGGCAGAGTCCCAGTTGCAGAAATTTTGAGCAATATTAGAAATAGAAGGTGAGCTCTGGTGCATACTTTAAAGACTTTAATCATGATTTATAACCAAGTGACCAAAGGCTGTAATAAAGCTGGAACAGTACTACAAAGGAAATACACAAGAGACATGTTCAAAGAGCTGTGGCGGTCCACAAGAACCAGCCTTGAGGTCCAGACTGTGAACCGCAGGCCACGGTTTGAGTTCCCATGGCATATGCTATTGGAGTGTTAGGATTAGGATGAGAAAGTCATTAGAGATTGGTCCGTCATTAGAGATTGGCCCAGAAGACACAGGTGTACTTAGCACACGTGTATTTTCAGCTTTTTATATCATGTTGAGCTGAATTCAAAACAAGACTGATTCTGTAGTTGCAACTGATTGTCTCTTTAGGTTTTACGGAGTTGAAGTACATTGACAATTGCAACGTGGTGCAACTGAAGGGCCGTGTTGCGTGTGAGATCAGCAGCCAGGAGCTGATCATCACCGAATTGGTTCTAGAGAATGTTCTCTCAGAGCTTCATCCAACAGAAATTGCTGCACTTCTCTCGTGTGTCGTATTTGAACAGAAACGCTGCAGTGAGCCAAACCTCAATGGCGATCTTATTGCAGTGAGGACCCAAATTCAGATTCTTTCAGTTGCACACATGCATACATGCATAGATACGTGCTTACAAGCACACACACACGCAAGCATACACACGACACACATTTTGCTTTCAATATACAAAGCTAATTGATATTTGCTTCTTCTTCTAGAGGAATTTGTTAGTTGCATTGCTGTAAGCATTGAATCTTCATTTTGGATGTAGTATTACCAATCAGCAGAAGGTTTGAATGCAATAAATGTTTTTGAAAGTGGATTCAGCACATCTTATACAGCAGTTAAAATGAAAATGCATGTAATGTAATACAGCAAGAAATTAACAATTCCTATTGATGTGGATACTCACATGAAAAGTGACTTTTGGTGACTTTAGTTTTGGGAGATGTCAAAAATGTCATCCGAATGGATTTTTAATATCGCCATTTTGACCTTCATTGACACGTTAGAGCTGTCAAAGCACTTTTGATTTTAGTATTAACTATGTTACGGCACTATAAAAATCATCCAGGATAATAATAATGATAATAATAATAATAATAATAATAATAATAATAATAATAATAATAATAATAATAATAATAATAATAAAGATGTTTGTGACAACACACACCACACATAATAAACATCAAGAAATTAATATCTGTCCACACAATAACAAAATTTTGTATTTAACAGAAAAGATTGCACCTGAATTATGTTTTGTCAGATTTTTATTTTCTCATTTTTCTTACTTATGAAACAGAAACTTATGACATTTTATTATGTTTTTCTTGATATTTCTGTGCATTAGCAAGTTTGCGGTAATAAAAGCTGGATAAGGCTTGCCTATATGCATATAAGTGTTTGTGTGTGTGTGCGCGTGCACGCGTGAGTGCATGATGAGTTCTGTGCAAGGCAGGTCTAATTGGCTTTTCATCACCTGAGGATGAGACAAATGAGGTGGTTTCCTCTTGCTTTCCTCACAGACAATTATGGGTGAACAATTTGCTCAAGGTTACTTGAGCAAATTACTCACGCTAGGGGATTGGCGCTGTATGTGCAGCCGACCCCGAGTTCTGAGTGCTGAGGTTTATCGCGATTTCTCGTGTTATTTCTGCGTTTATGTGTTTAATTCGAACATTAGCTAGACGTGACACATTAGTGATTCGTCAGGACTGCCTGGTTCCGGCAGACTTGGTCCTCGTAGGTCCATTTTGATGCGGATACTATGCTGACCTGCAGACAGTTTGAGCGTACAGCGACTTCATTAGCATATTGGCTTGCATTACAACTACAGCGTATTATCTCGGTGTCGTGCGCCGCGCCGTTCGCCGTGTTGCCTATGTTTCATACTGACACGGAATAGCATGGTTTTGTACACGCTCGATGAACTTAAGGCTTTCGCGCGTTTACCTCGGCGTCAGTCAGGATTCGATTCGACTGTTTGGGCTCAGTCCCTCTCGTCGTCATCGCGGTCGTCGTGCTGGGCGCGCCCAGATTTTGCACTGAGCGATGCGGTCAACGGCGTCGTCTTCACGGTCACTCGAGACCGTGTCTGCCGCCCCGCCGAGACCACACTCGCCACGTCTCATCTCGTTGCGTCGGATTAAGTGTCTTTCGTAACTCTTTTGCGACGGGAGATGTGCTGACGTTCGGGTTCATGAACATTCGGTCTCTGACTCATAAACTTGATGATTTGTTGGAGATCTGTGATGACTTAACGATTCGGGTAATATGTCTTGAGGCGTGGCATGATCCCGATTCTGCCTGGATCGGCCGTCTTCATTCGGATGGAGGCAGGTGGCAGAAAATTGCGCGCCCGCGACCTCTTGGCGGTAGCGACACTTTATCCACGAATCATGGAGGGTCGCCATCTGTGCTGCCCCGGCATCCGCCTGGTCAATACTGACATTCCTCTGGCTGCGATTGCGAGAAATGCAGCGTGTTTCCTCGGGGCGTCTTGCGTAATAGCCGTCGTCTACCGCCCAGGATCGGCAGCGGTCACTCAACTGTTTTTCCAAGAACTGTCGGTCTTTCTCGGAGAACTAGCGTCTCTCGTGAGCCTGTCTACCTGACAGGCGACCTCAACGCGCGATAAGCGAGATGGCGACCACGACCGCCAGCTGAGGGATCTTTCGCGTGACCTATAACTTCACATACTGCGTGACCGGACCCACGCATAAGACGGCGGCACGCTTGGCGTTCTGGCATTCCAACGAGCGTCGTTCCTCCCGCATGTGTCTGTCGTTGACACGGGTCTATCCGATCACTGTCTGCTGAATTGGAATGTTCCGCTAACTCGACCGCGCCCAATCACGCCACCGCCAATCGTCGTGCGTGGAGCAAACTCGATCTCACAGTCTTCCGTGCGGAGCTGTTACTCTCCCAGATCTCTAGCGCCAAGGAATGGTCTACGATGGATGTTGAGTCCATGGCTCAACTTTATAACAGTGAGCTTACCAGATTACTTGACAAGTTGATCCCGGTGAAGACCGTGAGCTCGCCCATCGGATCCTTGGTTCTTAATGTAACCGCCAAATGAAGCTCCGCAAAGCAGAGCGCTGTGCTAGCGTCGTGCGCTCCCGCTGAGGCCGCGGCATCTGTCTCGACTGGACCACGGCGCAAAGCCTGAGGCGGCTACTAAGTCGGAAGAGGGAGATCTTTTGGTGTCGCAAGGTGGAAACCGGCGTACTCGTCGACTCTGGCAATCGCTGACACGCTCCTGGGTCGGGGCGGACGCCTCTGCCGGAATCACTCACGGCTGAACAATTCGCTGATTTCTTCCGTGAGAAGGTGTCGGTGTATGGACAGCCACTTGAACACGATCCTCCCAACTTCTCCCCGCTGGACCGGGCTGTTCTCTGAGCGTATTTCGTACTCTATCAGTAGAGGAAATCACTGCAGAGATACTAGCCCTGCCTGATAAGTGCTGCGCCAGCGAAAACGTCTCCTCAGGAATGCTCCGACATTCTAGCGCCGTTCATCACGGAGCTCATCAACCGCTTCGCTGATGCTCGGTGAGGTGCCGCAGCGTTCAAAGCCGCCCGTCACTCCGCGGATTAAGCGACCGGCCCAGACGCTTCAGGCGTAGGATCCTGCAGGCCGATCTCGAATCTGTCTTTGAAGTTGCTTGAGCGGATAGTCTCCAGGCAGCTCACAGACTATCTTGCGTCGTCTGGCCTCTACCCGAGCTGCAGTCCGTGTATGCCTATCATTCCACGGAAGCGGCAGTCCTCAAAATCACCACAGACATCCTCCGTGAACTGGATGAGGGTAAGCTGGCTGTCCCGTTCTTCTCGTCATTCGAGTGGATGCTCGATACTACTGCGTCGGCTTAATGTCTCAAACGGCATTGGTCATGTGGCCCTCAAATGGTTCCATTCATAACACTCCCGTTTTTCCAACTCCTGCACTCACCCATCCATGTCATCTGCGGTGTCCCGCAGGATCTGTTCTTGGACCCATCCTGTTTACCCTATACGTGGCTGACCTGATCGTCTCATCCGTCAACATGGGCTCCAAGGACACTATGCGGATGACACCCAGATATATAAGGCTGCTGGCCTCGGAGAGCAGCAACTGCTTGAGCGTCTTACTCGGTGTCTGGATGAGATGGCAGACTGGTTTCTAACAGGCTCCAGCTCAATGTCGCCAAGACTGAGGTCCTCTGGCTCGCCACTGACGGAATCAACAACAGCTGCCGGCGTTCCTGTATCAGGATTAACGATCTCGAGCCACGTCCAGTCACATCCGTACGGAACTTGGGTATTTATCACCGACAGTGCAGCGGCGATGAAGCTGCATGCAGCCAAGACCGTTGCAAGCTGCTTCGCCTCTCTCCGGCTGATCAAAGTCTCGTCGGTCAGTCTCCCAAGCCGTCCTCAAGACGCTGGTCGTAGCTCTAGTCCTCACCAGACTAGACTATGGAAATGCCGTTCTCGCTGGATCGCCTGCCTATTTGGTAGGCTGCAGGTGTCTGAATGGGGCTGCTCGCCTAATTCATCGGTCTGGCGCGTTGCGAGCACGTCACTCCGCTACTTATTGATCTACACTGGCTGTCCGTGCCAGAGCGCATTAAGTTTAAACTATCAAGTCGTTTATCGTTGCCTGCACGGAACAGGACCGAACTATCTGGCGACCGAGTTGCGCAGCGTCTCGGATCTCAAAAGAAGACTGAGATCCTCCACTACGGCTGAACTGATTGTCCCTAAACATCGTCACTGTTGGTGATCGAGCTTTTCCAGTAGCTTGCGCGCTTGGAACTCACTTCCGCTGACATCCAGAAGTCTCCGTCTTCGACACATTCAAGAAACGCCTCAAGTCCTGGCTATTCAGAACTAGTTACTGTATTTAGTTATTTAGTTATGTAATGTGTTCGCGCAGTCTGTCGACTAGTCACCACATTAATCTTGACTTTACTTACTTACTTACTTACTTACTATGAAATGGCTAGGGTCAGATTTGAACCTGCTACCCTCTTTTGCATGGCAGTAACCCTACCACTTTTCCACCATGCCCTTTGTCGGTCTGTATTTATGAATAGATAAATATAGGAGTGACTTGAATTAATTATACCTTATCAATTTTAGTGCAAAGAGCAGTTTCTGGCAATAGCAGAAAGAATAAATAGCGTACAGAAGAGTCATCGCGTTCCTGTCCAAAAGGAAGATGTTGCCGATGAATTCAATTTTGGTCTGATGGAAGTCGTTTTTGAATGGGCTCGAGGACTGGTGAGCCTTTTAAACTGATAATTTCTTAAAATATTGCATATACTGTATAGGGCTGTGAGTTTAACGTGAGACGATTTTTCAAGAAATATGCGGTGCTCAGAAGTCCTAAAATATGCAGGGGAAATGCAGAAATGTTCAATTTATGCACCAAAGTTTCCCATTTATGTGCCTATTTCATCTTGCTTATTTGTGGAAACTGGTGATAAGCAAAAATAAGGGCAGCCAGATAATCCAAACAGGTGCTTATCCCCTGTAATCCTCTTCCTATATTAGGAAAATAGCAAAAAGCACTATATATGTGACCAAAATAGCAAAAAATGTAACAAACCCTTTGTCAAAGTCTTATCTTCATTCAAAATCTCCATTTTTATTCAGCCCTTTTGCAGCTGCAAATAAATAATGATAATTCTCTAGCACTTTTTATCTTAAATAATTACATCTTGAAGTTGGTGGTATTTTGATGGAGTTTTGGCATGAACAATTTTGCTTGGATTTTTGAGACACAGTATATATACACATAGATGGATCCCAGGGTTGAATGAACTGTTGGTTTGGCGAGTCTGTATAATATCTTATGTTATCTGCGTTTGCGAAAAAGGTTATAGACCACTTTTGCGTCACTGTCAGGAGTAATGAAAATAACATTTTCTTCAGTATTTATCGATTAGGGCTGCTGGTTTAATGTGAATATGCGACCACATGTGCGATTGCATATTTAACTAAATTTTTTAATGCGCCAATTTTTCTTCCATTTTTCCATATATACAATTTCTGCATAAATGTGCCAATTTATCTGCATTTTTTGCTAATTTTGTCACATACAGTAATTGCATTTTTGCTATTTTACTAATATAGGCATAGATTTCATGGATTTACAGGGGACCAGCACCAGTTTGGATGACCATACAACCTTTTTTGCTTGTCAGCCATTTTAAAATTTTTAATGAGTAAAAATTTGCCACTTGTCTATTATAATATTAGGTTCCCTGTTCTGCATTTTCCATCTTTAGATTTTCTTTTCATATAATCATGAAAGTTTGACAGGTTCTTAATTAAATATTTCAAGTATTGTTCGTGTGATATCATTTTTTGTTCAGGCCAATATAACATATTAAAATTATGTGTTCCCTGAGAAACCACAATATGAAGTTTTATTTTGATATATGGTGATTGTCCTATTGTCTGTTCAGCCATTTTCCAAAATAACGGAACTCACTGACGTTCAAGAAGGCATCATTGTCCGATGCATTCAGCGATTGGATGAAGTCATACGAGATGTGTACAAAGCGGCCAGAATCATCGGTGATCCGGTGCTTAGTAAGAAGATGGAAGAAGCCTTCTGCCATGATCAAACGTGACATCGTCTTTGCTGCTAGTCTATACACTCATTGATCTAATCGGATATGTTGAGTATTGGCAAGTCAGAACTTGGCCTATACTAGTGTGCTATGGGGCAAGATACCCATACAGCGTATGTAATTTAATTATCTTATTGATGTGTAGTACAACCTCTGGGTCTGTCATTCTCTTTTATCACCTTGATAATAGTGAGCAAAGATAATAGTGAGCAAACTTTGATCATTTCTTAAATGTAGTGCATGTCAGTAGCATAGCCAGGGTGCCAGAATAAGGGGGACACGGCACCAAGGCTTCTATATACTGACATTTTCAGTACCAGCTAGGGAACTTGAGGGAGCGTGGTGACACTGGTGAGCTCCCTGAACGGGGTCTAGGGCAGAGCCCCAGCTGAATAAATTTCATGTAATATTAGATTCAGATCTTGAACTTTGGAGCAAATTTGTGGACTACATGACAGCAATTCGGTAATCACCTCACCCTCATTTGACAAAATTTTCTTCATATTTCTGCAGATATCTTCCCCACTAGTGTATGCACTAGTGTTGATCTGATCAGAAGGCCCCCAGGTCACTGCCCTTCTTGTGGCTGACATGAAGACAGATGTGTACATCCCATTTAGTCAGACTAGGGGTATGTTAATTATGATTTGTCACCAAGTGGCCAGAACCTGTAATACAACTGCATATATCGATTCTGTTAACAATCACCCTACCCCACCCCAAAAAATTTTTCATCAGTTTTTTGCAAATCCCATGACTGATCATAGCCTGAGCTGAGTGGGGAACTGGCCCCCTAGGTACCTCTCATGGTTATGCCAATAATGCATTTAGGCACTAAGTGTCTGTACTTTATAAAGTACAAACCATAGTTTGCTTTTAAAAGAGATGTGTTGAATTTGAAAATTGAAAGTAAAATGCTGATTTTTAACTGGGTTATGTGGACATAATTATGATCTAAAATGGATTTTTAATTTTAATATTCAGGTTTTTAAAATTCAGTTTTGTTGGATTGCAATCATGGTGTCAATCTGAAGAAAACTTAGAGACCTTGAGTGCAGCAACAAAGCGTTTGGTCAGTCCCCAATATTTTGAGACATACAAAATACTAACAAACAAAGTGGAAATGCCAAGAGAAAGATTTTTACAATTTATGAAACTGTTCAAGAAACGGGTTGGGAGACACAGCATTTTTTTGCAAGAGTGGTGGACAAAATGTAGCCCTCCAGTTCAAAATAAACCTCAGTAGCTTAGGGTACTAGATTCAAAAGTGGTTCTTTTTGAACCACTTTAAATGGCAAACTTGAGTGCATAGCGCTTGGTCAGTCCCAAAATTTGACAGGTTCCACATGCTGATCAAAATTTATAATGGTCACCCCTGGTCTAGAGGCTGTTCCTTGAGCTCTTTTTTCTAGATTAATAATTTTATTAGTCCTCTGGTCTGACCATTTAAAAACTTGTATATAACATTGACGGAGACAAGTTGATGCATTCACCAGACACTTGATGAGAATGTTGATTTCACATAGGGTTGAATCACACAGAGAGAAAGCTATAGCCACTTGAAACCAATATCAGTTTTATATATTTTACACTAAGTTTTTATACTCAATACAGTATAAATATTCGATAATACTGAAGCATTGGGCACCCACACATTGGGGTAAAGGGGCACTTGCCCCCTGGAAAATGCAAATCTATTTTTGTAGCTATTGTGTTTTGACCCTGGAAAAATTTCTGTGTGCACCACTGACTGAAGCTTCTTTGGCTTAGACTCTGCCCCAGACCCTAGTGGCAAGCTGATGACACTCCCCAAACACCCATGTCAGACTAAATTGGATGGATGGGTATGCCCTAATGGTGCCTCTCTATACCCTGGCTATGCCAGTGGATAATCATATTTGAGATATGCCTAAATGGGGCAAGATAGTTTGATGAAGAGCAGCGGTAACTGATCTGTTAATTCTATTCTGTTACTTCTATTCATAATATGGAACTACTGTAGTTTATCAATACTTCAAATGTCCCATGATATCAAGTGGACCTGTGTTTGATCATGTTGACATTTGATCAAAACGTGTTAAAGTTGATATAGTCCCTGAGATATACAGGAAGTGATGTATGATCAATAAGCTGTTGTGCTGGCATTCCTATCATATCCCGAACTGCAATGCGCGCCAATTGTTTCAGTGAGCGTGGTGTCAGTGCTGCATCAAGAAGTGCAGATCGCTGACTATTCAACATCGTATTGTCTCTGGAAATGGCTTCTGCATCAAAGTGTCGGGCTGCATCAAGTAGCAGATAGAAGATATCTTCACGTGTATGCAACTTTCGCACTTGGCCGAGCATTCCACAAGGATCTTTGATCTTTAGCAGTCTTGTTGGCACACACATGTTCACGTGTGACCCATACTGGAGAAACAGCTGGATAAGTTTGTAATCATACTCTTCAGAGTATGTTAGGTACTCGACCAGTGGTGCTAGACTTGGACCAACATAAGAGAAAAACGGACGACTGAAATTAGGCTGTGCGCCAGCGGAAAGCAGATGTTCGATTATGTCCTTCTGGTGCCGTAGTGTGTTTGAACAGGCAATCTGTAGTGGAGAACATTCATCTTCAGTGAGCTCATTTGGATCAGTACCATGTTCCAGAAGAAGTTGGCAAATGTTCTGATGATCGTGAACAATAGCGTAGTAGAGAGGTGTGTAGGGATAGTCTGGAGGCCGATCAGTCAATGCACCAGATGACAGGAGCAGTCGGACAATGTCCTCTTGACCAGCAATGCAGGCGTAATGAATTGCTCTTCGCTGGTCAAAGCGAGGTGGACACTGGATGTTGACATTTGCGCCGTAAGTAATCAGTGTACGAGCAGCTTCCAACTGCACAAACAATCAGACACAGCTTTAAATTAATAAAGTTTTAAATACATAATACCCCGGTACGTGGAAAGTTGGTGGATGAGTGAATGGAGTGAATGGTGGCCATAGTCACTGTACATGAAGCATAAGTGGGGTGGATGGCCGTGGTGTACAACCTGGCGGTCGCACAAGACCTACAACTTAGGGGTTGGGAATTAGACATAAGGCCATAAATAGTTGTGACAGGCACTGTACCTGTTGCAGTTTAGCTGCTTTCATGAGAGCAGTTAGTCCTCCGCGGCTGAATGAGTCTGGATCAGCTCCATATTTGAGCATCATTTCAAGGCACTTTGTATTCTCTAGCGGAATCAGGTTGATTTCATGGCCAAGAAACGTCTTTCGATTCGGATCTGCGCCGTACAGCAGCAGCAGTTCAAGGCATTCCGGATGGTCGTTTTCAGCCGCTAAACTCAGAGGATGTTCGGTCAGAGAGGCGAGAATCTTGGACGCTTCTTCGCCGCCCTCCTGGCCTTCAATGAAATTCACCACAGCGTCGTGCTCCAAAAGAACCCTAACAACACGGTCATGTCCGTACTTTGCTGCAATGTGAAGAGGCGTATATCCAACGTCATCGCAGCAGTTGACGATGGCTCCGTGTTCTAAAAGAGTCCTGACGCAGGCCACATCGTCCTCATAGGCAGCGTAGTGCAGAGGTCGAAGGCCCTTCGTCACTGATCCATTCGGGTCTGATCCAGATTTGAGTAGAAGTAATACGTCGTTGATTGAAAAGTGATTGGTGATCACATCAGCCAACATCCGCTGTAGCTTCTCTTTGGTGTATCGAGAAACCTACAAAAGCGATTGGCCAGTGGTTCTCACACAGGGTTGACCTGCACATGTTATCAGGCCCGTCGGAAGTGGGGGTGCAGATGCACCCCCTGGAAAACTTAGGGATGCATTGCACCCTTGGAAGCAGGGATGTTTTTACACCCCTAACCCCCAACAACCCCCAATTTGAGGTCGACACCCCCAAAATTTGGTAATGTGACAATGGTATGCATAAAAATGCATACTAATTAGCTCCAGACATCCCCCATCTGAGGTCGACACCCCCCAAATTCACAATCCTAGAAATATCCCTGCTTGGAAGGGAAAAGTTATAGCTGCAATGTTTTGAATGTCGTGGAGTTGAGGGGGGGCGCCAGATACCGCAGTATTAACCTAGTAGCTACTTGTAAGGGATGTGATGACCTTTTTTGCTTGTGAGGTTTTTATGGGCGCGGGACGGGACACGTACCCTATCTACGCCCCTGAAATGCACCCCTGCTAAAATTCGTTCCGACGGGCCTGCCTATTATAATATTATAATTACTATCAGAGGTATTTGGGGCTGTCCATTAATTACGTCAGCAATTTAGGGGGAGGGGGTTTGAAAAAGGTTGACAGGGGGGTCAAGAGAAGTTGACGTCAACAATTTCACTTTTTACAAATAATCAAAAAATAGGAAATTTCATGGAATACTACTTATTACAATAGAAAAAAGCATGGCAAAAAAGGTCATCACCACCACATTTTGACACTCGATGAGAAAAAAGGGGAAAATGGTCATCACCACAAAAAATAACCTTGTTATTGGGACCTGTCATTGATCTTGGGGTAAGTGAAAGTTGACATTTGTTGACAAGGGGGAGGGGTCAAAAATTGCCCAAAAATTGTTGACATAATTAATGGACAGCCCCTTTGGTGCTTATAATACGCACAGCCATGGGGCGATTTGTAAGGGGATCCCCCACTGCTACACTTCCCCAACAACTACATCCCCTCCAAGATCGACATATTCTCCCCACTGCTCCAGGTCACAAATCGCACCCTGCGCACAGCGAATAATAATAAGCCCCTAATAATAATAATAATAATAATAATAATCTTATCTAATAATTTCCTTTGTCCATTAAGTTTGTCAGTCACGCTACACGGCAGATGTTGGACGAGCGTCATCGTTGCTATAGGCAACCAAACTTTATAATCGACGGAGCGTTTGACGAAGCGTTCTGATTGCAGCTTGACGATGCTTCCTCGTTTCAGTGGCGGCTCCAGGATTTGGCAAGTGGGGGGCGTTAAGGTGGCAACTTCTAATCATGGGGGGCCAACCATTTGTTGTTAGGCATGTAGTATTAAGTACAGTAGCGTCATTTCACACTTTTCTTGGGGGCGAGAAAATTTTTTGTCAAATTTTAGGCAATTTGTGCAAATTTTAGGCAATTTTTTGCAATTTTGTTTGCAATTTTGACAATTTCGGGGCAGTTTTGGGCCAATTTTGGCAAATTTGCAATTTTTAAATATTTTTTGGTAAATTTTTATATATAGTATATTATATATATAGTACATATATAGCAGAGGTGCACATTAATATGGGCCACTGGTGGCCTGCCGGCGAATTTTTGTGGCCCGCGGACGTTTCCAGGATTTCAATGGAAAGTGGCCCCAAAGGTTTTAAAGTGGCCCCGAAGGTTCTTGCTTTCATATTAGCGATACACTTTTAACCTTGTTATTATTATTTATTATTATTATGACCTTTGCTGAAATTCACGAATTTCTGCTATCAGTTCAACAAAACATTCTAAATTCGTCATCTGCTCTCTCACATCTGTGAATATGGTATGTCATGGTGAGAGGCACCATTCTCTTCTATAAATAACTTGAATTGATGGCGACACTCGTTTGGAACGAATGACTTTTCTGCAGCGCTAATATGAAAGCAAGAAAATTTAACTTTAAATTGACTATTTGCGACTAAAGTATGAACAAACATTTTCTGTAATGAAATTTAACAAAAATGTTTTATGGTTCAGGTTGAGTGCTCGATTTTGAAAGTTGCAACAAGTGAACTCACTGAACTAACACAAAATATGAATAAGAGTTTTAAAGACGTTCAGTCTTAACAACTCCATTGGGTATAAAAAAGGCGATTGACCTTTGGTTTTTTAATTTTATGAATTAATAATTGAACATGGTCATAGCATTTTTTGATTAACAAGGCCTTAATCTTAAATTCTACATTTAAATTACAGTACTAATCATTTCAATTCCATTTTTTCCTACTGGATTGATTGTATTCATCAGAAATGCTATTAATTCCATTAGTCCTGTCGAATTAAATTTTATCCATAACCATATTAAATATTGTTATTAACGGTGACTGTCAACGTACCACTTCTGCATGCGCTTGTGGCCGCGGAGTCTCGGAACCGAAAAATGTGGCCCTTGCTCTCTAAAAGGTTGTGCACCCCTGATATATAGTATAGGGTCTCAACTGGGGGGCCAGTATCTCAGGAGGGGGCACGGGTCCCCCTGGCCCCCCCGGTGGAGCCGCCACTGCCTCGTTTGGTTGATTTTTACAATAAATTTAATAAATCAAGAAAGTATGAATTTTAAATTTAATGGTCGGTGCATTGGTCCTCCATGGTACACAACTCGCTCGCTCGTCAACAGTCCACCACTTTAATTCTTAACCGTTAATTTGCGCTCTTACTTAGAGAGTCATAGTCTTGCGTCATCGTACTCTTTTTTAAAATTCGATCGTAGACTTTGGGGGTGTCCATTAATTATGTCAACAATTTTTGGGCAATTTTTGCCCCCTCCCTTGTCAACAACTGTCAACTTTCAGTTACCCCCATAATTACGTCAAAAACCAGATCAATGGCAGGGTTATGACCTTTTTGCCATGCTTTTTTCCAACAACTGTCAAACTTTTTCAACCCCCCCCCTAAATTTTTGACGTAATTAATGGACAGCCCCTTTTATCGATTGTAGTTTGACAGTTGTTGACAAAGGGGTTTTTAAAAATTGCCTTAAAATGCTTGACATAATTAATGGACGGCCCCTTGTAGTTGGGGGTCAAAGATTTTTACGCAATTTTATAACCGAAAGCTTGACAGTTGTCGACAAGGGGAAAGGGCAAAAATTGCCAAAAATGTTGACTTAATTAATGGACAGCCCCAACTGTAGAGCAAATATTGCATAACGTTTCAATGCATTCAGACTAATTATTACAGAACTAAAAGGCATCGCTGATGTTCTCTAACTTGGTCGTTATCAGTTCAACGACGAATAACGCTAGCCTCATAGCATGGTATGAAATCTATTAATTAACAGACTTCTTTCGATTACTCGAAATAGATTCTATTTGCCTCACATTTTCGGGTGTCAGCGCAGCCGATTCTTCACCCTCATTTCCTTGACTCGTGTCCTGCTCCATGGTCAACTAAATCCAATCAGATCTGCGACTTCAACGAAGATTTTGCGGAGTTGTCCGTTTAAAGCGTTCAGCTTCGTGTTTACATCGCAGACTTGGAATGGCCGGCACGCTCAAGGTAAGCTACAGTCTAGAAGGTAAATCGGCCCGTTCGGGCTTAAGGGCCGAGACAGCAACATTCCGATAAAAACAGCCGACTAAAGAACCTTGGGAGCAGCCCAGGGAAGCCGTAAGAACAGCCAGCATGGCCATGAAGGCCAAACCAAAGCAGTCAGCGGCTACATCGGGCAGACAAGACAGCTTGTCAGAGGCTTCGATGCAATGCATTCAAGTTTAGAAATGGCGCAGCGTCCTCTGTAAGCCAATCTACGAAATAAATTGGTAAAAACTATCAGTGGGTGGCGATTCGGTAATAGGGGCCTATTGGGATCATGGGATGTACTCACTGGCGCGGTTAAGGTTCAATGCAGACATGCACATCCCATTTAGTCCAATACGGGATTTGGAGGGGGCGTCAAAAGGCCTTGACAGATAGGCAAAATAAATTTCAGTTATGCGCATAATCTTGTCAGAAATTTAGTGCTTGTATTAAATTGACCTGACACTATTAATGCAATTATAATTTGCTTTAAGAAAATGTCTACTTTGCAGAGAGACTTAATATTTACAATTTTCTAAGATAGTCAGGGCAAGTTTCCCTTGTTTTACTAAAATATAATAGCAAAATTTCCATGCAACAGGTTGCAAGTTATAACCTAAACAATAAACTTCAGAGCTGACAACACATTTTGAGTAAACCAACAAATGATATTTCGATACTGTATCAAAGATAAAAAGGTGCAACACCATCATTAGTCCGTATCTATGCAAACTGCACACAGTAAATCAATAATATTGCGTCTTTACAATACCAATAGAAAGGCAATGGAACTTGTCACATGGAAGCATCAAAACTAAAGAAAACAAATCAAAAGAAGTCCATGAAGAGTGTATTGTATTAGGAGATGCAAACATGATATTATTATCCAAAGTACAGTGTACCCTCAGGTCTAATACTAGTCCATTAGATCATGGCAAACATATTCATAATGTAGTCAGAACCTACATTTACACTTAACAATTAACTGCAATTCCTGTTCATACCCAACAAAACAATTATATTGCAAATGATAAAAATAGCTCGTTTACAATAATGATGGTAGACTAGAAAAATACTGCCAACAAAATATAACTTCTTAACTTTTGTGTAAAGTTAATAGCTTTATGCATTAAATTGCACAATCATTGAAAATTTAACAAATGTTCAGAGAATAATAAGCCACACATGGTGTTTATACACAGGTTATCAAATACTCCAGAAACCTGCAGTTTTTTGTGGTGATCAGCATACAGACTTTAAGTTGTTGTATCACATCATTAAAATACAAACAACATAAAGAACAAAGGCCAATTGTTCATAGATCACGTGGCTATCAAAATTCACTCAACATTTAGAAGATATGATTTAAGTTGATTGGGGAGTGGAAGTAACGGAACACTCAGGCTCAGCTGCCGATTAAGTGCTCTGTAGATAGCAACACGTGCATTTTGTTTAAGTGAACGAGGTCTGAATGCCAATTTCTTGATAATTTGTACGAAAACCGAGCTTGGCATTCGATGGCACTCAGGATCGAATCGAGACATAAAAGTTGCTGCATTAAGGCACTGATAGAGGGCGCCATGTCCCATCGAATCATAAAATAACATCAGCACTCTTCTGGCCTCTCCTTCTCCTTCAAGCGGTTGAATTAAATCTTGTATGTGATACATGTATTGGTTAAAAGGCTGTGATCCTTTTGGCTTAAGGAAAATATTGCTCTGCGAGTGACATATTATGTGATCCGAAGGGTAGGGTTCAACGTCTGGATTTGCACCCCACTGTAAGCACGTGAGAACCCAACGGTGAATGTGCACGAGGTCACATGGCACATGCACAAACTGTGCCAATCGGACGAGTTCAACAAGAATGTTTCCCGTTTTACTGTCCGAGTTGCATATTCCAGCTCTTTTGCTGCTGTGATTTGAATCGAGACCATTCTGCAAAAGAAGAGTCAGTAACTGTTCAAGGAACTGGGACATCTGCTCTCGAAGACCGTCTTCACGTTGCAGAAGACACTGGTGACCGTAATGAGCCAGTATTGCGACCACAGTTGCATGAGTTGCTGGTGTGTGACTTGGATGAGCCCCAAATGTGCACAGCAGTCGTAAACATTCGAGAAGACCCGAGCTGTAGACGACACTCTTGGCAGGCTCAACATCAGTGATACAGCCCAATAAGATCACAAGCGGAGTTCGACCAGCTCCAGTTGCCAAGCTAGGATCAGCTCCACTGGTGAGTAGAATCTTGAACGTTCTGTAAATGATTTCCATGTCAATTTTGTAATTTTCCCGAACCGGCAGGGTCTCCAAAGTTATTCCACTTGGGTCACTGCTGACGACAAAGTCAAACGTGAGAATCAATTTATGAAGAACAGTAACACCACTATCGTTCAGTAAATCTGGATCGCAGTTGTTCCGTAGAAGCACTTCCATCGTCTGCAGAGCTTGTCGATCGTACTCCTTCTGTAGGTCGGCATGACCCACTTCCTTTTCCAGTCGACGATTAATACGATCTACCAGAATGTGAAGTGCCGTATTGCCATGTCTGTCCGCTGTGTTCACCTCTTGTTCCAATCCACAAGCCAGCAGAAACCTAGTGCACTCATACAGTTCCAGAGGATCTTTGATGCTGGCAAACAGCAGATGGAGAGCTGACTGACCATTTGCATTGACGGCCATAACATTGGAACCACTGCCTTCGAGAATCTCTATGAACTTCTTTCCCCAATGGACAGCATACAAGAATGGAGTCATGCCGTATTCGTCCAAACCATTCCGCTCACTTGGGAACACTGTTATCAGATAACGAATGCAGTTGTAAGCTCCGTGTTTGCAAGCGTAATGCAATAGCTGCAAGTTTCGTGGCCAAACGTAGGACGTCATGGCTTGTGAATCCAAGAGGCATTTCACTACTTCAACTTTATCATGCTACAAAGAACATATCCATAAAATTTAATTTACACTTTAAAAACATCTAATCCTAAGTTTGTGTAAGCTTAATTTAATTCTCTTATTCACACATATTTCCTATATAGCAATATACTTATCCAACTTCATAAATCTTTATAACATGACAAAGTAATTATGTAAACACTTAGAGATATAAGTGTTAACATATAATATACATTCACACAATTAATTCCTGTAATAAACTGAACAGTATAGTTCACAGTAACTGCAACAACATTATTGTTTAATGGAAAAATTAAGTAATCTTATTAAAATTAATTGAAATAGAAATGCAAATAGCAAAATTATAACAAAATAAAGTGCAGGAGTTAAAGCATAACTGGAAAATAAAAACTGCAAACTAAATTGAAGTGAAAAATAGTCAATAAACACATACACCACTGATAAAATCATAATGAATTAATACAGAAAAGAATTAATGGATTTTCAGAAAAATCTTAAACAACTACCTGAATAGCATACATGACAGGAAATTCATGACTTCCATCGCACGCATATATGTCTGTTTCCAGAAAATGAAATCTAGAAGGAATATGTTGAACTGGTATGTGATTACCAGGAAAACACATTCCACCTTTCTGCACCGCGCTGGCTCCATGTTTCAGCAGCAACTTTACAAGCGGTTGATTTCCCATTTTACAAGCAACATGCAGTGGCAGACTGCACTGTCCAGCATTTACATCAAATCCTTTTTCAACGAGAAGTTTAATAAAATCTTCATCTGAATTCATAACTGCTAATTGAAGAATATTGTATCCATTTGCATTCATCAAATATGCCAACAAATAAAACTCTTGGCAGTCAGATATCAACCATTTAGCTTCAGTGAGTCCACATGTTGGATCATCTTGTTTCTCCTGCCTGGACTTCAACAACTGGAAAAGCTCACCACTAATTTTTAACGTTTCTGCAGAAGGGTTGATAACTTGACTGTTTCTCAGTCCAAATATCAAATGCACATATTGGTAGAAACCAGATAAATGTGAATTTAGCCAACACATCATCTTATTTCTACTGTTCATTTTCTTCTGAAAGAAAAAAATTCAATACTCGAATAAAAATATCTACCGGTACATATAGATTTTTGCAAAATCAAACAGAATAATGTAATAACCATTAGTTTCTCATTATTCTGTTAAACCTAGCTCAACATTGCTCTAAAGCTCCCCTCACAACCCTAATAGTTTAACAAACTCTAATATTTAGTGATCTAATATTAGTATCTAATAAGCTCATTCAGGACATGGATTTCTTAGAGCATCATAAATAACTGCTTAACCAACTGCGACATTCAAGTTATTCAGCATCACGTTTTAGGAAAATCTTTATAAATTTCATTAACGTCTACTAGTCCACTATACGATTGTATGCCATTTCTTCAACTGAATCCCGTTTCTTCAACCGAATCAACTCAATATTGATTCAGAATTACAACATCATGGTTAATACTGTCTGAGTAGATTTTATCATCATCATCATCATCATCATCATCATCATCATCATCATCATCATCATCATCATCATACAGTTCCATGGGTGCTGTACCCGTAGGTACCGACAGCCTACCAGTAATTCACAATTTGCCTTTATCTTTCTCGGTCCTGTGTTACTCTGGTTAGTGTGCGCATCTCCACGTTATCCACTCCACGATATCATCCAACCAATTTCTTTTCGGTCTGCCTCTTCGATTTTCTCCATCCATTGTTCCTAGCATGATCTTCTTCACCAGTCTATTGTTTTCCATCCTGCACATGTGTCCAAAGAAGTTCATTTTCCCGGTATCAGTGATTGCATGATGTTTGTTTTGTTTTTGATTCTTTCTTGCATTGTTGTGTTCTTTATTTTTGCTGCCATCTGATGTTCAAAATTCTCCTATAGCACTTCATTTCAAAGGCCAGTCTTTTTTGTCTCTTTTCTTTAGGGTCCAGAGTAGATTTTATAGGATGGGTCAGTTGATTTTAACCACTCCACTTGGTCAAAAACTTGGGATTTTGACCGTCCTACCTCTGCTACTTTTTGGTAAGATTGAAACTTAGGTTGGAGATAATATTGTGAATATTCGATGTGATAAAATAATTTTAGGCTCTACAAGAAGGCAAGGTAAATGGTTTTCGGTGCATATCTCCGGTCTAGGCAATCTCCGGTCTAGGCAACCAGCGATGTAGGTGGTATACGCCGTCAATCTTGGGAAGGTTGCCATTACTTTTCCCAGACCCATGTTTTACCTTGCCACTTAACGCTGCTCCAGTGCTCATTTTACCACCGCCCTCTAGCAAGTAAGGCTGAGTCGACCTTAGGGCTCCTGCAGGTATCGAACCCGCAACCTGCTCTATCTTCGAGTGATGTTACCACTCTGCTAGACCTTTAAAATTAACTTCCTTCACTGAAATTTAGAAACTGTTCCATAATATTGTGGGCTGTAAAATATGATGTAATCTTTTTTCGCCAATTTAGAACGATATACACTGTATGAATTATACAAAACAGATTAGGCTAAGCGCCTACGGCTAAGAATAAGCAGCTACTGTTGTGCTGCTTCAAAAGCGCTATATAAATCCTCGAGATTTTACTTACCTACTTAAAGCTTCAACATGCTGAGGTCTTCAAATAAAGGCAACATATAAGTGAGAATCTAAGTTTCTCTATATTAATTACCGGTACTGTAAAGTGCCAGATTAGCTGTTAGCAACCAAAGTCAGTCAACTGCACATGTAAGCCTAAATGCTCACAATAAAACAATATTCTGTCGCTTATTTTGCTGAATTTTCTTACAATTGATCGATCGCTTCATTTCGTAAATACAAAATCCGTCACTTAAAACATACGAACTACGAAACGTCGACGAACCGATGCGAAATATAAACAGACCAGTCACGCGACGATCTAATCGCACTGAATACAGTAAGAATCACATAATTTACTTTCTATTTAAGATTTATGTAAATGAAGTGTTAATTATTTTCTATGTCGCTAAGTAATATTAATATTTTGTGCAATTTTATTTTCGTACTCCATCTGGTTAAAAAGTGCGTCTGTCGTTACCGCCCTGGTCCGATTTGGCAGTTGTCCTATTTACGTTGGGGACACTTGCACCAAAAAGCGGGCCACAAACTGTGTAGCCAATGGGAGAAGACCAAACTATGCCGGAATTGGTCTCGATATCCAATCAGTGGGGATGTAAGCCATCGGCAGACCACGAGGGGTTCAAAACGCTATCACGCACGATTCAGCCCCGTTTAATGTATCTTAAAACTAGAGCGTCATCGTATAACGAAGAATTTACCCGCTGTAGTATAATCATTTCCTTCTCAAAGATACTTTGGAATGCATTTCGCAAATAAATAATTGTAATTATAAATAATTAATAATTGTCAACAAATTGACACAGTTTGGTTTTAGGAAATTGCCCCCCAAAAATCGCACCCGGCTGAATATGATGCAATCTTTCACCCAGGCTAACAGCCTATTATTATTAATATAAACTTAATAATTATTATTATTGTATTTTATTATTAGGGCTCGTCCACAAATGACGTAACGCCTAGGGGTAGGGGGTCCGGACATTTGTTCCGAAGTGTGACGAGGGGGAAGGGGTTCCGTAAATGTGACGTAACGCAACACAAAATTTTTAAGTGACGACCTTTGTTGCTTGTCAGGGTATTTGGAGAGGGAAAACTACAAGGATGGCCTTTATTTGCTTGTCAGTATGTTTGGAAAGGAAAAAATAGAAGGATGAATAGGCCTAACCTTTTTTGCTTGTCAAGACTTTTCGGAAGACGAAAAGGGGGTCGGCCCGTTGTTACATCATATTTTAGGGGGTCTGACTTTTTGTTACGTCGCGTTACGTAGGGGGAGGGGTCAAAAAGTGCCAAAATCGCGTTACGTCATTTATGATCGACCCCCTATTATTATTATTATTATTATTATTATTATTATTATTATTATTATTATTATCATCATCATCATCATCATCATCATCATCGCATGTAACTTCACATTTATTACTTTATTTATTATCTGAACTCGCAGAGCTATATTTAGATTAAGATGATGTATAGCTGTGAATAGAAATTGTATTTGCTCAGTGTTATTTGTAGGATTTTTAATTTGGGGGTGTCGGGAAAATCTGGGGATGTCGGAATTTTTAAATCTCTGCCCAGAAAAAAGGCTGACAAGCAAAAAACGTTATCAAGTCCCAAAAATTCTTTAAAAGTCTCCAAAAAAACCTTGACAAGCAAAGAAGGTCATCAGCTAGAGAATAATAGTTGGGGGTGTTCTTCTCCATTTGCGAGGGTGTCCAAGCTTAATTAATATGCATTTTATATACATGCCATTCATTGTCACATTACCTTTTTGGGGGAGGGGTGTCGACCTCAAATTGGGGGGCCGTTAGGGGGTGTTAGGGTGTGTAAAAATATCCCTGTATTTGCTGCATGTCAATATTCTGCATAGAGCAATTAATTAATATCACTTACGAGTTTGGAGGATGTCTGGTCCCATGGGTGCATTCCTACCATCAGCATTGGTGGAGGTGATAGAAATTTTTAAAAAGTATACCCACCCATAACTATATTTAAACTCTCTAGTGATTACCGTTTTTGCTCATCAAACTTTTAGAATGTTAAAGAAGCACAAAACATTTGGGGAACATAATGGTTCTAACACACACTGGGCAGATCCTACTGAACCGCTCTAAGCCCTGCTATTATTATTATTATTATTATTATTATTATTATTATTATTATTATTATTATTATTATTATTATTGTTATTATTATTATTATTATTATTATTATTATTATTATTATTATTATTATCATCATCATCATCATCATCATCATCATCGATTCAGCATCATCATCATCATCATCATCTAGAAGAAAGCTAGATTTCAGCTTCACATCTGCTCTTGTTCAGTAGGCCTAATTGTCTAATTTGACGATGCTCGATTTCTTGAGAGGAACTAAAGTCACACGTAGTCAAGGTTACAAGGTAACACGGTGACACACAAAGATATTCCGACAGACTGTAGGATTAGTTGAAACAAAAGATGGAAATTTCAATCCCCCGGAAATTTTGGCATAGGCCTACTATATCAACTCACAGCAGCCCCCTAACTGACTCCCCTCCGTCTTTGCCAGCCCCCCTCCCCCCGGAGTCCAGAGTATAGATTAAACACTGGCCGCCACTGGTTACTACTTAAACTACATTTGCTTTGAAAATGAAACAAAAGATGGCTTAGCCCAGGGGTGGGCAACCTGTGGCCCGCTGACGACTTCTATGAAGCCCGCCGGAGCACAAGTGACAAATTCCAGGATTTGGCAAGTGGGGGTGGGGAGCGTTGGGGTGGCAATTTCTAAGTATGGGGCCAATCACTTGTTGATAGGCTTATAGTAGTAAATATAGGGTCCAAACAGGGGGGCAGGCATTCGATGGGGGTACGGGCCCCTGCCTCTCCCTCTGGTGGGGGATGCATCCCCAGTCATCAACGTAGTGGAACCGCCACTGTGTGACCCTTCTTGAAAAAGGTTGCCCACCCTGGCTTACCCTTTTACAAAGCCTTTTGTCATGTTGGCTTTACGCGTGGACAATTTATATGTATAGGCCTATATAGTAGTCAAGTGTCGTAAAATGATTGCAAAATACCAGAATATGGACTCTGGCGCATCATCATTGATGGACAATGATAGTTTAATTAGCTTATTCTCTCATTTCAGAGTTATTATTAAACAACCTAGAAGTTCCAAATATAATAGCCTAAAATCATACTTGGTGTCAATAAAATGTCATTTCAGTTTTTCTGAAATTGTGCTACATTAATTAGTAGCGAAAATAGCCTACCTTCAAGTAAATGCCGACTATTTCGTATCTATCGCCAACGTTCGACAGAGGCCTACTTAGGAATTCCGGTATAGTTTCGTAGGCCTACTTTGGGTTCTGTCTGACCACTTGTTGCGTCTTCGAATCGTCAGCGCTCAGCCATAGACTGGCTCAGCAAATAGAAATAGGCCCTATTATACTCGAATAGACTGAGATATAGTTCGACAGACACTTGTCAGTGATATGACGTCATCAATTTAGCGGAAAATAAATTCTATCGGAGATTAAATATCTCGAGGAATCTGAAGCATATAATTATTATCAGTCAATTAATTATGTTTAGCTTCTTCATTGTCGTCTCACCACCCACTACTACTACTACTACTGTAAGCCTGCTTAGATTACTGCACGTGTATGATGTAGGCCTATCCTCAACTGTAGGCCTGTCTGGCCTAGTACGTCCTTCATCACCAATAAGTCATTCGTAAATGACGTATATATTGACAGGTTTACCAAAGCATGATGCATGCATGACTTCGGTCCTAAATTGAAATAGAGTGGGGGCTCTTCAGACATGGGATAAATTATAAAGCCAAGGCCCAGTGTTATTTCTAGGATTTTGAATTTGGGGGTGTCGGGAAAATCTGGGGGTGTCGAAATTCGAAATTTTGAAGTCTCTCCCCGAAAAAAGGCTGACGATCAAAAAGGCAGGGTGTGTACATTACCAAATTGGGGGTGGGGTGTTGGGAGGGGTGTCACGTCAAAAATTTTGGGAGTGTCGACCTCAAATTGGGGGGGTGTTGGGGAGTGTAAAAATATTCCTGCCAAGGCCTAAGCTTATAAAGCTTATATCTTTGCGAATCAGGGGTTCCTTCCAGTGGTGGCTCCAGGATTTGGCAAATGGGAGGAGGGGCCGTTGAAGTGACAACTGCTAAGCATGGCTGCATGAGGGCCAACTATTTTTCATAAACGCTGAACTAGTAAATTGTAGGGGTCCCAACAAGGGCGTAAAACACTGGGGACGGTCCCCAATAATTAGTAAGAGAGGGACAGAGTATCAATTATCCCTCCCCAATGTTTTGTACCTTATGGTAAATCACTCATTTCGGATTACCTTTCTTTATTTTGCTCGTCAGGGTATTTGGACAGGAAAAATATAAGGATGACGTTTTTTGCTCGTCAAGACTTTTTTTGGGAGACGAAAAGGGGTCTGACCTGACTTTATAAACGATTCTATCGGCTCAATGTTGACGCCAGGTTTACGCCACTGGGTCCCAACTGGGAGAACTGGGGCAGGCATTCAATAGGGGACACGAGCCCCCAGCAGTGTTTAATCTAGACTCCTGGGCTCCGGGGGAAAACTTAAAAATCCGGGGAACTGACAATGCCGGGGGGAATTCTGCTAGGAGCCGCTGTTAGTCCATGCAGTATTCCAAAATTTCCGGAGGGAATTTGAAATTTCCGGAGGGGAAAAAGAGCAATTCTCCTCCGGAAACGGTCTAGATTAAACACTGGCCCCCAGACCCCACTGACCCCAGACCCCCAGCCGCCACTGGTTGCTACTTAAACTCGCATTTTCTTTGCACGATATGTTTGTCCAGTATCCTTCGCAGAAGACAGATTTTCATCATCTTTCAGCCACAGGGCAAGAGGCAATTTCGCCTTCATTCTGTTTTGCTGAAGATAGGCTTCTGACAAAAGCCTATTTTTCTCCAGGTCGTAGCATCGACTACGCCACATAGGGGTGGCATATGAGAGTGAATTCAATGGGGAAGACGGTTTAACTGCTTCACTATGCTAATTAGCATTGCTTAGCCAAGAGGACGGCACGCCTACCTCCATTTTCAGGCTGGATCCAGTCGTGGCATTTTCATTTTCGCAAAACCAACGAGAAATTTCTCGGGAGGGGGTGGAGGGTCAATGTTTATTCTAGGCCTTCTCTGGGGGGATTTCCCTCCAAAGTTTTAAATCCCCCCCATTTTTTAAATGTTGGCTGGGGATGAAATCCCCCAAAGTGTGGAGACTCAGACCTTGTCCTCCAAACATTTCAAAATCTCCCCAATGTCAAGGTGGCTAGAATAAACACTGGTGGAGGGTGATCGTCGACAGAATCGATATATCTATATTTAGCTGCATTACAGCTTCTGGTCAATCGGAAATAGATCACAATTAAATGTTTTAAAGTGTTCGCCAGAACCTACAGTCTAAATCTAATGTCACTAACGAAAATCCTAAGCGGCGGGGCCAGTGGCGTAGCAAGGGGCTGGGGAAGTGCCCCTGAACGCTTAGAATGAGGGACACGAAAATGGGGATGAGGACCTTTTTCAGGAGTTAGGGACGAAATATTTGAAACAAATGACTTTCGTCCCATTAAACAGGCGATGACCCTTTTGTGCATGACCATATTAAGGCGGGGGCTGAGGGGGATGTAGTCCCCGGCCCATCATGAAAATAGGCCCACCGATTTTCAAGATAACATTTTTTGCTTGTCAGAACGATTTGGAAGGGAGATAACCTTTTTTTGCTTGTCAGAGATTTTCAGTATAAGCGACGGCCTTTTTTTCTCAGCCCCCTCCCCGGCCCACTCGGACCTTAATCCGACCCTGCTTTTGTGCTCGTCGGACTTTTTCTGGAGTTCCGGCAAGATCCGGTTCAATGTAATCTTTGGTTACTGTACTTATTAGGATGAGAAAACATAAATTGCACTTATGATTTACTCTCATGAATGCTGCTAAATTATTTCACTTCCAAAGCAGACCTTAGCAACACAACTGTTTCCTATGTTTACCGACATAGGCTATTCAATTTATAAACTCAATATCAAGAATATTAAGTAAATAAAATCTCGTTAATTTCTAAAGCGCTTTTAAAAGATGCACCAAAGTAGCTCCTTATTCCTATGCGCTCAATCTCAAATGAAGTAGCTATAGCCAAAGGTGGGTCGTTCATGCCGGGTCATTTAATCAAAAGGGCGAGTGGGCAGGACGCTACAGCTATGGAGGAAATGATTTTATAAAGAGAAATGAGTTTAGTTTAGAAAGAAAAACGTGAGGAGATGTTGCAAGAAGGGGAGAAAATTGTGACTCAGAGTTTGTTATTTGGCTTTGATGTAGGCAGCGAAGGGATATTGGAATTGAATTCCAAAGCTCAGGTGCAGCGTATGAAAAAGCACGATTACAAATTTTGAGAGATGATTGAATCAGAGGTCTAAGGAGAGTTACATGAGAAGAAGATCTAGTAGATCCAGGTTGTTGTGGAACTATCAGATTTCTTAGGTAGACTGGTTTTGATGTATGAAGTGAGTTATAAGACATCGATATTATTTTATATTCAATGCGTTCTGCTATTTATATTTTTATATTAGGAGTTGTAGCACTGTACTTGCCTTATTTGTGAGGCATACGATCGTCTAAAACTCTAAATAGACGGTTTGTTCTTTCGGCGTACGAAATGTGAATTCACATGAATGCTGTCTTCGTGCTCCGGCACTTTGTCTAAGTCTGAGGTCATGAAAGACCGAAGCACTATTTTATAGACTGCAACTGCTCGGGAACATTTAGACTAAAGTGCAGTCAGTCTGTCTTCCAATTAGGCTAAGTCAAAAGTTCAACGTACTAAGAGGTCGCTGCACTAATTATAAATTTATTCACGGTAAATGTTGACCAGTGTTTATTCTAGCCACCTTGACATGGGGGGGGGAAGTTTGCAATGTTTGGGGGGAGAAGGTTTGTATGCCGAAAACCTTGACGAGCAAAAAAGGTCTCACCACATTTATTACCTTATCCTTCTTCGAATGTGATCATACCCTCATATCCTTATATTTTTCAACTCTCCAAAATAAAAAAACTCTCGTCACACTTGGGGGGGGGGATTTCTATCCCCAATGCAACATATAGAATTTTTTGTGGGGGGGCGGAATTTTCTAACTTTGGGGGAAATCCCCCAAAACAGGCCTAGAATAAACACTGAATGTTGACCTATATTAAGGATCTATGTTGTCGTTTGGAGCCCATCCGAAGCAGTGGCGTAGCTAGGGGTGCAGGATGAGCGGCCTTTTCTGAGGAGATTTTCAGAAAAGTGGCGTCTTTTTCGCTTTTCGGAAACGTAAAAAATTAAAATTAAAGAGAAGCGGCAACAAACTATCGGCGACGGGGACACCTTTTAGTGGCGGCGCCTTTTGGTGTGGATTGAAAGGGTGGCGCGCCTTTTAAATATACTCGCCGCCCCTCCCCCCCGGTGCTAAAACCTGGCTGCGGCCATTGATTCGGAGATTTCGAGGTTGTCAATCGAAGAGCTCTGCGAGGATCTCGCGACCTTGGCAGGTTTAGCTAATTGTCGTAGCTACTACTACTACTACTAGCTACGTCTGTTCTGCGGTACGAATATGTTGAGAATTACACAACGGTTCTAATATTACCAGGTCAAGTGTCGACCGGTATTTGCATCAGATGCCAGACAGCCAACGTGAGGCCTTATAATTAGGGTCGTGCTGTCATTCTCATGACAACAGCTTCACGAATAGGCCTACGGCAATGTCACTGGTCCTTACAGATTAGCTTCAGTGGTACTGGGTAGGCCTATCTACAGCAGTTTTACCCTAATTTTTGGCAGCTGGAGCTCTGTCCCAGATCTCACAATAGGGAATTAACGACCATTAGCTTAGTAACACTAGAGACAGAGAGGGGGTCAGTCTTGGGTCTAGGTTGGTCGTAGTGGAGTGGTTAGATTACTTTTTCAGAGGTGCCGGATCTCCTTATTTTTCCTCCGGCCACAGAATTTCTTCGACTTTTTTAATTCATTTTAAACGAACATTTAGAGTGCAGTTCACGTTTTCTTTTTTTCTTGTGCATGCAAAATGCTAAAGTAAACAATGAGAGATTCGTTTGATCGATATTTTGATTAATCGAAAGAAACTATCTTCATCATAATTATAGCTGTAGCCTCTGTAGCAGTATTGCTGTTTTGGGTAATTTCTGTTGCACATCAACCGACAGCAAAACAACGTACCGGATCTTCAAAAGTACGTTCCGGATCTCATGCCAGACGTTCCGGGTCGAATGGGGTGTCAGACCCCGTGCCAATGGCTTGAACTCACCGTCAAATAAAGAGCATTTACTTGGACTCTGCAGACTCAATAAGTGTCTTCGGACTAGTGGCGGCTCCAGGATTTGGCAAGTGGGGGCGTTGGGGTGGCAACTTCAAATCATGGGGGCAACCATTTGTTGTTAGGTGTGTAGTATTAAGTATAGGGTCCCAACAGGGGGGGGCCACTGAGGGGCAGGCACTCAATAGGGGCACGGGCCCCCCGGGCCCTCTATGGAGACGCCACTGCTTCGGACTCAGTTAAACATAACCCCATTTATTTTTATAGATAGGCCTACCCGATGTCCGTGTGAACGAGGATCTGACTGCAGTAGGCCTACAGTACTTGGTCTATAATGCTGTAGTGTAACCAACGCGACTAAATTTACGGCCAGTAATTTTATAAGTTTTAGGCTAATGTTTATTTGATGTCTTCTTGATACGCTTCGTTTAGTCGAGATAGGACGACGTGCGATAAGACGAACCCCACGAACAGAACGCAATGTCATTCGAACTAATGGCCTCAGATAAATGTAAGCATTATTTGATAAAACATTAGGCCTAAATTCCGCATGATTCTATTAAACATTTTGTTGAAAAATCTATTCATTAATCGTGATGCAGGATACAAAAGTTATTGTTTTCAGCTGCTGGTCCTCTCTGGTCACAGGCCTAACTGCCTTTTAGAAAACTTTTCGAACGTTTCAAACCTTTTGGAGAAATTGAAACAATTCTGATACTTTAAAACATTTTCGTTTCGAATGCGTGTTCTGTTGAAAGAGGCGTTGAAATTGTGGAGACGGACGAATTCGGGCTTCAAATTGACCGCCGCGTCAGCTAGAATTTTTAGCATATATTTTCGTTAATAAATTCAGAATCTCCAAAAACTATTTAAAACACACTATAAAGTTCAAATGCAATTCTGTTTTATGACCATAATAGTGCTGTACATAATTTCAGTCTTCTGAGCAAAGCTAAGCAGTGTCTCAGATTTCCCCAAAAATTACGACAGATGACACGTTCTATTCTGCTGCTGCGCCGAATCAAGTCAACGCAAAAAACAGGATAGAGTGTTTACCGCTCGAATATGTAGTCTATAAGCAGGTCACGTATTCAGTCAAGTCAGTCACAAATCAAGCCGAAAGCCTATAAGTAAGACGCCCCGCACGCTTTTTCCGGTTTAGCGAGCCGCTTTAATTCATTCAGCACAGCCTAATAGTAGGTCCCCAACGGCACATAGTAGGTCACCGGAGGATCGTCTATCACGAGAGTAACAGTTTCAAACGTTTAGGCCGCAACTGTGACGCATCCGAGCAATCCGATCAAGGTTCGTCAGTCAAGCAGTAGTAGCGAGTGTAAGGGCTGCTAACATTGATTGCCGTGAACTGTGTAGTCTACTGTTATAGCAACAGTATGTTGTTGTTGTCTTTATACGTTCAGCGTGTTCTCGACCTTAAGGAGAATGAACATTGTATCTTAGATTGCTAATTATATAATCGAGACGGCGTCTGTATGATTGACGGCCTGCCACGTGTAGTAGGTAGGCCTGTAGGTCTTGGGCATCCAGGCAGACCGTCGACCGGCGATCGTAGGCCGTTCTGGAACCTGCGCATCATCAGACCAATAACTTCTCGAAACCGCGGTCGTGTTGTTTGGAGCAGTGGTTAGAGTTGGACTCTATGCCGCCGCAACGGCCGCCGCCGCCGCTGATAACTTGGGGCTTTCCTCTTCGAAGAGTTCGTAGTCGGAAATTAATTAGAGCGCCCGGAGGTCAAGTTCTCACTCTTCTGCGATTCTAACAGCGTCTCTCTCTCTCTCTCTCTCTCTGATTGAGGTTGGCCAGGTAAGGAAAGTCTGACCTGATAACCATAAGAGATGTTTGATTTTGTAAATAGACACAATAGCTCTAGTCTCGTGAATGTGAACCTGAAGATAAATGTTGGGGTGCTCAGACTACTACTACTACTACTACTACTACTACTACTACTACTACTACTACTACTACTACTACTACTACTACTACTACTACTACTACTACTACTAATGCTGCGACTACTACTACTACTACTACTACTACTACTACTGCCACCACTGCTGCTGCGACTACCACCACTGCCACCACCACCACTGCTGCTGCCACCACCACTGCCACCACTACTACTACCACTACCACTACTACCAATGCCTGACGACACCACCACCACCACCACCACCACCACCACCACCACCACCACCACCACTGCTGCTGCGACTACTGCACCACCTGCTACTAACCACTACTGCCACCACCACCACTGCCACCACCACCACCACCACTGCACTACTACTGCACCACTACTACTACTACTACTACTACTACTACTACTAACTACTACTACTACTACTACTACTACTACTACTACTAAAGATGCCGGAGGACATTATTGACTCAATGTTTACATTGCGATATTTTCTGCATTTTCAATGAATCTCTCAAAACCACGACATATGCAATCTGTGAAGCATCGGTTGTAGGAAGTTGAATTGCATTGCCATTGGTGTTGCCTTGTAACTACAGTATTATATAGTTCACTCTAATTCACTGAGTACGTTTGGTTCTTTCCGTTGAGAGCGTATAACGTGAAGCATATGGGAGGTGGACAATATGGAAAGTGGACAATAATATGGGAAGTGGACAATATGGGAAGTGGACAATATGTGAGGTGGACAATATGGGAGGTGGACAACATGGGAAGTGGACAATATGGGAGGTGGACAATATGTGAGGTGGACAATATGGGAAGTGGACAATATGGGAAGTGGACAATAGGGCGTGTATTAGAGTTGTCTATAGGTTCTTTGTTCGCTCTTCTTAGATGCTAGTCCGGCGTTCGTTCAGTTCATAGCAATTTATACATAGTCTTTACTTTTGAATCGGAGTTTTACCATTTAATGTTTCATCAAAGAGGTGACTTTCTTTATTAGACCAGATTTGGTTAAACTTAAACCCACTGAGAATAGTCCATTGATTAATTGTAACCCGCTTTCAGTTAGACTTTTGGATCCTCCGTCCCCTCTGGAACACTGAGCTACAAGTCTGCTCCATCCGCCACGATCACTGGCAACTTCTCGTGCTTCGGCTGCTGTCTCTAGCCCCATCTCTTTTATGTCTTCTGCAAGAGTGTCTTGTCATGTTTTCTCCGTCTTCTTCTGCCTCTTCTCCTCCCATCTTCTGGTCTCCAGTTCACTGCTTGAGCTGCGGGTCTTGACGGTGGCATTCGCAAGATGTGACCAATGTATCTGCGTCTGCACTCATCTACTGAGTAGTGCAGCGAGTCCATGTCAGTCAGTCGCATAACTTTCTCATTGGGCATATGATCTGTCCATACATGTCATTCCTAAGATCTGACGGGGGCATCGTCGGTGGAAGATGCCTAATCTCTGCTGAGTCTTTTTCTTCGTCCTCTTCCGTGTTCACTCTTGCATACAGAGAGGTGGTTATTACAATGGCCGAGTACAGACGCAGCTTGGTACTCTTGCAGATATACAGGGTGTCTACGAAAAAAAAACCCCAGTAGGAAAACTTTGATTTCTTAAAAGTTCCTAAATATATTTTTATCAAAATTGCCACACTTGTGCAACACATATTTCCCCACCTTTCTGCTAATTTTCATCTCATTTGCTTGTAAGATGGCTATTTTGTGAGATATTAAAGTCAAAATTCGATTTTTACGAATAAGACAAAATTGATTGAAACTGGTTGTATTGATTATCTTAGAATTTTTTCAAATCCAAAACCACAATTGTTTTTCAAGATGGTTATCGGACATTATGTATTATAATTCTTTAACCCTAAATAACAAAAAGTTAATTGCAAAAATAATTGCAGGTAACTATTTAATAATACAACAGTTTAGCTTAGGCAATGTTTAAACTTCGCGTCTTATTTTATTGGATATTTTACCCATTTTGAAAGTTTAAATCAACATTGTCGTTCGTTATGTCGAATTCTGTAAGTTTAAAAACATGTTTAAAAAATTGCATTCGATTTAAACTTTACTGCAGGAATGACTGGAACAACAACATCTAAGGTTGCTACTAATACCTAAACAAAAATTGAGGTGAAGCCAAATTTATGTGAAGCTAGCAGATATTTAGGCCTGTCATGCTGCGACAGGAAAACCTTGGGTAAAGTGTGCAGGAAAAATGTTGAAAGTTTGACAGTTTGATATCACTAAAGGTCAGAGAAAATGTCTTACCTTTACAGTGCAAAATGAGATGAAAATAGGCAGAAAGGTGGAGAAATATGTCTGGTGCACAAGCATGTCCACAAAGGCAAAATCTTTGATCCAGTAAAATATATCTTCTGAGACCACTTTTAAGAAATCAAAGTTTTACCTATTTGCACTACTTTGGGGTTTTTTACGAAGATGAATTTTGTCAGTCAAGAGCACCATTTCGAATATTTTGGCTGAGACGCTGGAAATAAACATTCCGAAGCTGAGTTTAATGACCTATTCTAACGATTAACGTCAGCAGGTTCTGGGTTCAAGACTCACCATTGTTGGAAATGTTGCTGCCAGCCAAGATAGATGAACGCATCAACACATCCAATTAATTTGGCGATATAATTCGGGGGAAATCTCCAACAATTGTTTATACTGCGCTGATCTGTTGACTGGATAATGGAGGACTATATACGAAACGATCCACGCGTAGAGCAGCTGTTGCCAGATTCTATGACTTTGTAACACGTCGGGTAACAGCGGCGCATTTTATTATCGCTGGACTCTGCATGGTCAGTCGTGTTTTAGTTATCGATAGAAGAGCCACAGCTATTCTGACACGATGCATTATTGCACAATACTGTGCGTCCATTCAACGGAAATATATCGGCGATTCAGTGAAAGTGATTAGGGGCTGTTTATATACTGGCGATTTGACTTTTTGAATCAGCGCTCGATGTGAAAATCAGCAAAAACTGTGGTCCGTGAATTTTTTTAAAAATGTGACCGTTATCCAGGAGTTAAATTAAACCACAATTGTTCAAGATTTTCGGACCGGATCTCCGATCCCTAACGTCTAATTGCATCAGATCCGGAACGTACTTGTCTATTCGCGTGTGATCTTTTTATTGTTTACGCCATTTTGAAAGTTTAAAGTAAGTATCGTTATGTAAAATCTCGTTAATTTAAAAACATGTTTAAAAAGATGCATTCGATTTAAAGCTCTACTACTATGGAACAACTATGCGCTCAATCTCAAATGAAGTAGCTATAGCCAAAGGTGGGTCATCATGCCGGGTCATTTAATCAAAAGTAGTAAAAATCGAAGTTTGACTTTGATATCAGTGGGCAGGACGCTATAGCAAATGGAGGAAATGATTGGTGGAGCACTTTGCATGCACAAGTGGGAAAGAAAAAAAAATATGAACTGAACTTTTAAATGTTCGTTTTTAAAATGAATAAAAAAAGTTGTAGAAGACATTTTTTTGGCTGAGAGGAAAAATAAGGAGACCGGCACCTTTGTTATTCTAATTTAACCACTATGCGTATCTCGTTCTCTTCCATGTTCGGTTATTTTTAAGTTTATCTAAAACTGACTAACAATGGATTGTGCCATATAATTCGGGGAAACCTCTTTCAGTTTTTGTTCTTATCTGATCTGTTGACTGTTTAATTATTGCTTTTCACGAACCATCCACGCTTCAGCTGTCTCCTTCTTCCAGACTTTGAGATGCCTCTGTTCTTGCGTTTCGATGTTTCCAAATTCTTGTTTGTCTGTTTTAGTTATAGATATGCATTGACAGTTTTCGTTAATTTCTCTTTCTTTCCATTTGTCATCGCAAGAAGTCTATAGTGATGGTGAAGGGGCTGTTTATATTTGAGTGTTTTTGGCTCGATGTGACTGTATACTGTGGGGGCTGAATTTCGGTGCGTATCCAGGAGTTAAATTCGGCGGATTTTGTCGGCCATCTATCGATCCGGCACGTCTGCATCATGATCCGGAACGTACTTTCAAATGGCGTTGCCCGATCTTTTATTGTTTTGTTCGCGGGACGTTCGGGGCGGGTAGCAAACGTCCGTTAACAAAGTCCCGGATAATGTAAATGCACAATCTAGCTCGGGATTTGTCGGCGCTCAATCTGACTTTTCAGCCAATCAGGTTTTAGTCCAAAGGTCAGTCATTCATGCCGGGTCATTTTAACAACGACACACATTGTCGGAGACGCTATAGCTATGGCGAAATGATTGCGAGCACTTTTCAAGATTACGGGAAAAATGTCGAAATGTGAATTTGACATAAATGTTCTTTTAAAATGAAAAAAAAAAAAATTACATGAAACGACATTTTGTGGTTGGACAAAAATTAACATGGACATGTACCTTTGTTGTCAGTAATTTAATAATATGCGTATCTCGTTCTCTTCCATGTTCGGTTATTTTTAAGTTTAACATTAAAACTGACATAATAAAGCGAAAAATTCATCATCTTTCATTCTGTTCTTATGAGTTTAATGATTGCGTTTGTCCTCCTCCTCCTCTTCTTTTTTTCTTCCAGAGAAGCCTCTGTTAAACGTCGATGTTTCAAATTTTGTTTGTCCGACCCAAAATCAACGTTAACATTTGTCATCGCAAGAAGTCTATAGTGATGGTGAACCTTTGTATTTGAGTTGGCTACAGCTTAGGAACCTTGGATATAGTTTCCAATGCAAGAGGTATGTTGCTCTGCAGCAGAGCAGGCGGTGAGTTCGTTTGAACCTGTTTACCTTCTAAGCACCTGGAAATGTCATGGTTAGAACCGTTTGAAATTGGCGTCCAGCTGTCAGCCGTCGCGGGTCCTATCGCTGTGGTCTTCTGTCCATTTGGTTACTACCCTCCCCCTCCTACCCCAAAGCGGGACAACTTTTATGCAAGAACTGACGTTCGATCGTAAATGTCTACGTTGATGCGTGATCTCCCCCTCTCTTCCCCACCGCTCATGGCGACGGCGCCTGCGTATCTAATATTATGCCAACCATGGACTGTGCCAACACAGGTGCACTGTGCATATGTTTCGTCTCATCTTAATTAGAGATGCAGTAAGTTGCGCTAATATGCTGAAGGAAGCATTGAATTACTGAGCATATGTTAAGCCAACTCAATCGCCTAAAATATGTATATATATATATATATACTGTGTATTGATTGTACAGTATGTGTAGGGTATAGGTTTATTGCTGAAAGCAACAGGAATTGGGCAACCGAAGCGAATGGCGACCCCGTTAAGATGTTGACCGGTGTCTTAATCAGATGACCTAAGCCTACGTAGACCTGTAATGGTGGTTCCATATTCTGTAGGCCTATTAGCAAGAACACAGGTTTAGTTATCCGTAGTGACAACACTGAAATAAATACTTTGATTTGTTTTCAGTAGATTCAGTGAAACTCGATGCTACACACGTGCACTATAGTGCAGCTATATTGCTCACTCCAGAAGCTAAAAAACATAAGTCTTCCATTGAGATTGTTGAAAAAATATGGCCTCTTGCAGTTTAAATTATACGCCTAACGATTAGCACGGCAATCCATTCGTCAGATCTGGTTATGTCGTGAGAGGTCCACCCAAAACTGATTTCTGAATGAAAAATAAAATCACGCTAAAAGAACAGGATGCGTTACGAGTTACGTTCAGAGTTATTTCTATGATTCTATCTCTCTTCGTAACCTGTCGTCATTTCGCTCTGCCAGATGTTGAGATGTTGTCGCTTGTATTCTATCGGAAGGCCCTTCGAACAGTTACAGCCGAGAGAGAGAGAGAGAGAGAGAGACAGAGAGACAGAGACAGACAGACAGACAGACAGACAGACAGACAGACAGACAGACAGACAGACAGACAGACAGACAGACAGACAGACAGACAGACACAAAGAGACGCTCGATATGGAATGAGTTTAACAGACACGTTCTCTTACGTTCTGCACACATGTTTTAGTAGCTGTACGCTGTCTTGCATTCGTTAATTCCAGGCTTGGATACGTGTGCGCGCGACAAAGTTACTTAGGCCCCTAAGCGAGGACAAGTGTGCAAAAAGACAAATATATTGACTGATCTAGCAACACACGCTCTTGAAAATGTAACTGAAAAAAACAACTTAGTTTATATTTAATTTTGATTTAAAAGAACGCCTAGATCTCCAGCATTGCAACTGTGACTGGTTAGGAATTTCTACAGAGTCGAACTGAATTTGTAAGTATGTTTGTATGAATGCAAGCAAAATAATCTTACGGCGAGTGGCAGAGTAACAAGCCAGCTATTTCGAATAGAAAATGTTAAATTTAATAGAGATTAGACAGCTCGTTGTAATAATAATAATAATAATAATAATAATAATAATAATAATAATAATAATAATAATAATAATAATAATAATAATAATAATATAAATCAGCCAATTTCAGATCATAGCGTATGAAAAACTGGTAATTCTTGCATTGTTAATTTCTTCTTAGTGAAATTCTTAAAATTAATTGCATTTATATAATCTGCTGTCGAGATGCTAATATACTCGCTGGCCAATGAGACCAGATAGATGTATAGCACTAATATTACACACACACACACACACGCACACGCACGCACACAAGCACACAAACAGAGTTAATCTTACGCCAGCGAACAGGTGGTCACAGAAGCAGACGATCATTGTTTTGATAGGAACTCGGTTACCGCCGAGGCTGCAACATTACACAGAGTCTAAAATTAAGCAGCCGTCTAAAGGAAAGGGGGATTTCGAGAAACTAAAGGGTCTGGCTTCAACTTTGAGCCAAACAGGAAGGGTGCGGCCGACCAACGGTAGGCCGATGAGTCAGAGACGAGAGAGAGAGAGAGAGAGGGAGGAAGAGAAAGAGAGGGAGAGAGAAATTATACCGATGAGAAATGGAAAACATATACAGCCCATTAGAAGGTATTCGACAGGTGAGACTCACACTACGGCGCTAATTCTTTATACCCTGAAGGTGGGAGGGGGAAGAAGAAAAATTGCTGCTGCAAAACATTTTTAAAGAGCTATTTTGGACAGAACGATAGATAAGAGCTTATCCTGCCCAGAGGCAGAAATGCACAAAGCGCATATCATCATCATCATCATCATCATCATCATCATCATCATCATCATCATCATCATCATCATCATCATCATCATCATCATCATCATCATCATCATCATCATCACCATCTTCATCATCATCTTCATCATCATAATCATCGTCATCATCATCATCATCATCATCATCATCATAATCATCATAATCATCATCATCATCATCATCATCATAATCATCATCATCATCATTTTAGTGGTTCTCTATCTGTGTCGATGGGTTCCTGGCTCCACCGATGCCACTTTTCCTGTGTTGCGACAGGATAGAATAGGTGCCACTTGTCGGTGGCATTTTTCTTTTCATCGCCAAATACCTTGTCAAGCATCTCTAATCTTGGTCTTCCTCTTGAGAGGTCTTTCCCTTCATTTTGCCATCTGCTACTTCTCTAGGCATCGAGCCTCATCTAACGACGTGTCCTACCTAGAGGAGGCTATGGTCCTACGCGATATCTAGTTTCGCCGTCTTCAACTGAGTGTGAAGGCGTCGCTTTTCTTCGACTGCATTCAGAACAGCTGCGTTTGTTTTTCTTTAATTTCTGCCGATGTCTTCCATATCCGCATCCAGTGATGCCAGTGAACTCTTTGAGAAAAAACCCAGATCGTGCCCTTCCCCCCAAAAAAAGACCAGAAAAACCCAGAGTTGCAAATAGACTGTAAAACCTCCAATCTTCTTCATATTGTATAATTTCTACAGTATTTATTTAAACTCAAATGTAATTAGATACAACATACTAGAGTACATTATAATAAACAAAGATAGCAGTGTCTTAATTAATGGAATAACTGTAAACAATATTAGAAAAAGTAAAGAAACAAACTAATGTAATGATACATTGCTTTACATTCAAAATAATGCATACAAATCTGAATCAAATCCTAGAAAGGTTGAATAACCAATTCACAAAGTTAAAATCATTATTAAATAAATGATGATAATTGTAGCATTATGCAATGTGTGTGTGTGTGTGTGTGCGCGTGTGTGCATCAAGCAACATTGCATTTAATAGAGTTCCCGCAAAACAAATTGTAGGTCTATTTACCGCAGTAGAGAGGAGGGAAGGCAATTCTATATTCGAGAATCGAGTACCAGAGTGTTGCGTGTAAATTGTTCAAAGTGACTTCAGAGTTAATGTAGAAACTGGTAACTGGTCAGCAAATCATAATCTATGTCAACGACTTCTGCATCTTCAAGATCATGTGATTGAATGGAAAGCGTCGAATCACTCTTGCGTTGTTTCAATAAATTGGCATATCTCTGCCAACAACGACCTTCACGCACATATCTTCATCCAGGTGTTTACTTGGGTTAAACTCATAGCAGGCTTCATGCTTAGCAACTGCCTGTTTGGCCAGTATTTGACTTGAAACCGTTTCATATGAAAGCTTGTTAGCTTGTATTGTTTACTTTTTACTAAATTTGCTTTTGAAAAAAACCTCTCTCGACACATGCAGTGGAGTGAGGTAATGTCATTAACGTGCATATAAAGTCTGTCAATACAACAAATTTTCTTTGCTAATAATGTGTTTTCAAGAGCTTCTTTAAAAAAACCAGATTCTGCAAAAAACACCAGCTAACCAGACGAGGCCCGAAAAACCCAGATCTGGTGAAAACCCACCACTGTCCACATCTCAAATGCCTCTAATGTCTTTCTGTCTGCTGTCCTATATTAAATTGTCCATGTTTGTGACCACATAACTAACCACGGGCCAAGTTATGAGTTGTGCTATGCGTTTATAAGAGGTGATCACTCCTCTGTCTCTGTTGAGACCTCTTTTCACCGACTCTAGCCCCTTTCCAAGAATATCCAACCGCAAGTAACGTCATGAATGAATGTTACACTTGCCAATACCTCTATCGAATGTTCCCCAAAACTTAGAAAGAAAATGAAGTAGGCCTAGCAGGACCTTCCCTCAAATCATCAATGTTTCCGAAGGAAGTTTTACCTCTTAGCTTATAAATTTAAAATTTGACATAGCGAAATTGCCTCCGGTCAAAGTAATTTGATGAAATCAGGCCAGAATTTTCAGATAAATTTCTTCGCAGCAAAGTGGCTCATACCACGGTTTTCAGTAAGTAAAAGCCACGACATTACTGTACAGTATGCAGTGTAGCCTATACAGTGCATTTGACGAAAGCAAAATAAAACTATTTAATAGCAAATGCTGTAAAAAAAGCCTACAACAAGCATTCAAAAACATGCGTGATATTTATATCGTTGGATTCTGCATTCAATATACATATATATATATATATATATATATATATATATATATATATAATGCATTTATTAGTGCATAACTGACGTTGCTTGAAATATGAGTATAATAATAATATGGACACGCATGTTTGTTGTCATTTATATGCATTTTGTAGTCAAATAGCTGCACGATTTTAGCACCGAATAGGCCTAAAACGTGAAAATCTGACAATCGTTAGATTTCTTTATTATATATATATATATTTCTTTATTATGGCCACATGGTTGATAATTATTAATTCGTACTAAGTGAAAAATCAACGCTAGAGAAATTCAAATTTTGCAGATATTTGAATACAGAATCTAAAGAGCCAGCAATTTAAAATTTTAAGAGGCTGGACCGAGATAGACTGGGTGGGGGAGGAGTGATCATCTCGTATATAAGCATAATGCGTTACGTAAAAACCTTTAGCAGTGCGAGGATTACCGGTATTGGTGGACCCGAAGGAATTTTGAGTGTCGCCAGCCGAGCAACTGAAGTTTCAAGAAATTGCGTAAAACGATCTTGGTTAAATATCGAGAAATTGACATTGAGAAATTGAGAAAGGGACATTTCGGATAGTCTGCCATTTTTCAAATAAAAGTCTCAAATGTCATCAAGATTAATCGAGACTAAGCATCGCAAACCTCATAAAAGGCCATTTAATTAACACGTATAGACGTTGAAACATAAAGGTCTTATACTGTATATGTAGAGAAGGTTCTGCAAAAGGTCTGTGTGTGTGTGTGTGTGTGTGTGTGTGTGTGTGTGTGTGTGTGTGTGTGTGTGTGTGTGTTAATCACGCGATAGATTGGGAAACGAAAAGACAAATTAGAAGACAGAAATATATCTGTCAGTGAAAGAGTGTTTTGCCAATATTTGCGCGTGTGAAATATCCGAAACTGCAGCCGAAAATAATGAGAAATTAATAATAATATATATATATATATATATATATATATATATATATATAGGCTACGCGATCTACTGCATATGACGTATATGGCCAGCATGAGGATCGCAATTTCAGCCGCCAAAGAAGGCTACGCTCCGACAGCGCCGCAAATGTACGTATGCACGACCATTAGATTTAGAAAAGCAGTTGTCACAGCGTTTGAGCGAAGGGACGAAGTTAAAAAGACTCGACACTTGGTCGGCGCTGATATGAACAGCGGTCGACCTTTCATCAGAGCGACCTCAGCGCTCGCTGCGTGAAGTTAATGAGACTCGATGACTTTTGACGTCAAATTCACTCATCCAAAGCAAGGTCATTCATTCCGCTGACTGTAAATTCTGGGACCCCTATGCTGACTCTGTCTGTCTGTCTGTCTGTCTGTCTGTCTGTCTGTCTGTCTGTCTGTCGGGAGAGAGGAAACTAGACAATAGCAACCGGCAACTTCTCAATCTGAGCAACCCTTGTTTCGTATGTTTAGTTTAACGTTATTACTACCATTTACAGTGTTGCACTATATCAACACCACTTGTTTCAAATGGTAAGCGTGTATATCGGAATTCGATTTTAAGTCTTGTCGTAATGAGTCGATTCGAAGAAGAGCATGGATTGGGGCAGTGGTCGTATTGCGTAGGCAGGGATATTTTTACACCCCTCTAACAACCCCCAACACCCCCAATTTGAAACCGACACCCCCAACCACCCCACCCCAATCTCAGCTATGGGATGACCTTTTTTTGCTTGTCAGACTTTCTGGCAGGGGACCCACAGAAATTACCGACACCCCCAAATTAATAATCCTAGAAATAACCCTGGGCATAGGCCTATGTATGATCAGCGGTAAATTGAGATTACTGTAATTAATTATCTTTCTTGGCGATAGAACGTTATCGATGATCTGGTCAACATTCTTCGAAGAGATTTGAAGGAAGGAAATTGATTTCGCAAACCTTCTCTCTCTCCCTCAGTCTCTCTCTCTCTCTCTCTCTCTCTCTCTCTCTCTCTCTCTCTCTCTCTCTCTCTCTATCTATCTATCTATCTATCTATCTATCTATCTATCTATCTATCTATCTATCTATCTATCTATCTCATTGGCTTATTTGTACTTCATTTTTCAGTATTTTCAATTTTTTATTATTTGTTCTCTTTTCGTGTTTTTAAAGCGCTCTTTCATTTAAATTCGACCATTCCTCCTCCTTCTCTCTCTCTCTCTCTCTCTCTCTCTCTCTCTCTCTCTGTTTCTATTGCTCTCTCATTATCTATCTCTTTTTCTCTCATGCTATTTCTTTATCGCGATCTCTTTCTATCTCTATCTCTCTTTCTGTCCATATTTCAATCACCTCTATCCGCTTCTTTCTTCCAGCTTTTCTTCTTCTGTCTCTACTGTAAGATCTTATCGTATACTTACCTGTAGGCATAATAGACGAGGCATTACGCCAGAATTATGTGAAATTTGAGAAGTCGATCCTAAAGCTTTTCTGAGGCTTCAGACAGAGTCCGATGAGAGCTTCTATGATGCAGTGGCCGTTTTTATTCGAACAGATTCTCACCGAAATGTTTACCGTTTCAACGAACTCGTTCATCTGCCGCTTCCTCCTCCGCCTCCTCTTCCTCCTCCTCCTTCTTCCATCTCATCTTCTTCGACATCCTTTCGCTGTCGAGGCTGATGAGCCGATTGATCCAACCTGTAAGACCTCGAACGAATATCTGGACGCGATGTACAGGTGCCGAGCAGGTAAGTGTTTACGGCTCAATTACCAGCATAGGATTTATGTTTCTGCGGAAATCACTCTGAGAAAAATTGAGGCCACAAAGAACTGTGCTTCGTCGACCTTTGATTCAGTGGTTTTCACACAGGCTTACTTAGCCTCCTAAACCACTTAAAATCACATTATTAATTATTATTATTATTATTATTATTATTATTATTATTATTATTATTATTATTATTATTATTATTATTATTATTGTTATTATTATTATTATTATTATTATTGTTCCTCCCTCCTCGGCCTAAATAGGCATAAAGACCCAGATCATGCAAACGTTAAATTCGTTTCGCCGTCCAGTTATCAGTTCTTCGATAATCACATAACGCCAACCGGATTGTGTGCACAAGCCATTAGTCGCTCTCCAACGTCTACGAATTTCCGGTCATTAGTTTCGTCTAAGGGGCTGTCCATTAATTATGTCAACAATTTTGGGGCAATTTTTGACCCCTCCCCTTGTCGACAACTGTCAATGACCCCTTATAATCATATCAAAAACTTTTGACCCCCCTTCCCACTAAGACCAGTGACGGGTCCCCAGAAAAGTTTAGAAGGTTATTATTTTTGCAGCGATGAGACTTTTCCCCGTTTCTTTTGCTCATCAAGCATCATAATTTGGTGATGACCTTTTTTGCTTGTCAGGCTTTTCCGTTGTAATAAATAGTATTCCCATGAAATTTCCTATTTTTTATCATTTGTAAAAAAAGAAATTGTTGCCATCAACTTCTCTTGACCCCCTCCCCTGTCAACAGCTGTCAAACTTTTTCAAACCCTCTCCTCTAATTTGTTGACGTAATTAATGGACACCCCCTAAGTCTGTCAACGCAGTTCATTCTTTTTTGATATAGCCGTTACTTGCCATCGCTACGTTTCTACTTTCTTCCAGTTCTTGATATTTGCGTGTAAAATGCAAAATACAACTGCCTCCGAACCAGTGTTTATTCTAGCCACCTTGACATTGGGGGATTTTGAAATGTTTGGAGGACAAGGTCTGAGTCTCCACACTTTTTGGAGAAATTTTCATCCCCCAGCCAACATATAAAAAATTTGGGGGATTTTACAACTTGGGGGGGATTCCCCCAGAGAAGGCCTAGAATAAACACTGCTCCGAACAAATCAAAATCCAGCGAAATGTCTTAGGATGACGATGATCATTAAGCAGAAATTAAGCAGACGAGTTCTTTGTTGTCGTAAAATGCGAGTACGTCGCCCAGGCGCTGTCGATCTTTGCATTTATGAGTTGGAGGTTATCTTAGTTCAGCTGATACGAGCTCAGTATATACGCAGTTCATTGTTATGTCGGTATAATAACCGCAAAGGCCTGAACGGTGTCAGCCCTGCATACCTGGCGACTGAACTGCTACGTGTGGCTGACTTGGAAGCAGGGCCGCCAAGAGAAATTCCGGGCCCCGGAACAAAAAAATTGCGGGCCCTTGAGGTAAATTTATCAAGTCTCCGAAAAACCTGACAAGCAAAAAAACGTTATCAACTCTCCAAAAACAGCCTGACAAGCAAAAAACCTTATCGTCACCGGATCTGGGCCCCTGAAAACTCCATGGGCCCCGGTACAATGTACCGGCTGCACCCCATCTCCTCAGGCCTGCTTGGAAGGTCGGCAACGCCTGAGATCTGCCCGATCCACCTCACTGATCGTCCCGAGGATTCGCCTTCGAACTGTCGGTGTTCGCGCGTTCCCTGTGGCCGCCTCGAGAGCGTGGAACTGTCTGCCTCCATCTGTGCAGCTCTCTCCATCGCTCAACACCTTCAAAGAGAGACTTAAAACCTGGCTATTCCGCAGGAGCTACTTGTGATTTCTTGTGTTTTTGTAATGTGTTCACGCAGTTCTTATAGGACGAGTTACCACATTAATCAGTACGTTGTAATAATAATAATAATAATAATAATAATAATAATAATAATAATAATAATAATAATAATAATAATAATAATAATAATAATAATAATAATAATAATAATAATAAAGGCAATTGTTATGAGCACTCTGTTCAACTATATTCGCCATTTGAATGAAACATAATCGGCCCGTGGTTCGCTAATTATCAGTCAGCGATTAAAACTCTTTATCTTTTGTATCTTTATTTTTCCCTAAATTATCTCTAGTTTCCTATCAGCATCCGAGAATAAAATTGGTCGTTAGAATATTTTCTCATAGGTTATTTTATGGACAGAAAAAATCACCAATGAGGAAGTACTAAAAGCCTGTGGTATAAGAAGAAATCGCTAAAAACCATAAAAAGCAACAGTTGGAATTTTTCGGACATCTAATTTGAAAGAGTGGATTGGAAAATTTAGTCATAACAGGATAAATACAGAGGAAAAGAGCAAGAGGACGACAAAGAATAAAGTATACAGACATCCTAAGAAAAGCAACAAAAATTAACGACAACATCGAACTGCTAAGGAAAACCAGAAACGGATAAGATTGGAAATCCATGGTAGCCGACGTAGCAATACATGGCACATGGTGAAGAAGAAGACAGTTATTTGCCCCGAACCCATTTGTTTAAAACTTCATTTTGGCCGAAATTGGCTATCAACGTATGACGTTGAATGTCTTGAAAGCGTCAAATTCTATTTTCGACCTGGGAGGCAAGACCACTGGACTCCCGCTCCAAAGCAGTAATTTATTATCAAAGATAATTTAGGGAAAGATAAAGATACAAAAGGTAGAGAGCATGCAATATTTCTAGATTTTTGTAAAATTTCGCAAATAATATACAAACTGAAGAACCTCCTCCGCCATCTTTGGATGCAGCTCAGGACAGCTAAAAGTCTAAAAGACGGAACATGGGCGTATTTAGAAAGGCTCAAAGGGGTATGCTGAAATTGAAGTTCGAAAAATAAACGTGGTGACAAGCAAAAAAGGTTATCGCCCTTCTAAAACCTGGTGACAAGGAAAAAAGAACCAAAGACCAAAGGGGTACGCTATGGCTCAGTAGCGTACCCCCTAAATACGCCACTGAGACGGAATACGTGAGACCTCTCACGAGTCTGATTTTCTTCTGAAAAATATAAGCTTTTCCGTACTTTTGGAAATCGCAGTCGATGATTTAAACCGATGTCAATAATTATCAGATCCTGAATCGGCCTCTGAGTATTTTTATCAAGGCAACAAAGTTCTAAAAATAGACGCAATCCTGTTATCTCCACCCAGATTTACACTCCAGGCATCGCAAAGCATCTTCCTCTAGACTTGGTTTACAGTAGACTTGTGGCGTCTGCCGACAATTGAAGATTAAATGGCCGAAGACGTAAACTATCAAGAGCTCTTCTCTCGCGTACAATGTCCAAAGTGCAAAATTCATCCAAGTTTTTGTGATTTTTGTCGGAGATTACTTCGTATACCAGTTGAATTAGTAAACCAGCTATTTGGCAGTAAGACCAGTCGCCAGCGATACTACATGAAGTGTCGTTTTGCGATCGTCTATCAGGCGCCGCATTTCTTTTCCTTGTTATTCAGCGGTGTTACTTCGTTTCCTTCCCACCGTGTAAAAGTACTCGTCATCGGTTGAGATGCAGCCGATTACGTGGGGTGGGAGAGGGATTTGCCCGATGTACACACTATTCAGGCGACATCTATATATCTGGCGTAGACGCAGATAGCGATTATATACTAGGCTATATATTGTGACATGGCATCTGTCGTTTCCAATGCAGGCGAATTCCAGGCGATTTCCTACTGTGCTAACCAGCCACTGCACGAATTGACGTGCAACAGAACGAATCGAATGGCCATCTTCAATGCGTCGATTGGAAGGAGCAGCGACCGCTCATGCAGTCAAACGGTCTTCCATTCTTCCAACAGCGGCCTCTTCCACGGAACGACGACGACAGGAGGTAGGTACAGCCTCAAGCGAACGAACCATATCTCTCTCTCTCTCTCTCTCTCTCTCTCTCTCTCCACTCTGTACACCGATGCTCCCATAACGAGATTTCAATTGAAGCAATATGTAAATCAAAATTCGATTGATTGACTGAAAGAGGGAGACAGAGACAGAGAGAGAGAGAGAGAGAGAGAGAGAGAGAGAGAGAGAGAGAGAGAGAGAGAGAGAGAGAGAGAGAGAGAGAGAGAGAGAGAGAGAGAGAGATGGTTCGACACTTCACTGTAGATGAGAACGACACCTCAGTCAGAGGTAAAGAATTCGGAGCAGTGGTCGTATGAGGACTACCGCTGTTTGTGTTAAATCGAGCAGACGTTTCTCTGGTCACAACTGTGTCTGGATGAGGCGCCTTGAGTTAGCGTGACATAGCGTCTAAACAATTTTGTCTTGAAAATATCTGAGTTTTATTTAAATAACACTCAGTGGCGTCATTTCACACTTTTCTTGGGGCGAGAAAATTTTTTTGCAAACTTTTCGCAAATTTTGGGCAAATTTTAGCAAATTTTAGGCATTTTTTGCATTTTTTGCAAATTTTTTGCAATTTTTGCAAATTGTGAGCAATTTTGGCAAATTTTAGGGCCAATGTTGGAAATTTTGCAATTTTTTGATCTTTTTTGGCAATTTTTGCAATTTTTGCATTTTTTGCACATTAATACCTTATAAATTAATATTTTCATTTCCTTGGAGGGGCCATGGCCCCCAGCCCCCCAAATGACGCCTCTGATAACACTATTAGACGCCTCGGAAGGAATTTGAAAGTATCAAGTATGATTTGTGATAATTCTCAGATTTCTCAAATCTGATGAACAAGCTGACCGATTCCTACCTAGTTCTTCACAGGTTGTCCCTATCGCTGTTACCGTTATATTTATTTTTTATCCGACCGACGTACCCGCGTTATATCCGCGTTTAATTTGACCGATTTTCTTAACGTGTGTCTCCAGCGACCGAATGCTGTCTTCTATCGACCGTTGAGAATAAATGTCACGGCAGGACCAAGTGTAATCTGAACGCCGCCGAACTGTTGCATTCGACCGACGCCGAACTCTGCGTTTCGAGAGACAATCGCCAGACACAGCAAAGGATAATGATCGTCTTCATCTGCGGTCAGTCGACCCTCCCCGCCCCCCCCCGTGACCTCCGCCTCCACTCAAGAGGTTTTTTAGAACCATCAGTAACGATTCCTTTTGAGCAGACGCAGGCTTACATCAGGGGCGTCATTGGTGGTGGGGGTGCAGGGGGCGTTGCCCCTCTCCTGATTTTTATGGGAGAAAATTTCCGCGAATTTTTGTGTTTTTAAAATTAGCGTGTACTCAATTGTTTTTATAATTTTATTACAATCACTGGTATGTACTGTGTAGTATCGTATGTAGCATGTACTATGGACAAAAACCAATTTGCATACAGCATACTGCATAGGTATTTTTGAAAAATACTGCCTGCCTTGCAGTCGAAAGTCTTGCCTCCCCACTGGAAAACAATGAAATGACGGCCCTGGCTTACATTGGACGCAGACCAAATCGTTTAACATTATGTAGCTCTTCTCGTTATGCTAATGCATTTCTGATCTTGAGTTACTACCAGTGCTATAAAAAATAAGCTTCTGCTGATGACAATGTCGACTAATGTAACCTATTAATGTGGACTAGAAAGATGTTCAACTGGAGCTCGACGTCGCAGGGAAACAAAGAAGTGCTAAAGGATAATACTAAACAATACTAAACATTTTAAAGTAACTCAGCCAATCAGCCAAATTATGCTGAACAACACTTCAATGATCGCCATTATCAGTACAAAGAAAATGTGCCACGTAATAATTAGGCTTATGGACGTTAAATCATCACGCAACTGTGGCCATTTGTGACGCTGTACACGTATTTTTGAGGACACGCTAAAACTACCTCAGGCTGCGAACAATTGTTACCGTGTTCTCAGTAGCAACGTCGTCGCACGCCCAGCCCTCTGACGCTGCAATGACTCGACAAAAAACCGGTTCTACGAACAATTGTTACCATTTTTGCAACGTCGTCTTCGAACATCGTCCACCAACGCATCGCGACGTAAGAACTAAACGGTGGACGCAAACCGTCTACCAATAGTCAACCAATCAGAACGCTAATGCATTAACAGACAGAGAGACATACAGATATAAAAATTTTAATATTATAGATTGAACGTTAACTGCATAGAAATGACATGACATGATATAGAATATGTGCTGGCGTGACATTTGTATGCATGAGTTCATTATAGCCGCGTTGCCGTGCTTTGAATTCCAACGCTTGTAACTTTTTGCGCCGATTTTCAGCTGCCCATCTCGACCGAATAGTTGCAGTTTGGTCGGTTTGTCTGTTCGTTCAGTGAGCCACAAGACGTTCCGGGAGTTGAAGCGAGATCGCACGAGTCCCGACGCCTTCTGCGACGGACACGCGGAGGCAGGCGACGGCGGCGGCGGCGGCGGCGACGACGACGACGCGGACGGTCTCCGGCGAAAATCAGTGAACGCGGTTAGGAGTGAAGAGTCGCAGATGACCACAACTGACAATCCACCGCCACCTCATCCAGTGCCACCGACGGACACCTCAGACCTAACGTCACCAGACCGTAGGACGTTTGTCACATTGTCGTAATGTCATCGTCGTCTCATCGATACATGTGAACAGAAATAACATTAACGTAGCGGGCATGGAAACATTCTCACTGAGGCGATGGAAATAATACATTGGGCGAATCTGCAAACCGTTGTATATACGCTATACATGGGGTTCTCGATATCAATGTACTGAAATTCGCCTTATGAGCTGTAGATGTGCTCCTGTATAGCTAGAGTTTCATCTACTTTGAAAAAAAGTTGTGCATTGAATTTAATTTTTGGACGAAAATCTACTTAGCCCGAAAGCAACGCTTTGTCGCAATGCGACGTTGCTATGACGATGACGTAATCGATCTATTTTTAATTGATATATGGAATTTTAATGATGCAACGAAAGAGGGACCCAGCAAATATCATGACAGGTGCTTAGGCCACGCATTAGCAATAGACTTTGAAATTTTTTGATTACATATTATTGCTCTGTTAATAGAATTTTCTCGTTTGTTTTAGAAGAATTTGAAACAGAGTCGACTGCTGTCTACAGAAGCGCAGGAAGTTTAGACTGGATTTGGGCTATTATATTTATCAGAGGTACTAATTCCAAATCATCGGTTCTCAAACTCTGGCTCACAAAATAGCAAACGAGGTCTTAAGTGGCTTTCTATATTTTAACTGTTGTTTCAGTTAGACATTAGAAATTGAAGGACCGCCTCTCCCTCCCCCTCCCACAGAGAATGGAATGTTAGACGGTTCTCAGACAAGAAGGTGACCCGTCAAATGCGCGACCGACATTTGCGCGCCGACATTTGCGCGACGACACTTGCGCGCCGATATTTGCGCGCCGACATTTGCGCTATATTAGTTGATATAATTGGGGTTAGGGTTAGGGTTAGAGTTAGGTTAGATTTTGGGTTATGATTAAGACTATAGTTACTAAAGCACGGATGACTTTTAATTTACAGCGCAATTCGTGCTTCGCTCGAAATACGCGCAAATGTCGGCGCGCTAATGTCGGTCGCGCAAATGTCAGTGAACCGGCAAGAAACTGTCTCCGCATGACTGCTGATCGGCGCACAAATTGAGTATGGATACATACATTGACCTAAGAGCGGCTTTGCCGGATACTCAATTCAATGAATTTGTGATCAAGTACGAAATCTTTACAAAACAAGTAAAACTACCGAATTCTCTAAAGCAACGACCCAGTTACAACCCGGAAGCCGTATACCTCTGAATTGTCGAAACTTCTGCGTTCAGTCGGCGGTCTTTAGAAGCTGAGTGAGATTTGTTGTCGCGATGAGAAACGATTGACGAGTTGTTCGGTTGTTTTTTGTTTGTTTGTTGCGCAGACAACATGGATCGCTTCCTCATCTATTTATTTCTCAGCATCGCCGTCGGAGTCATCTTGGTGCTGGTCGTCGTCATGGTCGGTCTCTGCTTCGGTCGCTGCTGGAGGAAGAGGCGTCACTCAAAGGAGTTGACGGCGGGGGGGCCGGCGACCACGTCACCCAGTCATCCACTCAGACGAACGACGTGACCGCATCGCTGATGGCAACCACCGGCGGCGGCGGCGGCGGCGGCGGCGGCGGCGGTCACGCACACGCCGCGGGGTCCGAGGTGGTTCACTACGACGACCACCAGACGGACTCCGCCGTTCAGCGCAGACCGGTTACCCCGATCAGACCAAACGGAAACTCATCGCTGGCGGCGGCGGCGGGAAATTCCGTCCGCTTTGCCCCGGACAACTTCGGTCAACAGGGGGTCAGAAGGACGACGGAGAACGTGGGTCCGACCAATCTAAACCGACCACAATATCAGATAACTTCGGGGTCGAACGATTCGACGGAAGGAGATGACCGGGTCGATAGGTTGGCCGACCACAACTACGACGACAACGACAACGACAACGACTACAGGTCGAATACTCTCGGCAGATTCTACTCAAACCCCTACAGGCACGATTCGTATCGCGCGGACGAATACAGGACGCTCCAACACAGATAGCGAATGGCTATACAGTGCAGAATCAGCATCTGCCGTTTTTTCGTGCCGATTTTTGTTTAATAATAATAATAATAATAATAATAATAATAATAATAATACGAGCAGTAACTACTAATATGGAACATTCGTTCAGGGCGAATAACACGGTAGCTCAGCCTAATAATCACCCGCAGGAGACCTCCTCAAGGAATGCCGAGAAGAACGAAGATGCGGTCTCGTGTCTACAGCTGCAGATCGATCGTCTGTGCAACGGCGTCTTGAACGACAACGATTCTGATATTAAGACTTCCTATATATAACCGTGTCTCACTCCAGAAATATCGTCTTACTTCCTCGCTTCTTTCTCGATTCACGGTTTAAATCGGCAGGGACGTAACCAGGATTTTAGGTTGGGGCCCAAGAACTACATCCTTTACCCTATCTATAGCTATCTTTATCTTCCCTTTCTTTCTCATTTTTAGTTATGAAAATTCTCCCATTCCTATTGAGCTCCCCTTCCTTCCTTTTGAGCCCGCAACGCCATTTGGGCTTGAATTCATGGGGGGGCTAGCTTCAGACTTGAGGGGGGCTTGAGTTCCTCAAGTCCATGCCTAGCTACGTCCCTGGCAATCGGCTCGTAGAAATTCCGCACAAAGCACCGCCTCGTTGCCACCTGGATAAAGATTCTCGTGTGAATTAACTATTACTCCCGGGGTTCGCATGCATCTCGACTGGAGGTTGTCGTATTATGCATGCTTCTAATGCTATCCAACGCCCGTGTGAAACTTTTAAGGCCGTTTTTACATCAATCTATCTCGCATTCCCGGTTAAAAACTGACGCTATGATAGCAGGAATACGCAAATGGATATTCAAGCGCGTTTCTATTAATACGCGCTATATAATCAGACGTTGATTGCGCTTTAACGATTGCGTTTGCTAGTTCAAAATAATTGTAAAAAATGTGATGTAACAAACGAAGCATCAACTTGGACTCGTTACTCTCGACTATCAATATGGTATTGAGAAAAACATATGGTCCTTTCGGTCTTTGTGACCGTAGCCTATAACAGAGACTATCAAACGCCTGAACCAAACAGTTCCTAAGTGAAGGACCCAATTGGACTCTTTCCCTTTACGGGCAATGTTCAGCTCCTTTTTGTCGAATTCTTTTTCAGTTGAAATTCCTTGAATCTGTTTCGAAAAATAGCTTGTACCCATTCTAAGGCCTACTATAGCAAGAGGAAAATGGACATCGATTTAGCCTAGCAGTGAAATTTGTACAACCACATACAGGTATCTGGCAATGGAATAACGAGAATATATAATTATATATGGACGAATACAATAATCAATCATGCAAATAACTTCTTGCCGTAACAACACCATAATATATATGGCCCGGTCTTTTATATATATATATATATATATATATATATATATATATATATATATATGGTGCTGGACCGCTGGTCTATTTGCCTAATATCTACTTAGAAGCAGCAGCGCTTCGAAAGACGCCGTCTATATCGTATCTATCACTTTCGATTAACCTGCACCTCCATTAACCGATAACAAAGACGGCGGAGACAGATTCCAAAGGTCGCACACGAACCGTTCGTGACTTATCATTTATGTAGCGCACCTCTGGTTCGTCCATCGTACAACATCTGAAATTGGTCGGGCGTACAGTACAGTCGCTCAGTCGCTCACTTTATTCCGTGTCACTGCTTCTGGCATCGCTTCCATTTGGAGCCAGTCTGGGATTTCATGAAGCATGATGTCTGCCAACAGGAGTGCCACTGCCGTCGTGCACAGTCATGATTCTTGTGAGGGACCATCCATATATTACGTACGCAAAAAATTCATATTCTAATACTCCTTCCCAGTTGCACCCCGTACATTTTTTGGACCCATTTCACTGTGCGTACGTACAATTTAGCTTCTCTACCCCACCCAGCCCAGCCCAGCCCAGCCCAGCGTGGAACATTAATTCTTAGCCATAATCACAAGGGGTACGGTGGACTAAAGTTATCACAGCTATGCAATGCAGGAAATGTGTTTGAACGAGTGCAAACGAGTGAGCAATTCTCATGACCGATTGCCCGCCCGTTAGAAAGTAATATTATTGTGTTGTGTTCAAATCAGAGCATATGTAAGTTCAATCAGTCTTTTGCCTGAGCGGTTGTTTTTTAAATTGTTTCGTTGGCTGTATATAGACATGTGCATATATATGTATACATGCACATTCAGTCGAGACCCCTTCCCGTGCGCATCCGTACCATCCTCTCGATACGTCTGTAATATATGGACGGCCCCTGCGCTTGCAGTTACGGCGTGTATACATCCACGGGCGTCCACTGAGATGCCGCTAGATGGCCTCTGATGCGGTCGACCGCGATATGTTCAAGTTTTTCTGTCCAGTTTTCTAAAGAAGACGTTTAAGTATTGTAACTGTACACCAAGATTTTGAACAGGCAAGGTCGATGGATCATCAAAGAACAGAGTTTTGCTGGGAGAGTTTCCTGCGATTAATCTATAAAAACAGGGGAAGTTTTGAAATTTACGAAGAGTTTTAGAAAGGTGTGTCAGAGTCAGAGAAGGAGTCTGATGAACCCTAGCGTAGCCACGAGTCTACGACGAGGCAGAGGGCTGCCCCCCCCATTTGGGCCTAAACTGGTCGTGATATTCAGTTTGGGGATTACGGTGATTGCCGATATTATGTGAAAATAAGTTATAAAGATATGATCAAAAATGATACTATTCGCAAAGACCTGGGACGAACAAAGACTGTTGTCGAGAAGATCAAAGACAGAAAAGTATCGATATTTGGACACATCTGCAGAATGAGGGATGACAGAATAATAAAGACAGTGATGATGGGCAGATCAAATGGTAAGAGAAAAAAAGGAAGACCAAAGAGAAGATGGATCGATGACATTCTTGAATGGACTGGACTTGACACCACCCAAAATGCGATATACATGGCCAAAGAAAGGAAAGGGCCATGGGCGAGCACTTTTACACCATTGGCTCCAGCGGTCCTTATGGACTATAGAGTGTGATGATGATGATGATGATGATACACACACACGCATATATATATATATATATATATATATATATATATATATATATATATAGTATGAAAATATGATCTAAATCTCAAAATTGAAGCTAATATTTCCTCAAATTTTTCTGAGACTCCGTTTTGGATTTCACGATGCTCCACCAAATCCCATATATATAATTATATATATATATATATTATATATATATATATATACCGTATATATAGTTGTATATATACCTATATAGTGGGTTCTGTATAGTGCCCCTATTCTGGAGCCATGGCTATTGGCTACGCCAGTTTTGATGGATAAAGTTACCTCCACTGGATTATTTTGTGTAGGCCTATTGCATGGTGTAAATCTGGAAGAGAACAAGTGGGGGTCCAAACCCTATACCTTCCCCTTGCAGCCTCTCAAATTTTTGGGGCTTTAGCCTATAGAGGTCCAATGAGAAGCTGCGTATATGTTCGTGTACTTTAGATTTAATGTTTACAATCACTGTCTAATAATTATAGGCATTTGGGCGGAATATGATCGACTTTTTCTAAATATGGAAACACAGCAGAGAATATGTAGGCCTCTGTTGCAGATAAAAATAGGAAGAGAATTGAAGTCAAAGATCGAAAGCCTTTCAGACAGTGGCGTAGCCAAGAAGGATTTTGGGGGATCAAAAGCCCCCCTTGGCTGACAACCCAAAATAATTTGTAAGCACTATTGTATGTAAAGATGTAAGTTGACGACCTTTTTCAGCTTGTCAAGGTTTTCGAAGTTGGTTATGATCAAAACCAACCCTCCCCATCCCGAAATCCTGGCTAAGCCACTGCTTTTAGAGCAGCCGTTTTTCGCATCCTCCTTTTCTTTCTGCCGGATTCTTTCGTCTTCTTCTTTCTTTGAGACGATTTCGCCCCACCGCTCAAGTGAAAAGAAATGGCTTCGCGTCCTCTGTGTCGTGTGTCATGA